>CM053763.1:18899874-18964070 GCA_028658305.1 Pachyuromys duprasi
CTCCCCCATTCCCTCCTACCCTCTCACTCCCTCCCTCATCTCCTTCTTCCCCGCCCCCTCCAAGTCCACCAACAGGGGAGGACCTCCTTCCCTTCCATCCAACCCCAGCTTATCCTGTCTCCTCAGGGCTGGCTGCAAAGTCCTCCCCTGGGATCTAGCCAGTCTGTCACTCCCCGGCTTATATGGGGGAGGGTCAAAGGTGGCTAATGTTTCTAAAAGCAAGGAAAGCCAAGCTGGAAGGGACCTCATGGGGCCAAGGCTGTCTAGCATCATTTCATGGTAGAAGATGGAAGGGCAAGTATTAGGATTATTTTTCTAAAATTGTCTTTGTTTCTCAGTTTCTCTCTTAATCTAGCAATCACACAAATAATTGAGACTCTATTATATTATTTTAACAAGCTTCACAGCACAAGAACTGAAGAGTTATTAATCCAACCTTAACCTTCTAAGCTAATTTGGCTTCCTCACAGAGTACATTCTAGTCATACTTGTACTTTGTAGCTTTCCTTGCTGAGCTCTCTCTCTCCAGGTCCCTCTTGGACATCTGCTCAATCCCCTACTTCCTCTTGTAACTCCTCCTACCCAAGCTGGCAGGAAATTCAATACTATTCTCTCCCCTGCTCAGCGATTAGCTGTAAGCTGCATCATTGGTATATCAGGGGACAATTGGGGAGCAGTGTTTACACAACATTGAGACAAGAGAGTCTCAGAATAAGGATTGCAACCAGATATGGGGAATACAGAAATCATCATTTGAATTACACAATAATAATCTTATGCCTACAGGCAAGACAACTCATGTGTGAGAATGAGAGGAAAGAACCAAATGCATTTTGTATCAGGAATCTTCACTGCTAGAAGGTAGCTCTTGTGATCTAATCTACTCTTAAACATCTGTGATGTCATCCACTCTTAAGGATCTGACCTTTCAGATAAGTTTTTCAGCACATTTAAGTAAGAAAACCACTTACCTCCATAGTAAAAAGTCCTTTAATTCTGTCTTCTTTAAATGTTACTAATTAGAAAAATAACTCATGTTATTAGAGAATGCAAAAAGAACTTTTTAAAAATTACTTTACAATTTCATCTATAAAACATTTTGTTTAGCTGGGTTTTGTTTTCATAGTTGTCATTAGTAGGGGCCAATCTCAGGGTCTAACAAATGCTAGGCAACTGCTTTTCCTATGAGCTCCATCCCAGATCTTTCAAAAGGCATTGTTATTTTGAGATAGGGTTTCAAAATTGCTCAAGTAGATAGTAAGCTTGCAGTCTTCTAGCACCAGCCTTTTGAATGGCTGGAACTACAGGGCTGCCCTGCCAGATCCAGCACACACTGGTAGCTATAGCTACAGTGCTGTCCAAAAAGGCTCTGGAAGTCTGATGTTACAACTAACAATTTAGTTATATTTCCATTTCTAAAACTCTCTCCAGATTTGGCAATTACCATTCTACCGTAGGACACTATCAGTTTGATTCCTAAAAAGTTTAAAGATTCTATACATAAATGAGATCATGCAATATTTGTCTCTGTATTTCTGAGTCATTTCACTCAGTATAATGTCCTCAGGTTCATCTGCATTGTCACAAATGGGAGTAGTTCCTTTTATAAGGCTGAGTAATACCTTCACCTCCACTACCTTGTGTGTGTGAGGGGGGGGGTGGAGAAGGGAGGGAGAGTGTTTGCATGATTTTCTTTGTCATGTATAGTAGGATATTTAAGTTGATTCTACATCTTGGCTCCTCTCCATCATGCTACAGTGAATGTGAGAGTACAGTACCTCTTTGAGAAATTGATGTTACTGTCTTCGGATGTGTTCTAGAAGGAAGAATTCTAGATCACTTTATATTCATCTTTTAGCTTTTTTGAAGGACATCAGACCAATATTGTTTGCACCAATAATTGTATGCCTTGAAATTTCAGAGTTGTGGAGTGCACATGATTTGTAAGAGTATGTGCAACTTCTAACTATGACTGAGCACTGTACAGGGTTAAATGCTAAGGAGGATGGGAAATGGTTGTAATCTCACAAGAATCACCAAGAGATGAGTCAAGATTGCTACCTTGCCACAGATCATAGCTCAGGTTGATTGTCAAAGATTTGTCATTGCTCAGCAGCTTTAGAGTTAGACAGTGATAATTTCAGTTGACTGCCAAAGGAGTAAGAAATTCCCGAGTAGTTATGGTATTGTGATTGTCATGAGCTTTCCTCATGTTGAAGAAACCTTAATGCAGGCTAAGGTGCTGGAGATGAAGATGCTGAGGTGAGGAAAACTTTATTTGTATCCCCTCTGCCCTCCACAAAGAAAAAGGAGATGAAGCCCAGTAAATGGGAGATTTTTTTCCTCCCAAGTTACTGCTTTTAGACTGGAAGATGTTTTGAGTTCTGACAAAGCCTAAGGTATACTCATACCCCAATATTTAACCAAAATGAGATGTAGAGGGTTTCAGAAGTGAGAGGACATTTAAGGCATTGTCACTGCATCTCTAGAAAATGACAGGTTATACCTGTGTGACATTTTGTCTTTAAATAGGCGTCAAGAGTAACTTGTTTTTAGATGGTGAAGCTGAGGGGAAAATTGTATGGGAAGGAAAAAAAAACTTTTCTCATTTTTAGACCATAGCTAAAGATATTATTAAATGCATACAAATTCATTTCATGCCAAGTTTTCCTGAACTCTGGGGCTTTCATAAGGAACTGAAGACTCAGGGAAATGGAGATGCCTGTTTTGTTTAATGATAAGGAATTCACGAGGAGTGGACAGCCAGAGGAGTCTAAATGAACAAAGAGGTTGTAACACAGCACATGGCACTGGAGAAGTGCAAAGCCAGCTTGTGAAGATGCTGCACATGTCCTGTGTCTTCAAACGATGTCTAGCCTTTTGTTGCTGCTGTAGCAGAAAACACTTCCAAATGAGTAATTTACAAACTACAGCTGGTTATTTGTCACATAGTTTTGGAAGCTGAGAAATCCAAAATGGAAGTCTGCATCTGGTAAATGACAATTGTGTCATGTTATTTTATGCTGAAGGACATCATAAGATAACACAAAAGAGAGGGAGGAGAAAACAGAAAGAGCTGAACGCATCCATTTCTTCTGGCACTGGCATTAGTAATAACCCTCACCTGCCATAACATTAATCCATTAATTATATCAGAGTCTATAGTACCTAATCATGTCTTAACATCTGATTCTTCAACATCTTGTATTGGGAATAAGTGCAATTTGTGGGATAACACAATTTGTGGGATGCTTTCAACACTTAGTAACAGGTAAAGATGGTGATTCCTATCTCTCCAAGAGAGGCTTGGTGCGTTTCTTTGGGGGAGAAGATTTCTCTGCCTCTGCTGTTTTCTTCAAATGCCATACTTTGGGGTAAGGTGTATTGAATCCCATTGAATAGAAACCTGCCTTTCTCTTGGCTTTCATATGGTACCATCATCAGCACCAGAATTCCTTTATGGAAAGAGATATGAACGTTCTATAGTGCAAATATGTGAAAGCAAATGGAATGCACAATACTGAAACATAAAAGTAGATGGGCAGAGGCTGTGTGTATGTGTCATGAGACAGAGGTGCCACCGAGTTAGGGAAAATGAGAAATTGAGAGTGTAGTATTGATACATACGGATTTCTTTTTTAATTAAATTTTATTTTTTAATATTAGTTACAGTTTATTAATTTTGTATCCCAGCTATAGCCCCCTCCCTCATTCCCTCCCAATCCCACCCTACCTCCTCATCTCCTCCCTGCCCCTTTCCAAGTCCACTGATAGAGCAGGTTCTCCTCCCCTTCCATCTGGCCTTATCAGGTTTCTTCAGGACTGGCTGCAATGTCCTCCTCTGTGGCCTAGCAAGGCTGCTCTTCCCTTGGGGGAGGGGAGGGAGCAGGGGGAGTAAAAGAGCCAGCCATTGAGTTCATGTCAGAAATAGTCCCTGTTCTCTTTACGAGGGAACCAATTGGATACTGAGCTACCATGGGCTACATCCGAACAGAGATTCTAGGTTATATCCATACATGGTCCTTGGTTACATATACAGTCTCATAAAAGACCCCTGTGCCCAGATATATTTGTGGACCTCCTCTCCTCTCCAGGTCATACTAACTCCCCTTTCTTTCATATGATTCCCTGCATTCTGCGGAAGGTTTGGTTATGAGTCTCAGCATCTGCTTTGATACACTGCTAGGTAGTCTTTCAGAGGCCCTCTGTGGTAGGCTTCTGTCCTGTTACTGTTTTCTCCTCCTTCCAATAGCCATTCCATTTGTCTTTCTAAGTGAAGATTGATCATCTTACCTGGGGTCTTTTTTCTTGTTTATCTTTAGGTGTATAGATTTGAGTATGTTTATCCTATCTTTATAGGTCTAGTACCCACTTATAAGTGAGTATATACCGTTTGTGTTTTTCTGCTTCTAGGATACCTCAGTCTGTATGATCTTTTCTAGATCCCACCATTTGCCTGCAAATTTCATGATTTCCTTGTGTTTAATTGCTGAGTAATATTCCATTTTGTAAATGTACCACAATTTCTGTATCCATTCCTTCGTTGAGGGACATCTAGGTTGTTTCCAGATTCTGGCTATTACAAATAAAGCTGCTACAAACATCGTTGAGCAAATGTCCTTGCTGTGTACTTGAGCATCTTTTGGATATATGCCTAGAAGTGGTATAGCTGGATCTTGAGGAAGCACTATTTCTAGTTGTCTAAGAATGTACCATATTGATTCCAAAGTGGTTGTACAAGTTTACATTCCCACCAGCTATGGAGGAGGGTTCCCCTTTCTCCACAACCTCTCTAGCATGTATTGTCACTTGAGTTTTTGATCTTAGCCATTCTGATGGGTTTAAAGTGAAATCTCAGGGTCGTTTTGATTTGCATCTCTTTGATGGCTAAGGACGTTGAACATCTCTTTAAGTGTTTCTCTGCCATTCTTTATTCCTCTACAGAGAATTCTCTGTTTAGCTCTGTACCCCATTTTTTTAATTGGATTGCTTGATTTATTGCTTTTTAACTTCTTTAGTTCTTTATATATTCTGGATATCAATGTTCTGTCAGATATAGGGTTGGAGAAGATCCTTTCCCAATCTGTAGGCTGTCGTTTTGTTCTGACAACAGTGTCTTTTGCTTTACAGAAGCTTTTCAGTTTCATGAGGTCCCATTTATTTATTGTTGATCTTAGAGCCTGTGCTGTTGGTGTTCTGTTCAGGAAGTTGTCTCATGTGCCAATGAGTTCTAGGCTCTTCCCCACTTTTTCTTCTAACCGATATAGTACATCTGGTTTTATGTTGAGGTCTTTGATCCACTTGGACTTCAGTTTTGGGCAGGGTGATAAATATGGAACTATTTTCAATTTTCTGCATATAGACATCCGGTTGGACCAGTACCATTTGGTGAAGATGCTGTCTTTTTTCCGTTGAATGGTTTTGGCTTCTTTGTCAAAAATCAAGTATTCATAGGTGTGTGGGTTTATTTCTGCGTAGGATGGAAAGGTAACTTGAGAACGATGTTAGCTAGAGATGAAGAGACTAGATATTTGCAAAAATTTGCCCAGAAGGACAGTGGTATTCACCACTTCCAGCTTCTCAGTGTTGGGCTTGAGTCGCCATAAATCTTCTAGCTCAGTTGAAGGTCATTGAACAGAACTGGTTTGTCCTAGTGGTTATACTGGGATTTACTAGAAGGAATGGGGAAGCGCCTCATTCTGGAGAACAACTTACTAAATTAATATCACTTGAAACAGAATGATAGTATAGTTTTTAAGCAAGTGTGTAGTTGTATCTTCAGTACTTAGGGGAAAAAACTATGTTTAATCAAACCTGTATGAATTAAGACCTTACACATTTCATATAATGTGTTACTTCCCATAAATAGAAAACAACAAACATTTATAGATCAGTATGACTGTGAATTTCTGTATGCTATTAACTCAAAGTGAGATAGTTTTTAAAAAAAATTGACAATACAGGTAAGGTTTCCAGATACCTAAATTGTGAGTGTTTGTATGATTTGTTTGTTTATATAAAAAGTCCAGTAGCAATGTGTTTCACAATCACATCAGCAACGTTATCAGGTTCTGTAGCAACCTGAGCCAAAGGATGGAGACTTCGAGGGTACAATAGTAAAAAGTGAATGTTATTTTAAAAACAGGTTTTAGCATATTTGTCATGCTAAAAACAATGTGTAAGAGAAGAGGTATGGGCAAGTAAAAAGAAATTACCAAGAATAGAAGCCGACCAAGAGAATTTATTAAAATGATTGTCCAGTGAGTACAGAGAAACTGAGGAGAAGTTCATGTTATCTCATGGGCTATTTGTATAGGATTCAACTCAGCGTCTTATTAAATAGCTATTTTTATAGCTAAAACTGTCTTTCTTGGGGATAGGCATTTGGGTAGACACCATGGTGGTCTATTAGGAGTTGGGCTCCATATATTTTCCTCATGTTCTAAGTCCCCATGGCCTAGTTGATAAAGTATAAGAATTTTTCTTTTGTTTTTGACCTTTTGTCTATATAATATTCTTATTTCTGTGAATTTATAGATGGATAAATAACCCAGTGTTTATATTCACTGTGTTTTTGGAAATGGATAGAATCTAAATATTATATTGAAAAAAACCCCAATATTTTAAACTAAACCTAAATTGTACCTTTTAAAAAAGTTTTTATTAATTATACTTTATTCACTTTGTATCCTCCCTATAATGCCCACCCTTCTCCCTTTCCAAATCCTCCCTTCCTCCCCTTTCTCCATGCATGCCCCTCCCAAAGTCCGGTGATAGGGGAGGTCTTCTTTTCCTTCCTTCTGATGCTAGTCAATTAGGTTTCATCTGGAGTGGCTGCATTGTCTTCCTCTGTAGCCTGTTAAGGCTGCTCCCCCCGTCAGGGCGAGGTGATCAAAGAGCAGGCCAATCAGTTCATGTCAGAGACAGTCCCTGTTCCCATTACTATGAAACCCACTTGGACACTGAACTGCCATGGGCTACATCTGTGCAGGGGTTCTAGGTTATCTCCATGAATGGTCCTTGGTTGGAGTATGAGTCTCAGGAAAGACCCCTGTGCTCAGATTTTTTGGTTCTGTTGCTCTCCTTGTGGAGCTCCCGTCCTCTCCAGATCTTACTATTTCCCCCTTCTTTGATAGGATTCCCTGCACTCTGCCCAACAGTTGGCCACAAGTCTTATCATCTGCTTTGATAGTCTGCAGGGCAGAGCCTTTCAGAGGCCCTCTGTGGCAGGAGAGGGAGGACTCTGGCTAAAATGCTCAATCCCCTTCTAGAGAGGCAAAGAGGATGGACATCAGAAGAAGGAGAAAACAGGGAACATGGTAAATTGTACCTTTTTAATTGTATTGGCAAAAGTAAAAAAAAATCAAATGGGAAGAATAAAAAGGGACAAATTGGCACCATTTTTTTCTCTTCTCCCTTCTGCCAGCCTCAATGTGTGTTCAGAAGGCTGTGAATATCAACTGTAAGAAAATGTGTATTTCTTCCTTGTTAAATTGGCATGGTTTATGTTGGCAGCCCTGCTTCCTCAGATGCTCTTTGGGATATTGGCCAATATGCTAAAAATGCAGCATTGTTTCTGTTTCTCTGACTTCAGCATCCTGAAGTGGTTTTTCTCATCTCTTATCTCCCCGATGTTGGTTTCCCAGCAAGTCTGGTACATTTCCATGGAGCCATTAGCTCTTAGGACAAGGCTGCAACAAGCTCTGATTTCTATCCATGGCTTATTACCCTTCTTGTTCTTGGTGATTCTGTCAGTGTTACTTAACTTTTACTTTCCTTTTTTCCACTAAGACTTAAATGTCTTTGAGTTTCTCTTTTTTCATTAATTTTTTATTTTTTTATATTAATTACAGTTTATTCATTTTGTATCCCAGTTATAGAACCCTCCCTCATTCCCTCCCAGTCTCACCCTCCCTCCCTCATCTCCTCCTATGCCCCTCTCCAAGTCCACTGATAGGGGAGGACCTCCTCCCCTTCCATCTGACCCTTGCTTATCAGGTCTCATCAAGACTGGCTGCAATGTCCTCCTCTGTGGCCTGGCAAGGCTGATCTCCCCTCAGGGGGAGGTGATCAAAGAGCCAGCCACTGAATTCATGTCAGAGACAATCCCTGTTCCCTTTACTTCTCTTACTTATTTTAACAAAGCCATAGAATTCAAATGTGTTTGAATTTTACCTTGGTAAAAACAGTGAAAACCCAGGGTTTCCTTATCTCCAAGCCTTATGATAATGAGATGGACCATTCAGTTCTGAAGTATTCACGTGTCCCTCAGCTCTGTCTTCAAGCAGTAAACATTGCTAGTGAGTGTGCTTTGCTTCAACAACTCCAGATTTTGTACATTGTCCACATTACATTTCATCATTTACTCATGTAGACTATGCACTCTACATGATCTTGACTTATAGTGTTGCACTTCTGTATTTTCCTCTCTATAACTTACTAATATTTGAATTTAGTAGTTGAAAAATCTAATGTCGGAATGTTTGTCATTGACAGAGATAGAGATAATACTTTACTTGAGCTATGAACTGATCAAGAAAATCACTGTGAGATTAAAAATAAGTGTAGATCAAAACAGATATTAAGAATCACAACCAAGCCTTCGGCAGAGGGTGGGAAATAATAATAAAAATAGGGGAAGTTAATAAGACTTGGGGAGAACAAGAGCTCCACAAAGACCAAACTGAGCAGGGCACAGGGGTCTTATACGAGACAGTTTCTCCAACCAAGGACCATGTATGGATATGTCCTAGAACCCCCACTCAGAAGTGGCCCATAGTAGCTCGGTATCCAACTGAAGACCCTAGTAAGGGGAACAGGGACTGTTTCAGACATGAACTCGATGGCTGGCTCTTTGACTCTCCCCCATACAGTCCAGGGAGCAACAGCCTGGCTAGATCCCAGGGGAGGACATTGTTGCCAGCCCTGAGGAGACAAGATGAACTGGGGTCAGATGGAAGGGGAGGAGATTCTCCCCTGTAGATGGACTTGGAGTGGGCAGGGAGGAGATGAGGGAGGGATGGGGAGAGTGGGAGGGAAAAAGGAAGGGGGCTCTGCCAGGGATGCAAAGTACCTAACCTGTGATTAATATAAAAATAAATAAATAAATAAATAAATAAATAAATAAATAAATAAATAAATAAAATGTAGTTTTGCTTATTTTGAGTTCTTTTTTTGTTATTTGGTTTAAATTGATCTGAAATTAGCAGTTGTGTTTTGTCCTTGGGGTTTTGGCATCCTCGCAAACTGTGTTTCTGTGTAGTGTTGCGGCTCTCTGGCCTTTAGTAATGAATGGTTCTTGAGCTGAAGTAGAAGAGCAATTTATTCAAGGAGTCACTTCACAATAAGTAGTGCAAAGGTTAGTGTTTCTGAATTCTAGACTTTCTGCACCTTGGCCTTACTTTTTTGTTTTTAAGTCACGTTAATGAGAGGGAAATGCCTTCAGTCATCCATCAATGTGCTTGAATGCACGAGTGTACTGGGTCAACTTTTAAGCTCAGAATATTCAGTTTAACACTTGGAGTAAGGACACAGGGATTCATGCATATGCATTAATATATAGATATGCAATTGAAGCCAAAGATAATTTCAAAGTATACTGCACCTGAAGTGGCTATACTTGTTCTTAATTAAGAAGGAATTGGGGAGAAATTTAAAATAGTCCTGATGGGGTCTAGAGAGAGTGGTTTAGTGGTTAAAAGTCCTGATGGGGTCTAGAGAGAGATAATTTACTGGCTGTTCATCCAGAGGGCTCATGTTTGGTTCCCAGGACTCAATGTGGCTGCTAACTATCTGTAACTCCAGTTCTAGGGGTTATTATGCCCTCTTCGGGCCTATACAAGCATTGTACATGTTTGGAGTACAGACAAGCATGCAAGCAAAATGTACATGCAAACGTGTATATGTGTACATATAAAAAATTCTATATAAAGATTTATTTTATTTTATTTATAGTATATATAGCAAATAAACTATATATAGTAAAATACTGCTCAATTTTCCTGTTGGTATTGCCATTAGTAAAACAGGACCTGAAGAACAAGTTGTCTGGTTTCCACACCTTAGGGTTTTAGTAAAAGACTAAAGTAGATTGATTCTACGGTAGATTTTGTAATTGGACACTACCTTCCAGTATTTTATTCATTCATTTATGATGGCTAAGAGGAAAACTAGCTATTACTATTGCTCAGATAAGTTTTGATCCTCTTACTGCATTTTTACTTCAGGATAATGCAGTGTTTCTTGAATGTTCACATGGCTGCTTGTGTTTTTACTCAGTTCTAAATATTTTCACACTGATTCACTAGCTTTAGAAGAAAAAAGGAAAAAACCAACTTGGAAGGCAGCTTTCTGTTGTACAGTGAGTTCTTATTGGCTTGTGAATAATAAGTCTAGAGGGACTTAGAGGTAAATGGTGACTCCATGGCTTTAGGCAATCTCCTCTTCATGTTTGCCATTTGCTAATTGTTAATTTGTTAATTACATAAAATGAAACAAGCAAATTAGTCAGCAAAAACCAGAAATTCACTTAAACAAAATTTGCAATAAAATCCTGTGTGTGTGTGTGTGTGTGTGTGTGTGTGTGTGTGTGTGTGTGTACAAATAAACTAGATGGTGACAAGCCATCACTAGCCACAGAACTTACAAGACTATCACCGTATGGGGGAAAGAGAGGAAGCAAAGGAATTTGGGAACTGTAGATTCCCCAAAGACATCAGATAGTCACATAACAGGCTGCCTTTGAGCAGTATTCTATCGAGGCATTTGTTCTGTCAAACTACAATGTAATTGTTTTTATTTTAGCTTAGTGTATTTTATTTTGTTATATTTCAATATTATCAAAGCCTGCTTTTTTCTAATGAGGGACAAAAAGGGAGTGGATATGGATAGAAGAGGAGGTGCGATGATATTGGGATAAACAGAGGGAGGAAAAACTGTAATCAGGATATATTATGTTAAGAAATAATCTATTTTCAATAAAATGGGGAGGAAAAACTCTAATGTTCCAAAACTTGCATGTGACCTCTAACGGGTTGACTCATTGTTAGAAATTGAGCAGAATAAAGGTTGCACGGCGGGTTCACAAATCACGCTATAGGACCGGTTCCACCTGGGATGTTTATTAGGGAAAGGGAAGGGGGAAGGGGTTGAGAGACAGTCTCCGGAGGTAGAAGAGAAAGAGAGAGAGAGGGAGGAGCTCTACAAGTTCTCTTATAAGGTGACCCAGAGCATGTGCAGGTAGTTCCAGGTGATCAGCGGGTGGTCTTCGGAGTAGCTGTTTGTCAGATCCCTTGGGGCTGGCTATAGAAATGCCTGCTTACGGATGCCAACACTCATTGTACAGTAATTTCCAATAAGTTCCTTTCCGTTCCATTCTGTCCCCCATAATAACAACAGTTGTCTGTTTTTTAAGAATAAAGAACTACATGTAATGTGAAGGGAGAGTTCAGTATGATGACCATGATGACCATTGTGCTAGGTGGCGGGCTTCTCTTTGCCAAAGCATTGCATTAGCACTATAAAACAGAGAGACACTAGGTACTCTCATTAAGTAGCTAATTGACCAAACATATAAATATTTTACCATTTTTAGTGCAAAATATTAGGCTTAATTCATTGCCCTGGCTCTATTTCAACTGCAGGATTACATTCTGTTTTCCTGAATGTAGTCTCCAACCAGTATGGCAAAAGTCACTTTTCACATTTCCCTTAGTGTTGCGGTGAAGTTTATGGAGTCAGTGAAATAACAGCCTTGGATTGCAGCTTTGGGTGGCACACATTTTCCCTCAATATAAAAATTATGGAAGAAATTAAAACACATTGTTTCTGGGTGGATATGTGCTTTGTAATATACATGAGTTATTAGAAACAATTTAACTTCAGTCTATGCCTTAACTTTTTGAGGAGTAAGCAGACATTTGTTGGGTTTTTTTGGTAATGGGGCAGAATAAAGTTTTTTTTTTGTTTTGTTTTGTTTTTTGCTTGATTCGATTTGCTTTGGTTTTCTAGGTTCTAGATACAATATGGGATTGGACTTGCACCTTTGTGTGGTTTATCATTCTTCCCCCTAAACATAGAAACTTAGAATAGATAAGTTAGAACAACATAGAAACCATTGAAGACACTCTATGTGGAGCTCTGTCTACCAAACACCCAGAATAAAAATGCTCATAGAGACCGAAGATAAATAATTGCTAGGGCTTAGGCACAGGTGGTGGTTAGAGAGTGTCTTTGAATATTGACGGGATAATTCTGTATGTAAGTAGATAGTGTTGTAGGTGTGTAAGTAGGAATGTACTCCTAGCCAGTGAGCTGTACAGTATACACTGCTGGGGGTTCCAGGGCAGGACTTGGAGCTTCGGTCACCTAACCTTTCTCTTACCCACCCAGCTCAGGGCCAATATTGAAGCCCTCCAGACCTTTCCATTGCCACACCTTCCCATAGCCAAGCTTAGTTAGAGGCCAAGTTAAAGATGGAACACATTCTTCATTTGGTATTGCTATGTGCATTAACTGTCTATGCTAAGGGAAGACACGGGCGCAATGGAATCACAGATGCTTCTTCCAAGGGTCTTCCCTCTGAATTTCTCTTGTAGAAAACATCTTCACTTTTCCTTCATTACCAGGAGGCACATGCCTATGACCTCAGCTGTCTTAGAATGATGCTGTTACAGAAGGTGTACAGGTCCTGTGCTGTTGATGGGGAAGTCTTTTGATTTTTATTCTGCTTTCCAGGCAGTCTTGAGAGTCTTCCTTTCCACCCTCAGCTCTATTCTGCTTCTTTCTCCTTTCTGCCTGGTAGAGATTCAGTTCCCACAAACCACGGTACTTTATACTCAGCCCTTCTCTGCAGAGTTGCCATGAGATGGTGTAGGTATATGTATGTGAGAACATATATACATACATACGTACATACATACATATGAGAACAATTTGGCATGTGTTATTCATGCTAGTGCTTGAAAACATATACACATATGTGTCTGCAGAGGGCAGAAGTCAAACATGGGTTTTATTCCTCAGGAATTATCCTTCTTGTTTTCTCAGACAGGGTCTCTGATCCTGATGAGACCTGATAGGCTAGGGTCAGATGAAAGGGGAGGAGGACCTCCCCTATCAGTGGACTTGGAGAGGGGCATGGGAGGAGATGAGGGAGGGACAGCGGGATTGGAAGAGAATTAGGGAGGGAGCTACAGCTGGGATACAAAGTGAATAAACTAATTAATATAAAAAATTAAAATTAAAAAAGTCACAAACCCTAGGGTTCTACCTGTTCTTACCTGCCCAGCTCTCACTGAGAGGAACAGTCCACCTTTTTATGTAGCTTTTGGCTAAACTATCTCCTCAGCCCCACCTTGATTTTCATTTGCTTGTTTACTCATTCTTACGAAAAGCTTTGCAGCACTGCACTCTTCTACATGTACGCCAGACTATCTCCATAACACCTCAGGTTGCTAAGTGTGTTTTTGGCTACAGAAAACAGACTCAACATTGTAAAACTGATGATGGCAAGGGATTGTCCTTCCTGGGGAGATTTGTTTTGATAATATGAAAGTTTAAAGGAGTGTTTTTACTATCAATGCCTGGAGCTCATTCGTTCTTTCTGATTTGGAAGTCCAAAATAAAATAAAAACTCTCTAGTTGCTTACTAGAGAGCAAAATATTTATGTGCAAAAACCCCTATAAAATGGAAAGCTGTACACATGTATATATATATATATATGTATGTATGTATATATACAGATATATACACATATATACGACAAAGTTGAAACTGTTTGTATTAAAAGTAATTGCATTTTCCACAGTTCCATGGCTAGCTTGGTAATATAAGCTTTCAACCCTAGCTACTCAGAACTATACAGGAAGATGTTCAAGGCCTCCCTGGACCATAGAGTGCATTTAAGGTCAGTCTGAACAACTTAGTAAGAATCTGTGTCAAAATGAAAGTTAAAAAAGAACTGGAGTCCAACGCAGGGTAGAGCACTTCCCTAGCCTGAGGGAGACACTAAAGGTAAACCGCCTCAGTTCACAAACAAGCATCTGCATGATACTGGACACTTGCCTTTAAAGAAAAGGCCGATTGTGGGACCAGATAGCATAGTACATGCACATATGCATCATTCTGTTCGTGCTTTCTATAGAACCTCTCTGTCTCTTTTAGAGAGGGAGGAATGAAGTCTATTCAGTGGTAGGTTTGGAAGCAAACTAGTTGGTACATGGCCCAAGTAATAATTCAGCTCTCTGCTGATAACATGAATATGTAAATGCATCTTTAGGACTAAAGCTGTTGTCTATGCTGAATATGAAAACTACAATTGCTGATAGTTTATGGAGTAAGATAAGGGAGTGGGGCTTGAGGAGTTTAAGCATATTTCACCTGTAAATGGTTGTAGAAATGTATCATCTTACCAAGCACAGTGGCGCATGGCTTTAGTCCCAGCACTCAAGAGGCAGAGGCCGGCCTGATCCGTAGAACAAGTTGTAGCCCATCCAGGACTATGTAATGAGACCCTGTTTCAAACAAACAAAACAAACAACAAAGTAAAACCCCAATCATTTTGAAATTCTTAAAGAGATAGCAACACTATATATCACCATTACATTTTGATGCAGATAAAATAATGGTTAAGAAAGGACAGAGAAACTTACAGACTCTTTTCCTAATGGAGTCCTGAGGAGGCTCTGTGCTTTCTTTTTCTCTCCTCTCTGTCTCATCATCATCATCATCATCATCATCATCATCCTTATGTTTTTTTAGAAAGGGTCTCATGTAGCCCAGGCTGGAATTCCTACTCCTCTTTCATCTCCCAAGTCCTGGGATTATGGGCATGCACCATCATGCCCTCTTAGTTGGTCTTTGTTTTGTTTTCTTGCTCAACTCCTTTGATATTTATTGAGAGCTTCCCCAGGTAACCCAGGCTGATCTTGAACTACAGATTCTCCTGCTTCTTTTTTGTGTGTGCTGAGATCACGAGCATACACCTTCCATGTCCCCAGCCACTGCCCTTTCTTTATTATTGTTTGAACTTTCTCCCAACTAGAGGGTGTGGTGGCTTGTGGGGAGCGAACATGGCCTAAGGGCCACCATCGTTAGGCTTTCCTTGGACCTAATCAACAGCATGTAATCTGGAGTCCTACCACTGCACTTGTTAAAGGAAGTTGGTTTACTGACAGGAATCTACCAATAAGCTTTCCACAACTTTAGTTTGGGGGTTAAGTTTTAAAATATTGGATCAATAAGTTACTGAATCGTTTACTCATAACAGATTTTTAATTATGGAATATCATTGAATATATTTTCATGAGAGTCCCAATTGCCATCTATTTTCATGATAGTACCCATTCCAAAAGTGTATAAAGTGACCAAAATTCTTGGCACTTAATGACCTTCAACTTGTATCTGCTCAGATTTTGCTGTAGGTGTTGTTACGGCCTTTGGCTTTTAATGAGAACTGTGAATTTTTCAATCTCATAGACAACATCTGGAGAAGATGTGCGAGACTTCACGAAGGTGCTGAAGAACAAGTTCAGGTCCAAGAAATATTTTGCCAAACACCCTCGGCTTGGCTACCTGCCTGTCCAGACCGTGCTGGAAGGGGACAACTTAGAGACGTGAGTTCTGTTCTAGCATTCATCTGTGAACACCTAAATCTGATCATTTTTAATACTAATACTAGCGACATGAAAGAAATTACATAATGCCAAAGAGATTTGTGTCCTGGTGAAATGTTTTATTTTGAAACAGCTGAATTAGGTCTTCAACAACAATTGATTTGTATCGCTTGGATTTTTTGGTTTGTTTATTTAACACTGCCATAGCCAGTCATTCCTTCTTTCTTCCTTCCTTTCTTCATTTCTTTCTTTTTGATGAGCTCTTTTTGGTTTTAAAAATATTTGAGTCAGATTGTGGTATCATTTGCTCTTTCATTCTTTCATTTATTTCTCTTTCTTTTTCTACTATGGGCTTCAACGTCTTTGCTATAATACCTTTTCCTATTTTGTTTTGTTCTGTGTTACGGGCACTGGACTGAGCCCTGAGCCTTCCATGGCCAAGTACTCTACCTTTGAGTTAAAGCCCCAGCCCCAGCCCATAGCTTTTTAATATAAATTATCAGTAACACTGCATTTTGTACTTCAAATACAATCTTTTCTGAAACCTCATTTTATATTTCTTATCAGTCTTCTTAAAGATAAAAGTGGAAAAATGAAACTTTTTACATTATATGAAATAGGAAGACTTGCTTAAAAGTCTGAATTCTGAGTTGGCAAGCATCTTTCAGAAGTTATAAGAGAGCAAAATTACAGTGAGTCTATAATGCTAAGAAAGTAGAATCTAGAGCCTGAGATGAGAAGGAGAAAGACTTTTAAAACGAGCCAGAAAACATGCATGGGCATTTTAAATCACCAGGCAGTTATCTATTGAGATCAAAGTAGACTTGCTTTACATCATTGAATCACTTTTTAAAATATGTACATCAATATTTCAACTGCATCCTTTTTCATGTGCTTGAGTTTGCAAGCAAAACACCAATATAACTAAAAAGCGTATATGCTGAAGAGTGATTAAGGAAGACAGCCTACACTGACCTCTGTGTATACACACGTACACACACCCAAACACAAACAAGTGTGTACACCACGCACAAAAATATAAAGTTTCCTAATTGTTTCTACATCACACAATGAAACATCTTATTAAATTTTTTAAAAGAAAGCTATTTAAATACATTTAGGAAATGTATTTACATTTTGGTCTTTTAGGAATATGCTTTTGTCCTCAAATATTATGTACTTCAAAGAATCCTTCTTTCAGTAGCCAATACAGAGTTTGACTTGCTGAACACTTGATAAAATTTTCCTTCTGTTCAGATTACATACTAACTGACCTTTCCACTAGCTGTTTGCTGTATATTATAACACTTTCATGTGGTGCTGGGACTCAGGAGTGAATGTAATAGATTTGTACTAAGCAATGTTGCCTTTCTGTCCTTTGAGGAGTCATATCCCTTTTGCATCCCAAATGTCTCCATCCTTCACATGAGCCATAGACAAATGGATATTTCATATGCCTTTTACACATTTTTGATACTTTGTCTTTCAATATCAAAATAATCATGAAGTTCAGTTTGCACATGCATACTTGAGTTCATCTGTAACTGTGGAGGCCAGAGAGTGATACAGGTGCTCGTCTTCAATTGCTGTCATCTTATTTTTTTGAGACAGAGCCTCTTACTGAATCAGGAGCTTGCCGACTGAGCTAGGCTGGCTGGCTAGCAAGGCCCAGGATCTTCCTGTGTACTGGGGTTATAGGTTACCAGATTCTGTGTGGGTTTTGGGGATTACATTCAGGGCTCTCATGCTTGCAGAGCACATATTTTACCAACTGAGCCATTTCCAGGGCCCCCAAAGTGACTTTATTTTAAAGTAAAAATTAACAGAAAACCTTGCAAAATAATTTCATTCTCTGAATTTGATATACTATGCTGAAAATGCCTCACCCTGCTTAAGATAAAATTCCCTCCATTTTCCAAGAAGGACAGAAGAAGAAGAAAGGAAGGAATGGGCATCTGATTAAAGTAGACACCACAAGATCCCTTTTGAACAAGATTTATGAGCTCCTAGATAGTGTAGGCAGGTTTTCTTCTTCCAATCCTGCATAGAGCTCTGTGGGTTTCCTGTAGTTCATTTTTCTGCTGAGCCCTTTTCTGCTACAAGGTCACTTAATCTTCCAGTAGAACAATTTATGTGAGTGGGTAGTTTAAAAAAAAAATGTTTGATTTCATTTATTCTCCTACTTGTGGGAGGAGAACATTGGAGAAAAACCATTGAAGTGGTGAAGGTGTTGAAGTTATTTATGGAGCTGGTTAGAATGTTCCTTTGCCTCTTTCTCTTTCATCTTTGCAAATGTGGTATTTTATCTTCTGACCAGCAATTAGCCATGCAGGCATGCATGGAGGGACATTACGGGAAGAAACACTTATTTCTAGATAGGGGTAAGCATGTTCATACTGAGGCTTATTCAGTTAATTTGACAAATCTGTATGCAATAATTTTCAAAGTGAAAATAAATGAATAAAATTAAAGCACATACTACTCATAATAGAGTTGGCAAATAAGCTAAAATAGTGGCAGAGGTCACCTGAGAGCTCTGGGACATTATCATTGGCTGGAGAAATAGGTTAGTTTCCCTAAAGATTAAAGAGAACAAGAGATACCTGCTTCTGCTATTGGGTATAGAAACTAGGAAACTCTATCACCCTTGGAGGATTTTATCATGGCAAGAATCAGCTCAGAGTAAGTGCAGTTGTGGAGATGGATATTCAAGGCTAGGAGGGACAGGTGCTGAGGCTTTCCTGAGTCATGTGATCAGAATTTGGAGCGCTCAGAGGTAAAGGAAAAGACTTACTGGCCAAATGAATCATTTTCAAAAACCTGGCTTAAAGCTCTAACAGGAAACTAGTATCAAAAAACAGAATGAGAGAAGCAAAAGCCAGATAATAAAGGGTCTTGTTATCCCCAGAGCATCTTCAGTGTTTATCCAGAGAACAGTGGGGAACTTGCATAGTTCACAGGTAACGTAAAGGGCAAAGAGAGGTGGGTGCTTCAGGAAAGGCAATGACACAATTACCCATCAGAAAATGAATTTTATTAGGAACAAGAAGGCTTCCCCACCACAGGAACTGTGGTCATGTCTTGAGGTGGTGGAGCATTATGAAGGACAACACATTATATTAGAAGCCACACAATGGGGCCACGAGATAGGAGACTATTATGAAAACATTGTAAGGTTGACCTGAGTTTAATTCCCAGTGACTATATTGGGCAGCTCACAACCACCTATAATTCCCACTCCAGGGCATCCAATGCCTTCTCCTAGCCTCCACAGGGACCCACACATACCGGGCATGTACACACATGGTGTAGACACAGTGGCACATACACAAGGAAATAAATAAATCTTGAAAAGAAAGTTACCTTGAACTGAAAGAGTAGAGAGATAGAGACAGTCAATATAGACAGCACGGTTGAGGCGGGAAGTGCAGGATCCACAGAGACAGAGAAATTGGGGAGCATACCCATAGCTCCATGTGACAGGAATAGGACGTATATTTGTTTACACCTTCACGTACATAAGGGGAGATAAGAACCAAAGAGCAACAGAGGCTTATAAGTTTACTGTCTCAGTGGGCAGACCGGAGCAGTAGCCCAAGTCTGCTCTTCAAGCAGATGGCTGCAATCTAACAGGTAGAACTAGTTACCAGCTTTAGGGCAAATAGTTTAAAGAGGCGAAAGACCAAAACTATGAGGAGACTGCTGGGAAGCTGTGTCATTAAAAGGGTCACCCAAGTTCTTTGAAGTCTATGTTGGATTTCGTAGCCTTACATTTACACTTTAGAGTCTGATTGTACCGATTTAATATGAAATTGGTCAAAGCAGCCTGCTGAGCACCTATAACAGAAGAAGTTTCCTTTATTACATCAGTGGTGACTCACAGATTGGTGTTGCTTTTATTTTATTTATTAGTTACTTACCTACTTTTGGGTGCTGGGGATGGTGTTCAGGACCTCATGCATGCTAGACAAGCAGCCTGTCAGGTAGGCTCAACTCTACTTAGTCATAGGTCCCAAATATGAAGTACTTTGCTGGTTTTTCTTCCTACAGAACTAAGTATAACCATTTATCAAAATGTCTCCCTACAAACCAAATCCTCTGAAGGCAAAGAACCTAAAGTTTAATTTTGTTTCTGTTTTCTTTCTTTGGTATTTTCCATAAAAATGTTTTTCTTTCAGCCTAGCTTCCTGTCCCCTCCATTCTTAGTTCACAAATCACTTACGTGCCAACAATTAACTTCCCAAGAATCAGTGTGTATGTGTGTGTGTATGTATGTATGTTTGTATGTATGTATGTATATATATATAATATCAATAAGGGTTTTTCTTCTGTTGAAAGCTTATATCAAATGTTGTCCTACACTTGAATTTCAGAGATAATCCCTTAAGCAGTTACAGTTTTAGGAAGTGTGGCACAGAAATCTCTCTCTTGATGTCTGTTTCAGGGATAGTGAGAAGTAGTGATGTGCTAGAGGTATGGGGAGTTAATACTTTTGCTCCATTGACCCTGATTCTCCTTTACACATGCACATTTAACTCTATTTACAGATTAGGTATTCAGATAGACAGAGAGAATGAATGTTCATTTTTTAATGTAGGTCTAAAGAAATTTAGGTTCCTACCCTATAAGATGACCTTCCATCTCTTTAGCCTCTGCCGTGCACACATCATCTTGTGCTTCACAGCAGGAGATAATGAGATCATTAATAATATCTCAAGTACACACATTTAATAGAAAAGGAAGTCTAGAATGATTTTGCTTGAGTCAGCATTAGCTTTTTTTTCAAGAGACTTTACATAATTAAACAGAGTACTAATTTTCCTTTGAGCTTTTTAATTCTCAGGTAATTCATCATTACCTTCCTTCAAAAGTTACAGTTTAAACTACCTTTTAATTGGGATGAATTATTTCAATGGCATTTCATGAAGACTTGGGGCTCCCAGGGGTCTCTGAGGCTAGGGAGAGTTGGCACTGTGTAATCAGCCTCAGACCAAGCCCCTGATTCAAGCAGAACTAGTTTGCCCATCTCGGCTCCTAGAGTGAGCTTCTAGAAAATAGCATCATACTGGGTGGAAGTCTGTCCTGACCTAAAGGAGTCCCTCTCAATATGCTGATGATTTGGCTCTTTGAGTAGCAGGACATGGGTAGGCAGGAAGGCTGTTCTTTTCTCAGTGTATCTGAAGTTGAGAAATGTGGTGTACTGAACTCAACTTTTACATTTCTGAGTGAAGAGCCAGAAAATCCTTTTTACCTTAATCCTGACATTCGTAGTCTAGTAATTAGGTAATAAATTCAGCTTCCTGATCAAGTGTCTTCTTCAAGAAAAACCAAAATATAATTGCATCACCCTTGGAATATTCTAGAACATCATCTTTGAACAGCCTATGATTGGGGGCAGTTTTAGCACACTGCTGATCTTTTCAGTCCGACTGCTCTAAGATGTGATTACTGTCTTGAAACATGCGTGTTGTAAGAGCTGTGAAAGTTGCCTTTGATCTACCGAGTGGCGACTATCAAGGTAGCCGAATGTGAATGGAAGACGGTTGATGATCTGCCTCCTCCTGCTTTTGTCGGAAACCACTCTAAATGTTTGTTCTATGACTTTTGTCTCCCTGTTCCCTCTCTGCAGTCCTATCACGCTCATCAGTATGTGGCCAGAGCACTATGAGTGAGTATTCAAAGCCCCCACGCACAGGAGGGGAGAGCTGATCAGGAGTACTAGCACGGGTCCAAACAACTACTTTCACATTCTGGGTGCCAACGCTGGTGGTTTCTTTGCATGGCAGATTCATTACTTAACTAACCTGCTAACTGCTAACAGCTGCCAATACCGAGAATAAAGCCCTTGCCTCTTTTTCTCTCTGTACAGCCCCTCACAGTCCCCTCAGCTGTTTCATGATGACACCCACTCAAGAATAGAGCAATACGCCACACGGTAAGAGAATAATAGTCACCCCCGCTGCCACCCGGAGTATTTCTGCTTTCAGTGCTGCTGACAAACCTTGATGTGGGAGTGTATTTGCAGAAGTCAGGATTCTATTACATATATAACCTGGGCCCTTATCTTTTCACTGTGAGATTTGCACTTTGCCAAACACCTGCTATATATTCTATAAAGAATAGATTTCAATAGGCTTCTATTACAGAGCTTCTGAGACTCCAAACATTGAGCAGGCAGGACTTAGCTTCTGTGAATGAAAGTAGCGATTGGAGCTACTCTCAGGAGACCATGCACATATGAACTGCAATGTGTAATTAAACTTATGCTAATGTTTGATTATTATGGTTTGCTTTTCAATCCCCAAACCATGCAAAATATAGGCCTGCGGGTAGTGTGCAAAACATTCAGGAGAGTGTTTAATACCAACTGTTGATGATACTAGAGGCCAGCTGTGTTCAAAATCTCTAATTTAAGAACTATTAAAAGCAATAACATTTGAGCTGAGTTGAGACTGAGTCAAATTTTTGGAGCTGGTGGATAACTGCTGTGAAAGAATATGGCTTGTTTATTGGACCACAGAAGGGAAAGGAGTTGAGAAACTGTGGGTGCTGAAGAGCATGGTCTGATAACACAGAGACCAGTTGCTCAGGAGTTGCCTCATGCTCTAGGTGGAGAAAAGTCATGGTGAGTCTTCAGAGCTTAGAGGAACATAACTAGACTTGTGTGCAAAGGTTACCCACTTCGGTGGAGACCAGCTAGAGGACCCGGGAGCTCAATGAGAGCTTATAACACACTATGTTATAAGGTAGCAGCCTCCAGGCCCTAAGAGAGTGATGATCACATTTCAGCTCACCAGTAGAGGAGGTTCTAATTTCACCACTGTGTGAGATTTAGACCATTTTCTGTCTGGTCAAAATTTATATAGACTTAAAAATAAGCAGCCAGGCATTGGTGGTGTACTGCTTTAATCCCAGCGTTCAGGAGGCAGAGGCAGGCAGATCTCTGTGAGTTCAAGGCCCACCTGGTCTACAAAGTGAGTCCAGGACAGCCACGGCTACACAGGGAAATCCTGTATTGAAAAACTTAAAAAAAAAAAAAAGCAAGGATGCTTCTAGATGAACATGCCAGTTGTAGCCAGGTGATATCATTTCCTTGTTTTTGTGCTTTCAGACTGGCCCAGATGGAAAGGACAAATGGATCTTTCCTAACTGACAGCAGCTCTACTACAGGCAGCGTGTAAGTGCATCCTGAACTGAGTGTACCCAGCAGCTACCTGGAAGGATTTGATTCTCTGTGACTGGGGCCAAGGAGAGGCACAAAAATCACACCATGCAACAGACCTCATGCAAGAGATTTATTGGGGAGGTCACGGGGAGGCAAAAGGCTGCCTCTGAGTGGGAATGGAAAAACAGAGAGACGGGCCAGGCCGTGATGGTGGGCTTTACAGGACTCAGGGAACATTGCATAGGGAAAATACATGACGGTAGAAATGTGTCTCATTAGTTATGACTGGACCACTGAAGGCAGGAAGGAACTTGGTTCTGGGATGTGGAAGGTTCTTAGTTGACTAACACTACCTCCTTGTGTTATGGTCTCAGAAATAGTCTTCATGTACCATGGCCTCCTAATCAAAATTAATGTGTGTTTCCAAAAACTCTATGCATATTTTGAGTTTTAAAGCCATGTTAGTGTAAATTAAATATGTTTATTTATTTAATCAACCCACATGCATTAGAATAATCAGGTTGCTGTATAATAATATAATATTGATAATGTATTTTTGTGGATGCGTGTTATACGTTTGTATTTTTGTGAGTGTGTCAACATCTGTTCCTAAGTTCATATATTTGTACATGTGTGTGGAGAGCAGGGATCACTATCAGGTGTCTTTCTCAATTGTTCTCTACTTTATTTATTTTATTTTATCTTTTTTTTTTTTTTTGAGACAGTCTCAATGAAAATGGATCTCATTTATTTGGGATGTTGGCCGGCCAATAAGCTCCAGGGATCTGTGTCTCTCCAGCCCTGCCCAACTCCCTCAACTCCCATCAGCACTGGCATTGCAGATATGTGCTACCACTGCTAGCTTTTACATCAGTGCTGGAGATCTGAACCCAAGTCCTCATGCTTCCATGGCTCTCGACCAACTGAGTCTTCTCTCTAGTCCATAATATTGGTGTTTATTGATAGGTTTACAGATTACCACCTGTAGAATCACACACCTTTGCAAACTCCTGTTTTCTTCTGCATACTGACAATTCCTTCATAGTGTCTGCTCCTGGCAGTTCTGTTCATACATGCTTGGATATATCCTCCCTCTTGTTCACTGAAAAGTCACTCTCTTGGTGAGCCTCCATGTGGTTGTTAGGAATTGAACTCAAAATCCCTAGAAGTGCAGACAGTGGTCTTAACCGCTGAGCCATCTCTCCAGCCCAACTCCTGTGCAAATATTTATTTCATTAGGAAGTGGGGAAAGCCATATTGCCTTTAGAATATCTTTTCAAAATAGCTTCAAAGCCAGATATTTTATGTCTGGTTTCCTTACTTGTGCATCTTCAGCTTGGTTGTGGAATGCTCTTGGCAAATGCTTTCTCTCTGATGATACCACTGTAATAGACCCTTTTTTGCTTTGGAACTTGTTTTGACCTTGTTTTTCACATACTTATGAGATGAAGTGTAAAAGGCTTCTACAGTGACTGGTGGGCTCATTATGGTTTGACCCGGCAGGAAGCCCAGAAGAAACAGAGAAGCTCTAGAATATAGTGTGTACATGTTTTTCACTAACAAAAACTGGAGAAAGCCAAGTAGAATACCTTAAGCTCGTGATCCTTAACCTTCCTAATGCTACAACCCTTTAATACAGTTCCTTGTGTTGTGATAACTCCCTAACCATAAAATTATTTTGTTACTACTTCATAGATGTAATTTTGCTACTCTTATGATACCTGCTATGTAACCCCTATGACAGTGTCATTGGGCCCCCAAACAGGTTGTGACCCTCAGGTTGAGAACCACAGCCAACCATTCTGATAAAGAATGCTGACTTCAAGCACCCTTTACATTACATTACATTCTTTCAAGTAAGTTTTACATTTCATTTATCATTAAGTTTGTAAATGAAAGCTCTTGAAAACTTTTTTCCAGTTAAAATATCAAAGTTTGGCATCTTAACACGTAGGCATTATACAGTCATGAATTAGGCGTTATTATTCAGGTGTTATAAACCAGAAACCATTTCTAGATCAAAATAATAAAGTATTTTCACTAAACTTCCATATGTATTTCATATAAAGTAACTAAGTATCTTAAATATCTTTTAAATCAGTATAATTCTCACCAGTGTTGAAAGTAGCAGGGAATTAAATGAAATAAAAAAATGATAATAGTTAAGATAAAAATTTAACTTCTCTAACATGTGTTTACCATGTGAACAGAGCACGGGCAATGTTAAAATTTAATATACATTGTTTTCAATTTAAAATAAGCCCGATTTTAATTTTATCACTAATGTTTCATAACAGAAAAGATAACCAGATGATTGGCAGCTGAGCAGCTTCCATACTCAGCCATTTGATGTGGCGAGTCAGTCAACAGATGTTTGTTTTATTCCTAGAGTACGATGGAGCAATAGAGCCACTTATGAGAGGCAGGTCTTACACTTTCAGGACGCGTGGAAGCTGCTTGGTTGAGCCCTGATCAAATCTGGGTATCTTCTCTTATATATGCAGTTACAGTGAAATCAGGGTATTTTTAAGACATAGTGCTCAGAGCCCTCCGCCCAGTTGTTGTTGTTGTTTGTTTTGTTTTTAATTGTTTGTCGTCCCCCTCCTTCTGTTTTAGATAGGATTTTAGTACGTGGCACATGCTGTCCTCAAATTTCTAATCTGCCTCGCCCTGTGAAGTGTTCTGATGACAAGCATGTGCTACCACTTCACTTTACCTCATTTTACTCTTATTTCTGCCCCCGAGTTATGTTTAGTCATACAATGAGCAGCTCTGTGTCTTTTGCACACTACTGAAAGGTGATCTTGCACTTGCCCACCATGGAAGTCCTCTAGCCACAGAGCTAGGAAAGACCATTCACCAGTGTTTTCTTGTTTTTGTTTGTTTGTTTGGTTTCTGGGCCTTCAGCAATATCCAAGACACTTGTAGGTTGAGGTGGCTTTGATTCCTCAAGTTGGACCATGGAAACAATTTCCTGTCCCCTCCCCCATATGTTCCCCTTCATGAACTTTCACTGTTTATTGTGCCTTCGTGTATTATGGGCTGTGTGCGTATAGTATACAGCCCGGAGTATACACCAGTTTCCTAGCATCTGCTCCCCACATACATCCAATCCCAGGAACTCCCCGTTTCTCTGAAAGCCTGGCTCTGGGTGAATCACTTATGGGGCATTCGTTTTTAAGGCAACTAAGCATGTTTGTATGTTTGTAGGAAGAGTTAATCACACTCATCTTAGGAAGGGGCAGGACTCAGGACAGCCCTGGGGACGACAGTTCCTGAGGCCATTGCCAGGTCCTCACACTTCCTCTACTTTCTGTGGCTGGGTGACACAGGTTTTAGGTGGATCAAAGTGGGCCTCGGCCATGGTTTACATTAAAATTACTGTTTGTAAATCTGAAGCCTGGGCTAGAGAATTGCTGTTAAAAGGTCATCAAGAGAAGTGCAGTTCTCTCATCATGTGATAGGAATTTTATAATGTAGATAGTATTTAGTATGTGTACCAGACACAGTACTTCTTGGTACCAGCCTACATTTAAAAAATACTTTCTATTTCTATTCGATGCACACTATTGCTATTTAATAGCCCTAATCTGGTGCATGATGTAGCCTCTACATAATGAGGGTGCTCTTGGTTTTTATTATGCACTATTAGAGACTAGAATGTTACAATTTTTGTATTTTACCTTTAAGACTAATAATCTGTGAAAAACATTTAAGGCCAATATTTTATGTTACATGCAAATTGTTCCTATTTTTTTTATTTTTACAAAAATGACCTTAATTTTCTTCTATACTGTAACAATGTAGTTAGTGGCCATGATAATTACAACAACACACCATACACAATCGAGTTCACAAAAGAGGTGCACTTAAATAATACTGACAGCAAAATGCTCCCCAAAT
Organism: Pachyuromys duprasi; assembly: GCA_028658305.1. Classification (NCBI taxonomy): domain Eukaryota; kingdom Metazoa; phylum Chordata; class Mammalia; order Rodentia; family Muridae; genus Pachyuromys; species Pachyuromys duprasi. Next base: position 18,926,558 of record CM053763.1, read on the forward strand.
AGAATTTGAAGTGGTTTCCCAGTGCCCAACTTAAAAAAAATGTTTATTCATTACTTATTTGTGTGTGTGTGTGCATGCCTACATATGTGCAGAGATCAGAGAACAACTTACAGGAGTCTGTCCTTTTCTTGCACTGTGTATATTGCAAATATTTGAACCCAGGTCATTAACCTGGGCCATCTGACCGGCCCAAATTTTTAAAACAAAAGTGCAGTTTATGTTAATCTTATGGACATAATCCCCAGGCTCAAGTGTGTGCATAAATGTTCTCAGTGAATCAATGGTCTGTGGTGCCCTTTAATAGCGGAGGAGTGCTCAGCCAAATCTGTGGTCAGTTCCTAGCCATGAGATAATCCAAGCCACTTTGGGTCAACTTTTTTGTTTATTTGGTTTTTTTTTTATTTGGGGGGTTTTATTGTTTATCTTCTTAAAACTGTTTACCTTGAGTTCTTAAATGATTTTCATTTAGGAATATTATCCAAATAAATATTATCTAACTAGTTTGATTTTCCTCTTACTTATTTTAATACCAGAAGTTACCATCTAGTTCTGTTCTGTTTTGCATTGGTTTTTGTCACTTTATTTTGCCCCATGGACAAAGAGCTGTAGCAATGAGTGATCTTCCTGCTCATGTGGATGGCTGAGTAGAACTCTACAGACCATCTCCATGTCATTGAACATTAAGTATCTGTGATGGTAGGAGGCTAATCCTTTTTCTTCCATTGCTAATGTCTCCTCATTCTGCTTTGATTTTAGCTAATTTGTTTGTGGTGTTTTATCCTTAAAATATAGAACATTGACTGGCATCTAGGCTCTTCTCTTTCTTGGATATTCCATCTTTTTAGTTGCAAGCTTAGGTGTGTTTCAGCATGAAAAGAAATGTGTGCAGTATGTTCAGCTATGCTCTTCATTTGCAGTTGCTTCAGCGCACGACCCTACATCCTTATACCTGGTCCATCTGCTCTGTCCTAGCTAAGTCTTGACTTACATCTTCTTTATGGCTCATTTTCCACATGATGTGACAGTGGTGCCTCCAATCATCACCTGTGGCACACAGACACTAACTAGTGTCCCATGTTGTCCCATTCATCTCAAGGCTTCATCTCTGCTTCTGCTGCTTCACATATTTATGTTTAGGCTACTGCTCAGGAGCTGTGTGTGTGTGTGTGTGTGTGTGTGTGTACACATGCCAACACACCCGTATATTGTCATGTGCTCCTTAACACTCTGTTCCCCCACATCTCCCTTTTTTTTGAAATAAATTATTATGATTTGTTTAGTGTTTATGTGCATTCATGCCACACACATGAAGGTGTGTGTGAGTGTGTGTGTATGCATGCTGTGCATTCATATGCCATACACATAAAGGGCAGAGGACAACTTGTGGGAGTTAGTTCTCTCCCTCTACCTTCTGGGTCCTGGAGCTCAAACTCGGCTTGCAGCAACCACAACTTACCTGCTGAGTCATCTTGCTGCCCCTTTCTGCCAGATTTCTGTTTGATTTCTCTGTGTAGGTAGCCTAGGAGATCTGGATTCTCTGAGGGGGGTACTATACCCATTTTTCTGCTCTTCTTATTCTCTGAAACATCAGGACACCATGCAATTTTATAGAGGCTTCTTTTGTTCCCCCAGAGACCTTCCATTTACTAAGAAAATGAGAGGATACCATGATCCATTCCACCTCTTATGCCATCTCCATGCTTTATTTTCACTTTCTGTCTTTGTTGTAAACAACCATCACATACCCCTGGTAAAAAGGCATTTGATAGGAGAAACAAGGTCAAACTAGGCATTTAAGCTTAGCCAAAGTATATGAGTTGCATGTATGTATTCACACCAATACATATGGGTGTATATAGTGGGGTGTGTGTGTTAGAGAAAAGCTAAATGCAGGAAGGAGCCTCAGTAAGTTGCAGTGGTTCACTGGAGCTTGGGGCTGCACCTTCAGCCAGCATTACACCCAACTTTCTCCTTAGCTTCATTGTCTCTCTCTCTGACCTCTGTGCCTGGAACACATGTTTTTCCAAGAGCACACTAATTCACAGATGCAATTTCAAAACCCTGATTGTCAGAGCGGAAGTGGATACTCCAAGGATGGATTTTGTATCACACAAGAATCAGAGTACTTGTCTAGTATCTGTACAAGAGCAGAGCAATTTCAAAGCCCAGGTGAAATGATGAAAGGTCTAGGACTGTCGGGTTGCCCTTGGCTTGTTTCCTGACATGCGATGGGCCAGGATAACAGACAAGGATGCCGAAGGAAGCCTGCAGCTGCTCAGCTTCCACTCAAGGTTCAGCTGTAGGCTAGCTCTGGTATACACTCTGGTGGCCGCATCATTTTACACCTTATTTTCCTGAGGCCTTGTCCTGTATCTCTCCTGTTTGCCAAAAACTATAAAGGAGCCCAGGTCTAGTTTGCTAGAAGTCTCTGCAGTCTCATGAACCAGGGAGAATGGCAGTCACACCATCTGAGGAAATCTAACTAGATCTGCCTTACAAAGGAAGAAAAAATATTCCAGAATGGCTGGAAATCATTTCCTTACTGCAGACATCCTGGCTTCTTCTCCATTGTCACCCTTCTGCTGATGGCCAGTCACCCTCTACCCTACTGTTGATGTGTTTAGTTCAGTAACCGATCACTAGACAAAGAACTTCATTGAGTTTAATGTAATTAATGATTTGATGCAGGACATTGGTCCTAAAAGTTACTTGTGATAATACCAAGTGAAATATCTATTGCTATTTTATAAATATGTAAAACTGGCTTTATGCTGTTACTTAAATAAAAATGAGTTATAGCTCCTTTGGGTTATCAAAGATAGCAAAATTGGTTACAACCAAATCTTAAGATCTGTTGTTCTTGGCCCAGTGATCTTTTAATCCACTGCTTTGGTAGCCAGTGAGTGATACGTTTGCCTCTAACCTTTTATCTTTTATGTTAACTGCTTCTAGGCATGTGCAACCTTTAGACATTGCAGCATTATGTCGTTTTCTGCAAATGTGCTGGACTACATTCCCAGCTACCCTGGGCTACTTGCAGCCTGTGACCATAGGTTGGACACACTCAGTCAGGGCTGATTTATAGCAACTTATTAACCTATTTGTAGGCCCTGCTGTGCCTTATTTTATTTTCTTTGTTGAGTGGAGTGGCTCTTAGGGAATTGTGAGAACCACAGACTGTGACATGAAGGTTTTGAAATGTTGATGCCCACAACCCATGGACATCTAGCTGGAGTTTTCAGAGGAAGAGCGTGGAGACGCAGAGTTCCAAGGCTGGTGTCACTGTCTTTACCTCTTGTGTGCTCAGAGACCTCTCCATCCAGATGTGAGCTGCTATTCATCTTCTTTGTCTCCCTAGGGAGGACGAGCATGCCCTCATCCAGCAGTACTGCCAGACACTGGGCGGGGAATCTCCCGTGAGCCAGCCACAGAGTCCAGCTCAGATCCTGAAGTCTGTGGAGAGGGAAGAGCGTGGGGAACTGGAGCGGATCATTGCTGACTTGGAGGAAGAACAAAGGTGTGCTAGACCCAGCAGAAGAAAATAGACTACCCACTCCCTCCTGTGAAGGCCAGCAGCCCCTTCCTGCCCTTTTCAGAGCTGTTGTCTAGTTCATCACAATGAGGTCAAGGTTTGGGAGGATAATAGAAGACTGGGATGTGAATCGGGCTTCCTGCATCTGAGATTTAATGATGGAACCTAGAAGCACTCTTGCTTGAAGCCCATTTTCTTTGCTCTAGCTCTTCCTGTTAATAAATGTTTTCCCATAACACAAGCTAAATTTGGAGTACCCAGAGAGAGTTTAAGGGAGATGATCATTTGGTTATTTTGTGTTTTTTGCTTTCTGTCTTAGAAATCTGCAGGTAGAATATGAGCAGCTGAAAGAGCAGCACCTAAGAAGGGGTCTCCCCGTGGGCTCTCCTCCAGACTCCATAGTATCGCCTCATCACACCTCCGAGGACTCCGAACTTATAGCGGAAGCTAAACTCCTTCGGCAGCACAAAGGACGGTTGGAGGCAAGGATGCAGATCTTGGAGGATCACAACAAACAGCTGGAGTCTCAGCTGCACCGCCTCAGACAGCTGCTGGAGCAGGTGGGTTGTGGAATCCCATGCAGCACTCTACGTGGCACCTGCCTACCTCCCAGAAGCCTGCGCCTGGCCTTGGTAGATGTTGCTTCCACCTTCAGTTCTTCACAGCCACTGTTTATTCAGTGTTTATCGGCTTAGAACTCCCTATTCATGTGTACAAATAGAATCTTCATTGATACAAAAATGTGTGTTTTCTCCCTCCTGACAGTAGGATTTCTCATTCTTCTTTTACACTGAAATCTCAGTTTGGAATAGTTTGATTTAAAATAAAAATCTTGTCGTACACATGAGCCTGCATTTCATAAGGAAGGCTTCCATGGAGATTGAGGACAGTGAGTTAACTAAAACATCCAGTCTAACACTTTCTTCTAGGGAACCAGGAGCGAGCAGGTACCACAATAGTCACTGTTTGCAAAAAACAGAGGAGCAGATGCCTATTAATTTGCCACTGTTATTTCCTCGCACTGGGAAATGTTCTATAACAAAGGCTTACAAACTTTCTTGCCAAGAGGAAGTACATTTTATGTTGAGGGGAGAACATATGTTTATGATGAAAGCAAAATAATGCACACCTTTAACAAAGATGGCGTCTCTTCCCCTGTCTCCCTTATTTTTCTTTCTCTCCTTCCCCTTTCCCTTTTCCTGCTCTCTTTTCCTTCTTTTCCCCCACCTTTCTTTCCTGCTACTCTCTACTTTTCTTTCTTCTTGTTTTCTCTTGCTTTTATTTCTTAATATTGATCAGAATCTGATACATTTCTTTTGTGATTCATCACTGGCTAATAACTTACAGCTTTGAAAACCAATGTTCATTGGTTCATAAAAGCAGCATAGAGTTTGGCTTCTGCCTTTGTGCTCCTGGCAGTCTTATGAGAGGAGGCACCAGAGCAAAGACACAGCACACCGCCCAGTGTTGATAGCTCAAGTGACTTAACTTGAAGAGGACAGTCAGCTCGCAGAGCTAACAGGGAGGATGCCTCTGCAGCAGACACATGAAGGGTTGAATCTCCATGAAGGATTTCCTGACTGGCACCACCATTTGCATCACAGTTGCCTCTTCCTCCAGCCTGAGTGGTGTGGTATCCTGTGACATCCTAACAAAGATGGCTTTTTCCACAAGTGACATATTGCAGCAAAGAAAAATGTTTCTCCAGGGATTTGCTCACATTTGAGAACATATCTTGGCATAGTTGGCATCGGGGTCTTTTTATCCTGTCAGGATTCCTGAAAGCATCATAATTTTTGCATTACCTACATAGTGAGCAGTATACCTCTTTCCCTCCTTTGGCCATCTGCTTTTCTCTATGTCTGTCATTGTACAGTTTCTTTGGCATGGCTCTGTGAGTGGTTTACTTGAAAGCCTGAAAATTCTGTGTCTTTAGAAAGTAATAGTTTCCTAAGTGAGTCAAGACTTGGCTTTCTGTTAAGACCTCAGATTGTTTGCTTGTTTTCACTTGCTCTCAACCTCAATATCATGCACATGGGAGGGAAATGTTGCTCGTAGAATGAACTTGGAATTTCCAAGTAGTACCTAGATAAAGGATAAATTTCCTTGTGTGAGCTCTCAAGGCAGTGGTTCTCAACCTGTGAGTCATGGCCTCTTTGGGTGTGGAATGACCCTTCCAAAGGGGTTGCATATAAGATAGCCTGCATAGCAGATATTTACATTATGATTGATAACAGTAACAAAATTACAGTTAAGAAGTAGCACTGAAAAGAAGTGTATGGTTGTGGGTCACCACAACACAAGGGACTGTATTAAAAGGTCACAGAAATAGGAAGGTTGACAGCCACTGTCTTAGAGCATCAAATGTGTCCACCTGAAACCATCACAGAAGCTCTACTTGAAACCTTTGTTTGCTGTACCTAACTGATGCTTTCAGGAAGAAAGAAAAGGCTCTTGGGCTCACTCTAAACCCCCCTCCCTATTAGACCAAGAACCTAATGGCTCATATGCCTTCAAAATTACATAGTAATGCTTTTGGAACTAGCTGATATCTAAGTGGCTCAGAATATGCCAGTCTGTGGAGCTCTTACCTCTTTGTAACGATTTAGCATAAGTGCCAGAAGTAGATGGAAAATTTAACTCAATATAAACAGGGAAATGACCAGGCTTCCACTAATAGAGACTTAATGGAAAATATGCATCAAAAGAAACTTCTACATTCTCATACTATAGATCCTACTTTGTATTTTGACCATGTACTTATCAGCACAACCATTGCCAGTTCAGAGATATGTACAAGAGCTATTAAGGAGGGTTTGCCCTGTGTCAGACTGGGCAAATGGCTTTAGAAAAATGCATTCATCACTGTTCTGACAAAATTCTATGACATGCTCTGGCTGGTAAAGCTTTTAACATCACTTCCTCTTGACTCAGCATCCATACTAAGTTGCTAACACTAAAACAGTTTATACACACAAAATTTGTGATGCAGAAGGCTCTATAGTTTGCTAGAACTATACTGTTTCTGAGCATTCTGGAATTTGAATTCAACCTGCTGAATCCAAAACCACTGTGGTAAATACCCTCTCCATATCTCCTCCGAAGGGAACAATTTTGAAAGTACATTTGCCATTTTAGAATTCCAATATTAGATGATCCCAAACTACTTCTAAGTTCACTAGGTTGATGTAAAAATAATGTGAAATTTAAGGGATGGAAATGACATAAATAAATTGTGCCATATAACAATAGACTCTTTAAAGCACAAAGATGGAGAGGGCATGTGGCAATCAGAAGTATTCATGCACCAACCCAGCTGAAATGCTTCTGAAATTGCCCAAAGACAAGAACTACTTCAGCCTCGGTTGCCCATGCAGGGGCAGGGAAGGAATGCCAGTCCTCCTAGGTTACATGAATATTTATTACTCTAACTTCCCATGTGATTTCAGCCTGACTCCGATTCCCGCATCAATGGTGTCTCCCCCTGGGCTTCGCCAGAGCATTCTGCGTTGAGCTACTCTCTTGACCCTGACCCAGGTTCACAGTTCCACCAGGCAGGTGGGTGTCACCAAAGTACTGCAGCTGTACACAGCTGGCTTTGGACTCAGCTATCTTTCTGTTTCTCAGTTTGCTAGCATTCTTATACCTAGGTGCTCTACAGCATAAAACATTATTCTCTTTAGTCTGAAATGAATGTGGATCCATTTTAATAATGACAAAAGCACTTTAGTTATAATGTGCTTGTTTGTAAAATGTGTAGGAGTGGATTCAATTTTGCTGAAAGATGAAAAATGTTCTTTTCCTTTGAAATAAGCAAGACATTAATGGGGTTTTTGTTTGTTTTGAGTGTGTGTGTGTGTAGTGTAGTGTAGTGTATGTTCATGTATGTGTGAAGGTGCTTTCAGAGGCCAGAGGAGGACATCAGCTGTCCAGCTCCTGATCTCCACTTTATTCCTTTGAGATAAGGTCTCTCACTAAACCTGGAGCTTAGATGGGCAGCAAGCCCCAGAAAACATCCTCATCATTAGGGGTTACAAGCATACATGATCACAACCCCCAAGAATGATTGTTTGCAATAAATTATTTCTCTACACTTTTTACATTTGTGCACATGCAGAACCTAATGCTGAAGAATATCATCAAACATGGTTCTGTCTATTTTGTCCATCCTGATCTCTGTGGGCATGGCTCTACCTGCCCTGTAAGGAAGCAGTACCACTAACAAACACCATCAGCCACAAGGGGACCTCTCACTGTCAGTTTTGGTGTTAAAAAGCACTGTTGTGGTTTTGATTATAGAATAAAATACATATCAAAGTACTATAAAGCATAGATTTCTTTTGCATCAAGATAAAATACCTTGTCATAAAAACTCCAAAGTAAAGCTGAAAAAAAAAGAAATTGTTAGAAAACTTTTATGTGCAATATAATGGATTTTCAACTAGCACACTGGCATTAAATACACTGTTACTTATTTCTCAGGTTTATATTTATCTCAGTATATAAGCTGATCTGCACGAGCATATAACACATTTTTAGCTATGTAAAAATCTATTGCTGGGGATGAGGATGTAGCTCGGTGATAGAGAGCTCCCCTAGCTTTTACAAAGATCTGGGCACAGTCCCTGTGTGTCTTTTATACTGTGTATGTATATGTGTGTGCACTGCACATGTCAAATGAATACAGATGTTTCTCCCATTTCTCTCTTAAATCATTCTTTTTTCATTAGAATTCATACCCTGTTGATAGTTTGTTAATAACTGACTACAGTGTTTTCCCCCGCATTAGGTTCCTTGGTAGAAAGATGAGCATTGATTGCAAGCTCTCTGCTCTCTCTGTGTTTTGTCGTAGCCTCTGAGGACCTCCTTGCCCCACCTCATGACAGCAGCACCGACCTCACAGAGGTGATGGAGCAAATCAACAGCACGTTTCCTTCTTGCAGCTGTGAGTAGGAGTGACTGCAGTGTGCCTGTCTTCTGTCCTTTCTCTCTGTCTACATGCAACCCTCTGTTTTCTTTGGTATGGTAACAAAAGCCAGTGTTAGAAATTAGATTGTAGGCTGTTTTGAAATAATACAGGCATATATGTTGACAAAGAAAATGAAGCCCCACACAGATGCCTGGTAGATCTTGAAGAGCAATGACAGTGTGATCCCACTCTTGGAGATTTTCCCACATGCCTCACAGGTGACTAAATAAAGTGCAAAAGAATAATGCCTGGCTTGAGGTGAAACTGAAGTGCAGGCTATAAGCAACTTGTGCCACTTCAAAGAAAAGCCCTCAGTGACATGCCAAACTGGCATGAAAATAGTCTTTCTAAGGTAACTTCCAAACTTTTTTGAGACATATCATTGGATGTCTTCATAGACAGGCTCAGAAAGGAATTATTTCTGGCTTCCCACCCCTTTTAAAGGGTTCCCCCCCCCATAGAATAAAATAACCCTTGTGTAAGAGTCATATGATTCACAGGGTCAGAGATTATGAATCTGAATTCTCCACATGAACCACCAAGAGCCAGAAAATCACCCAATAAGAACAGCTGAAACCCTGGGGGAAATTATATAATGATTTTAATCGATTGAATTTTTTAAGTGGTTTCTCTCTGGCATCTTGCCACCCTGCAGATTCTTCTCCTCTCTCACCTTAGAGGCCTCTATGGTCTCTCAGCTCAGCACCAGGCTGTGTGAGTCTAGAGACACACCACCTTAATGTCACAGTTTAAAAGAATATGAATGTATCACTTAGAATTTGGGGGTGAACCCTCTCAAACAGATGTTAAAGCCAGCCAGTCAACAATCTAAGCTTTTGTATAAATCTCAGTCTTTCATTTCAATGTTTTCTGTCAGTTCCCTAGACACTTCCATCCTAAGTGAGAAAAAAAATGTATCAAATATTGGTACAATTGATAAACATGTTCGTCTGTTATATTAACTGTTGTTCAAGGGTGAGTTTCATTTGGGAGGTTTTTGTTTTGACTTATGTATTATCCAATGGCTGGGGGGAAAGCTGTATCATGTTTTCTAAGTTAGAGTTTCAAAATTAAAACTTCTAGAATCTATTACTTCTTAGCTCAGCTTCTACCTAAATGCATTCATCATTAAAGAACAAATTCTATAAATTGAATTCTGCTTAAAAAATTTCATTTAAATGTCATGCTGGACCTTTTCAGTTAAAAAAAATCTGCTGGCAGTGAAGTCAGAGTGTGAAATATGCTTAAGTCTATGCTTTGTAATGAATATAAAATGAATAATTTCTATATTGAAAATGTGCCACAAGTTCAGGATTTTTTTTTACGAGTCTCCTTTTCTAAAGCACTTCCAAATCTTTCCCAAGACATATTCTGATATATATACATGTATATATGTATATATATTTGATTTTAAAAATGTTTGTGTATGCCTTGCTTTAAAACAGAATATAAGTAAAAAAAAAACTGTAACTGTAGAACAACACTGAATTTTCAGAGGTAAATATTGCTGCCTCGTGCCCTTATGCAAGTATAAATTCCCATTGGTTGGAACAGGATGAGCTCTTCATGGTGATTGGTTTCTGAGAAGCGGCTTAGTCTCTATGGAGACCTCACTGCAGAGGCTAAAGCCCTCCCTCGAATTGGACCTCTTTATCTGTGACATCATCGTTGGTGCTCACAGAGTCATTTATAGAGGCTTGCAATTCCTTAAGAGGAAAACTGTGGGTATTCTCCTTAAGTGTGTGATCCATCGGTGTTTATAATGTTGAAATTTTCTGTGGATGAGCACTCCTAGTCATGTGTTATTATGAAGAATTCAAGTACCTCTAAAGTAAGAAATGGTGCACAGTATATCTTAGAGTCCTGTGGAATTTACATGCTGTTTTTTTTTTACTTCTAAAAATGGTAATGTTTGTTCCTTTTCATTATTTATATTCATATTTTCCATTGACTAACACAAACATCTTCAAAATAAGGAATGCTTTCCATTTTTTAAAAAAGAGGTTTATTGCTTCATTTATAAAATTGATGCATATCTCATAATTTTACCTAAAATTATTAAATTATTTCAAATTGGTACAGATGAATGGTATAGATCTGGTGCCTAATACTTTCAGATTGATGTGGTCAGTGGTTTACTGGGATGACCATACTTCTAACTGAAGAAGTTTATTGGTTGAAAATTTCCCAGATAGCACTTAGAAAGGTTTTGCAGGATTCATTAGTTTTAACGCTCCATTTAAATTGCTCAGTTAGCAAATATTTTATTAAGGGCTTGCAATTCCCAAAGCTTACTGTCTACCTTTGGAAGTTTATCTAAGTAAATAGGATTGACACCCTCTCAATGCCAAAGCAATCTCTTGAGTGTCTATACCTAAGGGGAACTTTGAGATTGCTTGTAGCCAGTGTACGATGGAAGAATTGATCTGCATGTTAATCTTGACTTTTGATCCTTTGTGGATTAAAATATTTGCATGGTTACAAATGAATTCTCACTCATGGAAATTTTGGAATTAAAATGAGAGTCTATTCAGAAACCCTAATTGCATGAATAGCTTATGTTAGCTTGGTTTTTAAAACCATGTCTACATGGTATTATAAGACTTTAAAATTCTTGCATTTTGAATCAGTATTGCAGTTGGCACTGATGGCATCTTTGAATTATGGCCTTTTAAGATGTTATTGCATCCCCAAGCAAAGAGGCAGCTATCCCCATCTCATCCTAAGAATTTAATTTGTGCTGACAATTAGCCAATCATGTAGTAAAACACTTCTACTAATGACTATAACCATTTCTTTGTTAGCATAATATAGTTCTCTTTTGTTGTTCAAATGTATGGAGTATTTGTAGTAAGTTGAGTTTATCTGCTGCTAGAACCAATGCTTTAGAATTATTGTGAACCTGCTGGGATATTTCCACTGTGACCAGCCTGTATGAGTCAAGCTTGAATGGTATCCATCAAAAACTCAAGACTTATAAAAGTGCAATGAATTCCTAATTTTCTTTAAAACCATATCTGTACAGCCTGTTCTGGGCTTCCTTTAGCCTTTTATTTGATTAAAAGAGAAAGGGATGCAAAATAGATTAGACTTCTGTCTAGGGTTCAACTATTATATGTCTATTATTTGAGAGAAGCATAATTGTCTTCTTGATGGAATGTATATTTGTAACGCATCCTTTTTGGCTGCCCTGGGGCATAGCTCACATGCTTACACAGCTCACTCTTGTTTCTCTTGTTTCTCACCTTGTAGGACTAGGCTTGTTTTATTTTGGGTCTTCTCCCAGATACCAGGGCTGGTACTGTTCCTGCTGTCAGAGGGAGAGTGCCCTCTCCCTTGCCTTTTTTTTAACCCCTCTCTCACAAAGACCCAGCCTGGGCTGCAGATGTCCTTTCTTCTCCCTCCACACAGAAAAATGAGAGGTGGGAAGCATGCAACATGAGAGGTGATTAGAGACACTCCCATTTGCCCAAGAATAGATATTGCCCTTATGAGAAAGCCAGTCTCTCCTTTCTTTTCCTATGTTGAGTATAATTCTACAGTGAAAGTCTCAGATGTTGGCAGGACAGCAAGGCTTTAGTTACTGTTGGGGGGATGGGGCACAGGCCCTGAATCATGTCTCTGGCATTGGAAGGAGGTAGACATCCTGCCTTGAAGGCTGTAAGATTCCTAAACCTTCTGGGCATTAAGGACAAAGTTGTACCACTTTTCCCTCCTGTAGGAGACAATCCCCTGCACAGCCCAGAATTTCTCAAGAAAGGCCACTTGCTCGGTGATGGCTTTTAAGGGTTTATTTCTTCTTATTTAAGGTGCATGGAAGTTTTGCACCGCCCTGTAATCAGCTTTGTCTTTTAGACCACACTCTGTGGTCTAGAATCTTCTCTGAATTTTTTTTTAATGGATATCACAAGAACAAGGGGAATGAGGATGATTTCAGTGAAAGATGAGTCCGACAAAGCAGAGAGCTAGAAAAGTCTTGGTAGTGCCAGTTTTCATTAAGCCTACTTCATCAGCTTTTCTGTTGTGGGCTCCATTCCAAGGAAGACATTGGAGGGTAACTAGGCACGCTAGTCTAACTCCTGTGCTCTTACCTGAACCCATGTAAGGCATTACTATTGACCCCAGTCCAGAGAGTACTAAAGAATAGACTAGCCCTTTCACTGATGCAAATGTATAACCACAATGTTCCAACAACTTTGAGCAAGAATGAGCCAAGGTTTGCAGAAAATGCTAATTGCCTCTGAAGACCCTTTCGGTCAGAATTGAATTGTATATTCAACACAATATATAAGATCTCCTCTGTATTTATCATGAATAAGCCAAAAAATACATGACACAGTTTAAAATGAAGCAAAACTAATAGCTTCCTGAATGTTTTAGTCCATATGTTTTTAAGGAGCTAGCATATGTTTTGTATGGTTTCTTGGTAGAGTGTTTGTATTTTTTAATTTATTTTTATTTTATATTAATCACAGGTTATGTACTTTGTATCCCAGCCGTAGCCCCCTCCCGAATTCCCTTCCTATACCCCCCATCCCTCCCTCCTCTCCTCCTTGCCCCTTTCCAAAGCCACTGATAGGGGAGGTCCTCCTCCCCATCCATCTGACCCTAGCTTATCAGGTCTCTTCAGGACTGGCTGCAATGTCCTCTTCTGTGGCCTAGCAAGGCTGCTCCTCCCTCGGGAGGGGGGTTTGTCGAAGAGCCAGCCATTGAGTTCATGTCTGAGTGTTTGTATTTTAAATCACATGGACTATGAGGCCTTTGTTAGAGCATTTGGCCAAAGGGTGAGGCAGGCTGGCCCCTACTTCTTTGCTAGTATCCCTGTGAGGACAGAACTGTTCTCTTACTCTGAAGAGCATTCTATACATTTGCATGCATGAGAAGGGAAGCCACAGAGCAATAGTAAAGCTCTCAATTCATTTCTTTTCTTTTCTTTTTCAGCAAATGTCCCCAGCAGGCCACAGGTAAGAGCTAATGGCTCCGTTGACTCCACTGTCTTGATCCCATCCTGGTATAAGCATATTAGCTATTTTGTTCTCCATGTAAACGAGTAAAGCTGCTTGATGCTTAAGTGTTCCTTGATTCTGTACAGCAGACTGTTGCTTTGAAGATGCTGGGCAGGGACATGGGGTTCCCAAGCCAGATTCTGCCAGGCACCCAAAGTACCCATCCTGGATCTCTGTTCTCATTCTGTGTTGTCTTCTATATAAGCCACTCTGTGTTGATTTGACTGACCTCTTATCTCACATGTCACAGAATACTGACTCTAAAGTGGTACCACATTTTACCTGGTACCACAAGGATAATACCAGGATCCTTACTGCAATGAAGGGGGAGTTGCCCTTTTTCATTTAAAAAGTATGCTGAGCTCTTCTGGAAGCTGTATCCCACTAGCTTTCAGTTATGTTTTGCTTCCTATGAGGAACTGTTAGTTAAAATATACCACTGGCACAAAGCAGATCTTGGGAAAACGTTTTTCTCCTGTTGATTTATCTGTTTTTTCAAAACAATGAACATTGTCTCATCTTATTGGCAAGCAGAGCTGGGGTCTTAGCTAAAAGACAAGTGAGTGTAAAGCAGACATTTGATGTGGTAGGGAGAGTTATCATTTTCTGATGACATCTGTTGTTCTTGGCAGCAGGGCTCTTAAAGGGATGGCAGAGAGCACCTCACAGGTGAAAGGGGACATGGAAAGATGTGTTCAGTACAGGGGAGCAGACACAGCCAGAAACAGTGTGACCAAGGCTGCAAGTAAGGAACGCCACTTTGTGTGCCAGCCATCCCTATGCTTGTGCTGACCTCTAGCCACATTCAAGTCTATAAGCAAAAATGCCAGCGTTGACTAGTTTTGCATTAATCGATTTTGGAGAGTTGACTGTGTTGAGCCAGTTGAGTACAAAGGTTTAAGAGAAAGGGCAAAGAAGTGATTTTAAGAATTGACAGAGTCTTGAGATGCCATCGGTGGGAGAAGAGAGGCAATGATCTATGTCTTAGGCTGCCAGAAGGTGGGCGCTACTATCCTAGCAGAGGTAAGCGAAAGTTAAAGATGGCTCTCAGGAGGTATGATGGCAGAACTTGAAGTATTAGCAGGACTATAAGTAAAGGTAATGGTTGGATTTGGATACTTGTGTGAATGGCAAAAAATAAATGGGTAGAGGGTAGAATCCCTGACAGAGAGGCTAGAATATTGGCAGAATCATCCCCATCAGTATTGAAACCCCTAAGCTTTACAAAGAATCTCAAAATGGGGAATACTGAGATATTTGCTCTCTGAGAAAGGAATGAGCATGGTTTAAAGGGCCAGCAGATAACTGCAACATGGGTTGCTGAACTCTGATGATGTGAAATTCAAGTAAGGACTTTAGGGAGAAGAGCAAAGAATGAAATTGACTGTGGAGCCTCTATAAGGCCTGGTAATAGGCCCATGGTGGTATGGAGGAGCATGGAAGGAAGAGCTGTAGTTACCCTGTGGGTTATCCAGATGCTGTGTCTTTAAGACGAACTGCATGCTGATTCAAGCCAGCAGGGAAGGAAGCATTGGGGGAAGAGCAGCAGGAATGGGCTGCTCTTGGTGATGAACCACATGACCCAGAGCACACAGAAGGAGAGATTGAGGAACTAGTGAGGGCATGGCATGTGGACTCACTGAGGAGTGTGCAGGTCTCTATATGGTACAGAGCACAGGGGGTGGAAGGGTTAACAGGAATCAGGAGCATGTAACAGAACTGAGAGAAAGGCTAAGGGTTCAGTTCTGATCTCTCCATGGTGGTGTCCTGGCTGCAGAGATGGAGGTCAGGGAGGGAGATGGAATCTTCTTGTCAATCCTCAAACATATTACAACATCAGGGTCAGGATTTAAGCCAGAGAGTGTACTTGGAGACCTTTCACTTTGGTCTTAGATTTGAAGAAATTGAGTTGAAAAGAGATCTATTGTTCTGGGCCATATATGGCCTCCTGGTGGGTACAGTAAACACTCCTTCCTCTTTGTCTGCCATCCTCTGCTTTCTGTTCATTTTCTGTGGAATTTTCCATACCCTGGGTCAAATGGAATGTCATGAAAAGTGTCCATTTTTACCTGGATGGTTGTGCTATACTTTTATTTATAGAACTGTGAATTTCGATTTTTTAGAATTAAATTCCACTTTTAGAATTTCGCTGCCTAAAAAAGAACCATTATACACCTACTTAGTTAATGCTTCCACATCCTGAATAAGAGAATACATGAAAATAATTTTAATCCATTTTCAGTAATAAATTAACACCAAAGCTGCAGTTACCAATGTGAATTTAGCACACATTCCCCTTCTACCTGGAACATATCCCTATCCTTCTGTGTTCTCAAAATACTTTGAGTTATCTATGGTTGTACTGACGCACATTCTAGAAAGAAACAAGAACGTGTGCCTGTGATGACTTTCACACGTGCTTCACCAGGAAGGGCTCTCCTCAGTGTCCAGTAGCTTGGAACTCAGTAAGGTCACCATTAACTTTGGCTGGGGCGGTTTTCTCCTTCAGAACAGGAAAGTGTCCAATTCAGAAGCAAGTTTGATCAAGAATAGGCTTGAAGCAAGACTCAACTAACTTCTAGTAGACCTGGGAGTAAGAGAGTCCATTGAGGAACTTTGCCAGCAAGTAGTTTATGTATTCCCTCCAAGTCCAGGGAACCAGAATTTCACGTCAAAGTCTTTCACAGAATGAGACACAAGGGTAGGCAGAGAGTCTTTACTGGGAGTCCCAAAAGAACCCATGTGATTCCATGAGACACAGCTTTCTTAAGATTATTCCATTTTGGAGTAATTTTTTAAAAATAAGTCTAACTTCAGTAATTTTAAAAGATCAGTTGCTTGCCTTCACTGTGGAAACTATGATGTCACTTTCTTAATATAGCCTGGATTTAGATTCTCATTTTCCATGTAGTGGACACCACTGAACACCTTGGATTATAATTTCTGTCTCCTCCTCTCTAAGGCAGAGAGGTTGGGCTTATCAAAGTGTCCCTCTCTGGGAGACCTCTGGTAGTTTTTCAGGAGCACTGGGGTGCATTCTCAGTGGCCTAACAAGCACATCATTGCTAACTTTCCCAAGAAGAAGCCAAGACCTCTCAATTTTACCTTGGTTTCTAGCCTGTGCAAGAAAAAAGACATCCAGTCACCCTCCCAACCCCCATCATCATCCCTACTACCTTTACATTGGTGTTGACTACTGTAATAAAAAGCTGACCAGGTGGCCTTCAGGTGAAGGAAATGTCCTCACCCTAGGAAGCAGAAAATCACATGGGCAGTGGGGGTCCCCTTCCTTTGAACACAGCTAGGGCAGTGGAGGTCCCTTTGAACACATTAGTTCTGAAATGAGCCCTTATCTTCTTGAAGAATTGACAAGTCTTCATTACCTGAACAGCCTTATGCAGATGTTGTTCTGACCTTGCTGTTTTCCCTTGCCACAGGCAATGTGAAGCATTTATCCAGCCAGCCAACATTTCCTGACCTTCAGTATTGCTCTCTCCTGCAAATGCCAATTCCAAATCCCATTCAACCTGAAGCTCCGTGGCTCTATGACACATGCTGTTGAGTGTTGACCGTGTGTTCTACTGAGGGAATGAAACACTGACTATCCAAAGAGAAAAGGATATTTTGTTTTTATAATGACATATGTTATTGTTTTCTTCTCCCCTTTCTATGCAACTGTAAATTAATGAACAGAGAAGTATTTGGAGGTGGTAATGCATTTGTCACTGATTTGTATAATATATACAGCCATGGGAACGTGGGTGGGGGCTTTCTAATATGAAACTGCCTTTTTAATAACTGAGAGAAAATTACATGAAATTACACCAATTTACGTTATTACATTCCTTCTGCTGTTCATATTAACCTTGTACAATAACTTCATTTGTTATTTGACTATTTTATCATTATATTTTGGTTATTTATAAGTTGATCAACCACACAACCAAATAGTCTGTGCATTTGTTTCTATGACTTGGCCAAATTCATAAGTTCATGTATTTGAATCAAATATTTTATATATGTGTAAGCAGCAGTTCTGAATATACTATTTAACTTTAGATGACATCATACATAGAGTAACCACTGGATGGCTACAGTAAAGATCCTGTGGACTTAAACAGCAAGGCTGCTGGGATATTTTCCCTCCTGCTCTTTATTCCTTTATTTTAAGTAGATCTCAATGTCTTTATTTATTTCATTTTGCAATCTCTATGATAAAGAAAACTGCATTTTTATAGTCTCAGAGATTCATTTTACCAAAGGTTGCCATTTAAACATGTTTTCATTTTGACTCAGAAACAAAAGTTGGTACAACCTCTCCCATACATTCAGCCTTGATTTTCATCATAAAATACACATCAGACTTTGTAAAACTAGAGTACATCATGGTCTTCAATTCCCTTTAAATAGAATTTTATTGTTGTTTTTATATTTTCAAGTCCTTTGTAAGTTCTGAAAGATCTGATTGTTTCCTTTATGAAAGCAGACAGATACTTAACTGCCTGTGTCATTTGAACCTTCAGGGCAGGTGGAGAGATGTCTCCTGGCCCCTCACGTGACCAGCAGGCATCTGGGAAGGATGTCAATCACAAGACACTGCTTCTCCAGATTGAAATTAATGCTTAGATGATTGTAGCCCTGCCTCTAATCCTGAGTACATTCAACTAGACATTTGCTTATTTTTCTCTCTTTTTTAAAATTTTAACATTTAATTACCAACTGTAGAGAAACCAAAAATAAAAGTAAAGGTAATATGTTTTGTTTCAAACATATGTGCTTTTAAAATATCAGGACATGCTAACTTTGGGTTCTCTTTTACTGGGATCTGGCCAGAAGGAGGCTGAAAGTTAGACATCGCTATTCTACTAGGATCAGTTGGGTGGGTTGGGGGACAAGGGTGTCTATTTGCAGCATAGATATTTTGAGAAGAAAACTGTTTTATATAAGAGGAGAGCCATGATCACCTTTCTACCTCAGAACCATCTTCCTCCATCTTGTTGGACATAGCTTTATATGCCACAATGTACAAAGCCTAGGGCTTTCATCAGGCCATTTCATACCCAAGAAAGTACCTGTTTAAACAACATCAACAAAAATACTCCCTGAACTTAGAACCCCAAGTTGTAGATTTGGTGTCTTCCTGTTCTTGCTTTGAGAAGTCATGTAATCATTTCTTTTCCTGCCTGTATTTGTATGCAAATGATCTCTATCTGCTATTACAGAAAAAGCTACACAAAACACTACATTGTAACCTTATGAGTGATAACTAAGAGGAAATATATTGCAGTAACCACAATGAGAAATAAGTGTATTGTTCTTTTGAAATATGTGGAAAAAAATACTAATCACAGACTGTCATCTAATCTGGTTACATACTGTATTTTTCATCCAGAATAAAAGTAATTTTAACACAAAATGACTTTTCTGTTTGGCTGTGTTCACTGATGGAATCTGATCTTTGAATGTATATGATGAAAGCAAACTGTAAAAAGGCCTCTATTCTAATAAATCTACATTTTCTGAAACCATCTCTCATATACGTTACTGCAGTCTCCTTTCACTCATTATCTTTCTCTCCTTTCTTTTACATACTTGTGATTATCTATTTCTCAACTTTCTGTGCAAATCAAAGACTTATTACTAGGGGAAAATAGATGTTACTAGTGTATTCATAAAGCCTATTGGACCTGCATTTTCATAACTTGGTGCTACTGACGTTTAGCTGGTTATGCTTTCAAATCCACCTTCATCACTAGCTTCTATCTTAGTGAGTTAAACCAAGCAACTTAGAAAGCACCTAATTCAGAGTGATGATTTCAGATTGTGAGTTTCCATGATCATCATGGTGGGGAGAATGGCTGGCATGGCTGGAGATGTACCTGAGAGCTTACATCCAATGAGCAAGCATAAAGCAGAGAAGAGACAGAGAGAGAGACAGAGCTGGAATGGCTTAGGCTTTTGAAATCTCAAGGCCCATTTCCAAGGAAACACCTCCTAATCCTTCTGAAACAGTTCTACCAGCTGAGAACCAGGCACTCAAACATTTGAACCCAAGGAGGCCATACTCATTCAAACTGCCACAGACTCTAAAATCACCTGCATATTGGTACTGTTGACTTTATTATATATTTTTATATGTAGTATACAAATAATTTATAAAATCGACAATAATTATATTTCTATATTAATATACAGTCTGGAATAAGATATAATTTGCTTTTGAAGCTCTCCAGTGCAAAGAATTTTGTTACTTCAGACAGCCTCTGAAAGACTCCACTGATAGAAGTATAGAAGCAGAGGCTGAGACTCATAGCCAAACTTTGAGCAGATTGTATGGAATTTTATCAAAGAAGGGGGAGACAGACAGACCTGGAGGGGACAGGAGCTCCAAAAGGAGACCAACACAGCCAAAATAACTGGGCTTTGGGCCCCTGCAGAGACTGATATCCCAACCAAGGACCATGCATAGAGAGGACCTAAAACCATTGGTCAGATGTAGCCCATAGATTCATTCTCCAAGTGGGTTCCCTAGTGAGGGAAGCAGGGGCTGTGTCTGGCATGAACTCAGTGACAAGCTCTCTGATCACCTCCTCCTGGTGGTGGGGGCAAGGGAGGATGCAGCCTTGCCAGGCCACAGAGGAAGATGATGCAGCCAGTCCTGATGAGACCTGATAGGCTAGGATCAAAGAGAAGGGGAGGAGATCCCTATCAGTGGGCTAGGGGAGGGGCATAGGGGAAGAAGAGGGAGGGTGGGTGGAACTTGGAGGAGATGAAGGAGGGGGCCACAGCCAGGATACAAAGTAAATAAATTGTAATAAATAATAATTAATAAAAAATTAATTCTAAGGTTAAGTCTCCAAGAATTAGAAAATTCCCCCATAATGTACTACTTAAAAAGAGAACAAAAACAGTCCAAATGAACTAACATTTTAAACATCTTATCTACCAGCAGCATCACTCAACTCCTAAGGAGACCATTGGTTTCCAGCGACTTACTGAAGGGGGAAGTAGCAACAACTAGAAGAGCCTTGTTTTTTTATATTTAGCCTTCACCCTATTATATGACATTGAAATTCTCATTGTATTTTAAATAACATAGTTGCACTTGGTATATATTTATTACTTGAATAGACTGGCTCTTCAGATGATTTTCCCAAGTCATCAGTTTAAAACTTACCCCAAAATGCCATCACCATTACTGAAACCCACATGATGAATGCTAAACCTGATTAACTTGATTAATCCAAAGTGATTGTTAACTGAAGGCACATGCTGTAGGGGCTAAAAGTCTACACCCTCAGTGTGCCCATTTTCTGTAATAGCCATTATTCCATGACGAGGGCAAATGGCAGCCATCAAATCTCACTGATAAATGTTGGCTCAGCTCATGGTTGGTGGCTTATCCCCAAAGGACTCCTGTGTTCTCAGTGAGACTTTTACACTTACCTCACATCACCAGAAGCTTGTGTTGATGGTGGCTGGTTTGCTGCCAGGTCTAGGCTTACCTGTGGACTGATGGACCATAGATAGTGTAGGATTGTTAGAGAAATACAGCTGCAGTCTTTCATCTACTAGCAAACTAATCTGGTCCATGCAACAGCAGATGTGTGGAGGGTTTTGGCAAAGATAATCACAAAGCTTTGGAAGACTAGATAACATCTCACTGAGATAAACTGCAAAGATGAATGAGGGCCATTTTTCCCTCTGCAGGCTCAGGGTATGTGAAGCAAAGGGCTTCGGGCTAGACTACAGGCATCCTATCTATTACCTTGGCGAAATGAAATAGAAGGAAAGTATCCTCTTGCCATGTTTTTCTGATTTATTTCTATACTGTTCTTTTTAAAGACATGATTGTGGCTTAAAAATCAGTCCTTGCTGATTTGTGTGTGGTAGATGCCTTCTTTTCACTCCATACTTTGCTGGAAGACTATCTGCATTCAGCTGAGCAGTGGTGGTGAACACCTTTAATCCCAGCGCCACTCAGGTGGCAGTGTTGTCTACAGAGCTAGTTCCAGGACAGCCAGGGCTACACAAAGAAACCCTGTGTCAAAAATGAACAAACAGGGACTGTCTTTGGCATGAACTCAGTGGCTTGCTCTTTGATCACCTCCCCTTGAGAGGGGAGCAGCTTTACCAGACCATAAAGGAGGACAATGCAGCCAGTCCTGATGAGACCTGATAGGCTAGGGTCAGAGGGAAGGGAAGGAGGACTTCCCCAATCAGTGAACTTGGAGAGGGGCATGGGAGGAGATGAGGGAGGGAGGATGTGCTTGGAAGGGAATGAGGGAGGAGGCTACAGGGGGATACAAAGTGAACAAACTGTAATTAATATAAAAGATTAAAATAAAGGCTGAACAAACAAACCTCAGAATGCTTGCACTTTGCATTCTACTTGTACTTGGTTCCAAATATTCCTTTTCAGGCTGGGCCTTTTTGAATTTTGTATGTAGGGAATTTGAAAATTTATCTGACAGCTTTCCCTTAGCCTAACTTTGTTCCAGAAGTCACAAATACAGAAACTCTAATTCTGCTTGTCTTCAAGAAACAGATTCAAAGTATATAAAGAGAGACAGATGTGGAAAATTACTGGCAAGATCAGTTCTCACTATTATGCAGCCTGAGAAATCCTACTGTCTTTTTCTGCAAGCAGAAGGCCTGGTAAGGTGGTTCCAGTCTGAGCCCCAAGAACCAGGGAGACAGAAAGTGTACGTCTCATTTGGAGTCCCATGGCCAGAGAGGTACAAGCACCCACGACCAGAAACAGGAGAGGGAGGATCTCCCAGCTCAAGCAGACTCAGTTCATCCTTCTCATTTTCATTCTACTTTAGCTCCCAGTAGAGTGGCTGGTTCCTACCCGCACCTGCGTCAAGGTGACGTCTTTCCAAAGCATTTCAAATGCTAATTTCTTCTGGAAACTTCCTCACTGAATCCAAACTATTAAACCAGATATGTGGCCTAGTTACATTGATACATGGAACTATTTCATCACAGTGCGAGGGACAAGTTAGCATGTTACTATGGGATATGATTATAATTAGTACCCAATATTACTCTCTTAAGACCATTTCCCCCAAACGTTAAGATACTGATTTTTTAATGTTTGCTGTAAATTAATGATTTTTTTGAAAGTCTTTTCTGCTTTGAATAAAATAAAATAAAAACACCACTACTTTAACTACTGGGAAGCTTTAAATCATTCTATTGTAAGTTTAGCTCAAGCTGAGCTTACCAACATCCAGGATAGGATCATTGACGTACTCTGAACGGTGTGAGCTCCATTCACCCCACGAACAGATACAGGCTGTTGTACCTGTACCCTCATGGGTTGCACACAGCCCTCATGTGTGTTGTTCTCACCCTCCCACCTCCTGTTCTCATCCTCTTCCTCCTCAAGCCGCCTTATCAGGCCAATAATTTTAGAAGCAGTTAGTCCCAAAACAGAAAATTTGCTGGATTAAAATGTCCACACAATAAATTAAAAAATGAGAGTCAAAGAACTGTGTGATTAACTGGCGTGATGCTAACCCGGCATCAAAATGCTACATTGACTTAAAATTGGGTCATATTTAGATTATTAAAATAAAAACACTGTCCAAATTGCAGCATTGTTCCTACTCTAGCAGATGAACCCAGTGCTAAGCAAGATGTTGCAATAACAGTAGTGGGAAGTGGAGGAGGCTGAGTATGTTCCTATACAGATGTAGCTGCACTCCATATTCCAAGAATGTGCTTCTCCATACAGGGATAGTGCTCTGCAAAAGCATGAATGGAACTAGCTGCCATCTGTGGAGGCATGTTGGCACAAATGATGTCATGCAATGATGAGCACAATGGTGACACTAACTTGCATGTGAAACCCAGCATTTCCCTAATAAAAATGTCTCCTGGCTAACTAATTTTGATATTCTCTATTGCACTATCCCTTTGTAAATTTGCAGTGCATATCAGCAATGAAAATAATTTTATGGTTGGGGATCACCACAACATGAGGAACTGTACTAAAGGGCTGCAGCATTAGGAATGTTAAGAACTGTTGCTGTAATGTTGAATCACTCTCGTATTGTCTCAGCGTGCTTTTTGATGTACATTTGAATGGTAAATGGATGTCTTTTGTTTCAATTTTGCCAGTATATATTTAAAGCAGCAACATATGAAGTCTATAAAAAATAACTCAAGAACAGTTTTCTTAATAATTATCAATAAGTTTATGGTTTTAAGTGTGAGAGGAGTCTTGCTTGGTTACTAAAGAGAGCCTTCTCAAAAGGCATACTTTATTATTAAGAACAAGAAAAAAATAATGGCACGTTGATCCATAAAGAATGATCCATATTTCTACAAACTCTATCTTCAAGATGGCTAAGCCATGCACGAATCTCAAACATAGCCATAGATGGGACGAACAAAGCTATCTACAAGCTGTTTCCTGATATCTGTTTTCTATTTCTCAGAATGCTGGCCCATAAACCAGCAGTGGGAAGGTGGGAGCAGAAGGTTGGGGTTCAGGCTCATCCTGTATTATACGGCTGGACTGATGAAAATCTGGGCCTGCCTAAAAACAAAAATAAATAAACAAAATAAAAGAAAAAGAAAGAAAGTAACAGGAATGGCTGGGTTTTGCTAAATTCAATCCAGACATTTTTCAATCAGTATTTGACTACCATGCAACACCTGGAAATACCCATTCTTTCCTCTATTTTAACTGAGGATCTGGTTCCTTCTTTCACATACACGTCAGACACTTCTGGCAGCAGCACTGTGTTCTAGAGGTCACGGCAGGCAGGAGGTTCTTCTCAAGTCTCCTCCCGTGTACTGGGCACATCAAAACTACTCATTTCTCACGCTATCTGCACAGCGGAAACAGAAGTCCTAAAGAGAGACACTGGGATGCAGACAGAGCCTCCTGGTGGGAGTCACCAAGCTCAGTGCTGGTAAGGTTCACCAGACACAGATATATTGCTCAGGAAGAGAAACACAAGAGCAGTGGAGTTTGCCATGAAGGCTGGCTTCGCCTCAAGGACGATTTATTTAGTGAACTGATTTCATTTTAACCAGTCTAGCTATCAGAGCAGTGGGTGCTGGTCCCTCTATCTCTTTTTTCAGTATCTCTTGAAGTCTACTTGGGCTCTCGGGGATCCACAGTGACTATCTATAGGCCATGCTTAAGTATCAACCCTAAAAGCTTGCTGATCCCCCAAAGTGCCATTAAAATACATGGTAAGATGGAGTAGAATTTATCTTTTAAAGCAGCAAATGGGGACACCACTTAACCTAATTTTTATTTTGTGTTAAAAGGGAAAGGCTCCAGCTAGTGCTGCAACAGAGAGAGGGTGTAATGAAATTAGACCTGAAAGTACAACAAGAGGAACATGTTGGGACCGAGCGTTTATCATCGTGGGAGCACAGTTTCATGTTATGTGTTGAATGATTAGATTTTGATGTGATATACATTGATTTTTCAGGAACTTTCTGTAATCAAGATTTTATTTTGTTTTGTTTTCAAGACAAGCTTTTGAACAGCCCAAGCCAATCTCAAAATCAATATGTAGCTAATGTGACCTTGAACTCCCTTATAAAAAGTTATTACTGTGTGTGTGTGTGTGTGTGTGTGTGTGTGTATAGATGTGTGTATGCAGATGGATGTATGCAAATCTCTTTCTCTCTGTGTGTAGATGTGACTATGTGTAGGTATGTGTGCATATGCAGTTGTGTGTGTTTGTATGCATAACTCTCCCTCCCTCTGTGTGTGTGTTTGTGTGTGTGCGCGTGTGCAGATGTTTGTGCATGTGCGCGTGTGCAGATGTTTGTGCAGGGACTCTCATGGCACCAGTATGGAGGTCAGAGGAAAGTTTGCTGGAGTCAGTTTTCTCCTTCCACTTCATGGTTTCTGGGGACAGGCTTGGCAGTGAATGTCTACCTAAAAGTCATCTTGCAGGTTCTAACCCTGAACATCTAAGCCCTTCTGCAGCCTCTACCTCCAGAACACTGGTGTTCTATAATGACTATTCTTGGTGATTGAACAGGGGGCTTCCTGCATGTCTGGCAAGCACTCTTATCAACTGAGCTATATCCCAGTCTCGACATAAAGCTTTAATAGAGTTATAATGAAAAGGACAGAGGAACAGTGCAGAGAGTCTGGTAAAGACAACTGCGCTCTCTGAATTAATTACACTGTGTGTGTCAACAGACAATGTGTGTCCTCAAGCTTCCTGCAGTCCTGGCCAGTAGACATCAGGGATGTTGGAGACATGATCAGGCTACATTGTCTCCACCACTTTTGGTGTCGTGGTTTGAACGGGAGGAGTCATTTAAGTGACACCAAATGTCAACTTCTTTCGTTCCTTTTGCTGGAAGGTCATTTGATAGGTCATGAGTTGGCTCAAGAGTTATATATAGCATGAAAAGCCCTGAGTTCTCAGATTCAACTTGTGCAACCATAAAGGTAGAGCAAAAGAATTAGATTTAGAGTGCAAAGCCAGCTTCCTATACAGGGACCACATGAAGGAACTAAGAGGAATAGCTGTGGGGTTAGAAGTAGAGGCAAGGCTGTAAAGAAACACCTTCCACCTGGTGATTTCTCTGAATCCGAGACTTTGTTGGTACCACAATATATAACAAAATGATCTGGACAGATGACACCAAAAACTGTTTCCTGGACCCAGTGCTCATTCTCATTCTCTCTGAAATGTCCATTTTTAAAAACCTGAAGAAGCTCTGTTCTGAAACACGCTGTTCATTCAATTTTCTGAGCCCAGAGAGACAGTCCAAGGCTCCATGTATTAATGACATTACTGAGCATGCCTCCTAGTATTTTGCAGTATATAATATATAATGTGTATGATTCCTCCAGCTCTGCAGGTTTCTTTTAAACTGTAAAATAAAAAATATTAAGGAGAGAAGAAAGTGATAAAGAATGCCCCTTGATAGTATAGTTCCCAGATCTAATATAATATAATGGTTTCTTTGTCCAGGAAAGAAAGCTGATTGCTGAAAATCTATCTTTGGTGATGTCAGAGATTTTACTGAAAGTAGGAATAAATTTACTAAGTTCCTTTCCAGGCAGGAAGACTAGTGAGTGTTTTTTTCGGGGGGTGGGGAGGATAGGAAGAAAAAAAACTATGAAATATTATTGAGAGTCGGCCAAACAATGTTTTTCATCTTTGTACTGCTCATCAAGAATATAACCACAATGGGACTAGACAAGGAGATGTAGTTTGTCTTGTAGGTAAGAGCTGTGAAACCAGACACCCTCCAAATATAAACCCTTTGTTTGTAAGCTCTATTTCTATGCAAGTTCAGGCATTGAACCTGGCTGCTGTGAAAGGTCACAGAAGGTCATCACTGTGGTGGCAGGAACCAGCTTTTCAAAATATGGTGTAATATTGGTTTCAATTGCTAATGCTCTGTCCTGCTGTTGGCAGCCAAAATTATTGAACTTTCCTGTCTTTCAGTTACTGATCTAGGGAAACCTGGAAAGGACAACTTTGTTAAGAAGATCCCCGTGTGTGTGTGTGTGTGTGTGCGCGCGCGCACGCGCGCGCACGCAGAAACCCAGATTTCATCACCTCCAATAATTCCACCAAATTAGGAATCAATTCATAGATTAATTGATGAAGTAGGAGCCCTACTTTAAATGATTGCATCCTTGTGGAAGGATTGGCAGTCAAGCCTTCAACACCTGAAACTTTTAGGTAGACACTTTACTTCCAAATGATAGCAGGCAAGCCTTCAAAAGCAAATCATATCATTAGAATAGTTGCCCATGTAAGTCTATAGTTTCTCCTTGAGATCTGCCATGGATGGCTCAGTTGAGCTACACAGACATTGCTAAGCTCATGTTTAAACTAGCTATGCCATCTTTAAGAGGAGGGAGGCTGTGAGACTTTGAGAAAGGTACAGTAAAGAGACTGCTTCATCTGGCAATACAATCTGCAGCAAAATAATGCCCCGTATGGTTAGCAGGTGTGACTGTGCTCACAGGAAAACAAGCTTAGCTGTTGAAGATTCAACGTAGTTGGTATGGACTAGATCGAAAGGAATGTGTAAAGGTCACTAGTAACAGCTTCTGTCTGAGTGTTTCCTGGCCTTTTTTCTTAAAAATACAGAGCTTTGATTCCACTTTATAATCAGAGATGCATTGTGTTTCTACCTGGGACTTTCCTTAGGTTAGTGTTGCTTCTATATCTCACACTGAATGTTTTATGTAGTAGGACGCCATTATGTTGCTGGTGTTTTTTTTTTTTCCTCCCATCCTTAAGCTCCCAAAATAAGGATTCATGAGACTCATTAAATATTAAACAAATACTGGCTATATAGCTGAACTCTTCTCATTCTAGCTCAAAAATTGAACTAACCCATTATAGTAATCTACAATCTGCCATGTGGCTGGTTACCTAAGTTCAGGCACCATGCATCCATCTTCTTCATATCTTGCCAGCTGAATCTCGAGCACTTGGCTCCCAGAATCCCTCTGCCTACCAGTTGTTCCACCTCCTGTTTTCTACCTAAGATGAAGGCAATAGGTTTTTTTTTTAATTGACAGAATCTGCATCCATAAAATACACAAGAGATTCCATCTACACAATTGTCATCAGAGAGGCCTCAACCAGCAACTGATGGTTGACCCACAGCCAAACATTAGAGTTTGGGAATCCTGCTGAAGAACAGGAGGAAGGATTGTAGGAGCAAGAGGGGTCAAGAACAACACAGGAAAATCCACAGGATCAACAAACTTGACCTCATAGGGACTCAAAGAGACTGAACTGACAATCAGGGAGGCTGCATGGATATAACCTAGGCTCTCTGCATATATGTGATAGCTGTGTAGCTTGGTATTTTTGTGGGATTCCTAAAAGAGTGAGCAGGGCCTGATTCTGATGCTTTTGCCTGTTTTGGGGATTCTTTTCTTCCTACTGGGTTGCCTTGTCCAGCCTTAATATGAGGGGACGTGCCTAATCTTACTGCAGCTTGCTATGCCATGTTTGGTTGATATGATGGGGAGGTCTGCCATTTTGTGAAAAGAAGCAGAGAAGGAGTGGATAGGGAGGGAGAAAGTGTGGGGTGGAGGGAGGGGAAACTGCATTCTGGATGTAATATATGAGACAATAAACTAATAAGTAAATAAACAGAAAAAAAAAAGAAAAAGCTGACTTACCTCTAATGCACTAGTGATAATTGCCTCTCTTTCACTGTCTTTGACTCTCATTCTTTACATCCTCTCATACACACACACAAAGATACACATTCATATGCAAAGTGAAGCTGTATCTTAACTTTAAAAAAAAATCCTCCAGATCAAAATCCAAGAGTTCTTTTTCTATAATTGTATTGACATAGTTCCATTTACCACAAGCCCATGGAAAATGGGAGGAAATGCAGTGTTTTCTCATGATGGTAATGGAACACTCTGATTCTTGAATGAGAAACTTTCCTCTTCTCTCTTTAGAAACAGATGGTACAACCCTACCGAGCAGCACAGGACTGTGGTTTCCACCCGTCCCTCTGTCTACCACCATATTCTCTCATGTAGGCGGCTTCTTCGAGGAATCATAATCCGATTCTCTTGATAACGTAGTGTCTGAAAACGTTAAGAAAGAACACATGTTGCAATTACTGAATTCCTACAAATAACCCAAATTATGACTGATATTTCTAGAACACTGATAGACATGATACATTCAACACTTTTTTATATTTGACTTATCTTGAACATTTCACTTATCAGAACCTCTCCTGCATCTTGTCAATGTTTTGTTACAATGCTGGGATTAATGATGGGGCTTTCACAAGCTAGACAAGTATCCTACTACTCAGGCACAGCCTCAGCCTTCTGCTCACTTATTAATTCTCTTTGTTGATTTCGGAGATTTATTCAGTCACTGTTGGATCCCACTATTAAAACTTGCCTAGCATATCACTAAAGATTATGCTAACGAGTCCTGCCCTTTTAAAAATAAATATTTCTATGTTGCTTGACACTTGCAACAAGCCATGACACACCCAGTTCCAGTGCTCACAGAACTCTACAAGACATCATTATGGTCCTAATTCAGAGATGAGAGAAGCTATGAGGTATAGACACCACACCAGCAGGCGGCATCAGGCCTGTGCTCTGAAGCCACACAGGCAGGACTTTGGGGTGCCTCTTTCAGCTGTCAACACAGCCCTTTAAAGTGCAGGGTTTGCACAGATGACCTGACGTTCAGCAAGCTAAAAACTTCAGCATGGTCATGGTATGAAAATGGTGTGGGGTTGACAGTTGTTTGTAGCAGGAACTACAGATCTTTCTTCCTTTTCACTATCAGATAGTGGTTTAGAAAGGAATGTGTCTATTTGTGATCCTGAAAAGGGAAGAGGCAGAGGAGGACATTTCTGGGGTCTGAAAAGGTCATAAGATCTGGGTGTGGAACCCTTTCCTAGGACTCTTCCATGATTCAGTAGAGTTGCTGTATCTGAGCCTGATGTGAGTGTATAACATTAACTCAAGTGAACAGTATTGGTAGTGTCCTGGGAGTGACTGAGGCCACTTGCTTAGAGACAGCTGGACAGTCAGAAGGTAATTTGGGCAAGCTAGCCATCAAGAACTGGCAGAGTCCATACTGAAGGCACTAGGTCCCAATGGATCTTTTAAAAACTAAGTCGCCAAGTTAAACTGCTGCTCACATGGAATCTTGCTACATTTTCAGATCAATTGGGGACCAGCTGGAAGCTGGTACAGATCTAAGAGGGCACACTTCATCATTTTCTGCCTATGGGAAGTTTCTGAAGCACAAGATTGGCTCCTTCGTCTGGATAATACAGCATACTTTTTAAATGGATGCATCACTTTCAACTTTAGAAAATATGGTTAGAAAGTACTGAGTGGCTGTGGAGTTAGTTGTTTTGTTCAGAGCTTCCAGGAATATACATACATACATATATATATATACATATATGTGTGTGTATATATATACATGATGTACATAAATACATACATATCTATATTACATACATACATACATACATATATTTGTGTTTCTCCTGTTGCACAGACATGACCAACCTTTAGTCTGTATTAGGACTGAGAGAATACATTGTTTATGTTAAGACACCACTCTGTCTCCTGTAATCATTATAGCCCACCTCTGCAAACAAAGGGTAAAACTGCTTTTCACTTACTTTTTATCAACAGTAATTATAGCTGCTATCAATTTAAAACAAAAGGTACAAAGTTGATTGAGCAAGGCATGGTACTGAATGAGAATGTCACTTCCCCTCTTCAGCAGCATAGTTCTCTAAACTGTAATGAACACATTCCCTTGGAGGCAGAAACCTGAGGCTAGTAGTGTCAGAAATGGAGATCAAGCAGTTCAGGTTCATTGCCACAGAGGGTGATGATTTCATTTCAGTAAAGTAGTGATGCCCAGGGAGACCTCTCACTTTGCTACACTCTCATCTTCACCCTGCACTCAATCGACTTAACTGGAAATTAGAAGTCACACTGTTGGAGGTTAGGATATTCCTTTTCTCCTCTAGACTATATCCTGGCACATCCTTTACACAGTGCCCATTTGTGGCAAGAGGGAGGAGGCTTGGGGAGAAAATGCTACCTTGGAGGTGAACTGACGCACTCAGGCTTTGTTGTCTTCTGACATGCACACACATGCACTAAGAATACACGTAGAAACTTCTAGAGGACTTTTGTGAAACTACACAGATAGAAATTCTCTGGAGATGGACTCATTTCTTTTGATGTAGTGGGTCTTTTTGACAACTGGTATTCATGGTAAAATTGGTTATTAGGGGTTAGGGAGATGGCTCAGTAGGTACAGTATTTACTGCATGAGCATGAAGACATGAGTCTGATCCCCAGAACCCACTAGAGTAAAATGCAGTAGTAGTGCACACATCTGTAATCCAGTGCTCCTGCAGAATATGAGGGAGTGGAGGGTGTTAGAGTCAGGAGACTCCCTGGAGGCTAGATTGGGGTTGCTGACAACAAACAAGAGACCATTTCAAACATGGTGGAAGGCAGGGCCATATACTATGGTTATTCTCTGACTTCCTTGTACATCCTGTGACACAAGTGTGCTCTCTCATGAGCATGGACACACAGTACACACACACACATACAAATCATATATACACACAAATTAAAACCTTGATTACTAGGTTCTTAACTATCCTCTGATTGCAGAGGAGACAGGAGAGGGCTGAAGCTGTCCCTGTATTATATACACAATATCAGGTTTGTGGCTCATGGATAGTATGTCAGAGGGCCACAGTAGTGGGGATGCAGAGTCCAGGTGAGGATAAGACCGAAAACAGAGGAGACAGACAGGACTAGAGATGTCCAGCTGCTGGAAAAATCCAGCCCTGTCGAAAGGCGAACATTTTACTGGAAACCCAAGGAAGATACAGCACAGCAAATACTATTTGCATATAACAACAGCAAGTAGAAAATAATCCATGGGACATGCCTCATCTCCTTCACTGTTGTCACACTCTATCACTGGCCAGTTTTCCCAGATACAGATGGCATGAGACAACACCAGGAGCCTCAGTGTGACAGATAGTGACAGCTCTCAAAAATGTTTACTGTGGTTTGCCAATAAGAAACACCCCGCTGCTTTCTTTAAAAAAGGCGCTCAAGGTCAGCCTGTTGTGCTTGGAAGAATCCTTTCTAGAAATCCTGCTTGTTACTTGACAACAAAAGACAGACACTTTCAAACGAGCTGGAGACATGCTGTTGGGCATTGTGCATCTGCTTTGATAGATATCCAGGGAAGCAGCGCTGCATGGGGTTCGGGAGAAACACCTGCTGACTTTCACCACAGGAGTCCTTAGAGCCCAACATTGCACAGCCTGGCGAGAGCCAGAGACTGAACCCGAGGCGTTTAAACATGTATGGAAATCCAGAGAGACTAGATTCCAGTGGCTATATTTAAAAACTGCGAGTTTAAAATAACCCAAGCAGTTCTTAGCAGTAGGCCAGTTCTATTGCCAAGACAGGCTGAGAGGAAAGTGTTGCTTAAGCGTTGCACAGAGGCCAGGCTGTCAAGCTCAGAGACATGGTGCCAAAGACAGTCACTTAAGGCTCAAATGGTAAACACAACTGTGTGGAATGGAGGTGTCTTGGGAAAGCTGTGGTCTACCTTTAGAAGAATCAGCAGGACAAAGCCATCTGGAAAGAAGGTCAGAAATCGGCAGGGAGCCCAGACTAGGCAGGACCATCACCTACCAAACACGTACAATAACTTCAACACTGTGGGACCCAAGGGCCAGCTATGTCTGGGCAGTATCGTTTTCATGGGAACACCTAACACCTCCTCCTCTATTAGAGGCTGACCATGTTTCCCCCCAAAACCCTAATGCACTGAAAATCCTAACTCCTAGTACCTTAGATTGTGACTGTATTTGAAGACAGCATTAAAAACAAAAGTGGTTAAACACAATGGGGCTGTCTGGAGAGGCCCTAATCCACTCTGACCAATGTTCTTATAAGAAAAGCACACTAGACAGTGAAAATATGTCAAAGGTATATGTGGACACTGAGAGCCACGTGAGGAGGTGGCTCAAGGACAGCCAAGAGGAGAGTCCGCAGGACAATGGCCCCTGTAGGATCTTGATCTTCAGGGCCTTCTCAACTTGGAGACAGTATGTCTCTGCTGGAGTCAGCAGTCTGGGGTACTCCAGCACAGCCACCCTAGAAAACTGTCATGGTCCTTTCTTAAGGTTTTATTGCCTTTTCCTTATCCTCCTTGTTTATTCTCTTCTGCATGAAAATTTACTGTAAACATTTCACATTTTTTTCACTTAAACATAAATAGAAAAGAAACTTTGAAATCACACCCCTCTTCCTTATGTTGTCATATCATTTGAAGTGAGCATAGTCTCTGCTGTGAGTCCCAAGAGCAAAGTCCCAAGTGGGCGGTATTTTGTTTAGGTTTTCTGTTGCTGTGATAAAACTCCCTAACAAAACAACTTAAGAGAGAAATGACTTATTTTGGCTCATATTTTTAGGTTACAGTCCATCATGGTGGGGAGGCTACAGCAGCAGGAGTTTCAGGCAGCTGAACATTTTGCATATAGAGTCAAGAAGCAAAGAGTAATGAATGCTTACACTCAGCTCACTCTCTCTCTTTTTAAATAAGATCCAGGATCTCAACTAAGGGAATGATACTACCCAGAGTGGACAGGTATTCCCACCTCAATTAATATAAGCAAGGTTATTCCTCATAGTCAAACTCAGAAGCCTATCTCCCAGGCAATTCTAAACTCTTTAAGTTGAGCATCAAGACTAGCCATCACAATTTATCAGGCTTCCCAGGAGAGATATGAGAGCATAAGAATTCCCCCTGTCTTGATATTTGCTTTGATACCCTGGCTAGGCCACAGAAGAGGACATTGCAGCCATTCCCGAAGAGACCTGATAAGCTAGAGTTAGATGGAAGGGGAGGAGGCCCTCCCCTATCAGTGGACTTGGAAAGGGGCAGGGAGGAGATAAGGGAGGGAAGGGGAGAAGAGGGAGGGAATGCGGGAGGGGGATACAGTTGGGATACAAAGTACATAACCTGTGATTAATATAAAATAATAATGTTAAATTTAAAAAAAGAAAGAAAAAGAAGAATTCTCCTTGAGTGTTCCCTGAACACCAGTCCCCACCCTGCTTCTGGTTTGCTCTCAAGTCATATGTCAGTCTGTGGTGTGCAACACTAACCTACTTCCTAGCACACAGGGAATGAGCATCAGTCCTGAATAAACGGTGTCAAGCTTCTGTGTTTATCACATATGACTTCCACCTTTCCATCCGCACCTTTCCATCCACACCATGTTCACTGAAAGGCTCTGAGGAAGAGCAAGCAGTAAGGAAAATGCCCCATGGCCCCACTCCATAAGGTAACCCTAAGAGATTTACACACAAATGAAGTGCGTATGTTGGTAGGGATTGAGCCCAGGAGTGTGGACACACTAAGCTTATGCTCCTCCATTGAGCATTGACCCAGAGTTTTGCGTTTGTTCAAGGTATTGTTGATCCCATCTTGACACTTGCTTTTGTTTTGACTTTCAGTCTTGAATAATGGCAAACACCAGAGTAGAAATCCTCAGGTTCAGGTTATGGCCCAAGCTGTTTTCTTTCTAGTCTTTTGCTTTCTGGCAGTCAAATACATTCTCAGATGTGTTTGCGGCCAGAAGAAAAGAAGTATCTTTTCATAGCTTTTTTCTTAGAAATTGAAACAAACAAACTTTCATGGAGCCCAAAGGCTCCTGGAGGATTCTCTCTCCCTCTCCGGGTTTTGTAAGTAAATAAGATGGCAAATGGGACTCGAATCCAGATGGTGTCTTAAGATGATCCATTGCACTGTACTGTATTCCTAAGGCATCATTGCTGTGGAGAACACAGTGGTGCATGGTAATCAGAAATGGCTGTCTGTGGTGAGGACCGTCAACAGGACCAATGGCCTGAGGAAGACTGCACAATCTGATGAGCAGACCATGAAGGATGTGCCTACAGACCCCATACTGCTCCAAAATAGACATAAGAATTTCTCCTCTGTGAATTTACTACTGTTTTGTTCTTGGCCTGTTTTGATTTTAGTTTTAGTGTCCACAAGGTAATTGTCACTTACTTTCCCATCAGTCCCAGACTATTCAGACCGCTATAAGATTGGGTCATTTATAAACAATAAACATATTTTTCACAGTTTTGGATGTTGAGAAGTCCAAGATGGAGGTGCAATAGGCTTGATGTATAGCAAAGGACTGTTACTCATAAATGGTGTTCTCATGTGGCAAAGCAGATGGAAGGGAACAAAAAAAAGGAATAAGTACCACGTTTTCCCAGAATAGAAGAGAATGAACCAAACCTTCCATGTCTTTTTATGGAAGGAAAAATGTATTCAGCTTTGGATTACTATAGGAATACCTGAGAATTCCTGAAGTGATTTATTTAATTTATGATTCTAGAAGTTCTAGCCCCATTAGCGTTGGCTCCTTTCTTGTCAGCAAGGGTTAGAAGCAGAGCAGAAATATCGACATATTTAGTTTTTAGCTATTTCTCTCACACCAATAGCACTGTCTGTATTTGTAATATTTAATAACAATTGTCAAGTTGACAGGATCTAGAATCATGCAGAATATAAGCCTCTGGGCTTGCCAGTAGGGCATTATCTTTGTTAGGTTAACTGGGGTGGGGAAACCGACCTTGACTGTAGCACTATCCTTTAGGCTGGGTCCCTAGGTGGAATAAGAAAGGAGAAAATGAGTTGAATGCCAGTATTCGTTGGTCTCTGTCCCTGTGGATATAATGTGACCAAACTTTGCACCATGATAGACCCTACTCTCAAAATAGAATCTAAAATAAAACACTTTCCTTTTTGTTGTTTTTACTAAAATATTTTATCATAGTGTCTCAGTTAGGGTTCATATTGCTGGAGTGAAATGCCTGACCAAAAAGCAAGATGGGGAGAAAAGGGCTTGTTGACTTGCACTTCCACATTGTAGTTCATCATTAAAGGAAGTGAGGGCAGGAACCTGGAGGCAGGAGCTGGTGCAGAGGCCATGGAGGGGTGCTGCTTGCTGGCTTGCTCCCGTGGCTTGATCAGCATGTTTTCTTATAGAACCCAGGACCACCTGCCCAGTCTCAGTGCCACTCACTGTGGACTGGACTTTCTCCCATCAGTCACTCATTTAGAAAATGCCCAACAGTTTGCCTGTAGCCCAGTCTTATGGTGGCATCTTCTCCACTGAGACTCCTTCCTCTCCAGTTACTGCAACTTCTGTCAAGCTGACATAAAACTACCCAGCACAAGCAACAAAGAGACAAGTAACGAAACACTATTTATTTTTTTTTGGAATGGTGCCCTACCCAAATAGAAATGGATGTTACACTACAAATAAAAACTCAATAAAGATTTCATGTCATTATGTGAAGTAATGTGTGTTCTCTTCAGCCTGTAGAATAAAGGATACAATGCAGGGCAGAGACTATTATGTTTGCACTTTTGTTGTGAGAGTAGAGGCAGGTACTCGGGTATGGAAGCATATTGGATGGTCAAGGTTATTAACTAAATTCCATACATGTGGGTCCATCGTTATCCAGCTTTTATCCTTTCAGTCTCAGTCACAGAACATGGAAGGAAAGGATGACGGCACAATTTTTTTCTTTTATTTAAAACAGATTCCTTTTTCACATAATATTCTGATTATGGTTTTCCTTATCCAGATCCATTTCCCTTCTGTCCCTCATTAGAAAAGAACAAGGTTCTGATGGATAGTAATAAAATATAACAAAATAAAATATAAGATAAAATAAAATCCATCCCACTGAAGTTGGACAAGGAAAACCAATAGATGGCAAAAAAGTCCAAGAGAAGGCACAAGAATCAAAGACCCACTTGTCTGCACACTCAGGAATCTCACAAAAAACATTAAACTGGAAGCCATAATGTATGGACCATGAATGTGGTTCAAACCTATTGCAGGCGCTGCGCATGCTGCCTCAGTCTCTGTGAGTTCACATGAGCTTTGCTCATGTTGATTTAGAGAGCCTTATTTTCTTTGTGTCTTCCACCCCACTGGCTCTTACACTCTTTTCACCTCCTCTTCCATAGGATTCCTGAGTCCTGAGGAAAGGGATTTGATGGACATATCCCAGTTAGGGCTGAGTGTTCCGAGGTCTCTCACTCTCTGCATAATGCATGTCTCTGGGTCTCTGTATTTGTTCCCATCTTTTGCAGAAAGAATTTCTCTGAGGATGGCTGATGAATGAGTATAACAGAATGTCATTGGGAGTCATTTTATAGCTACTTTTTTTTAAAAAGAAAAGTACTATTCCATTTCAGCCTAGGTCCCTGGGCTATCCAGCCTCTGGTTCTTGGTAACCCAAACATTGTCTGGTATGGGCTCCATCTTCTGGAGTGGGCCATAAGCCAAATCTGATATTAGTTGGTTACCCCTATAAGCTTTTTCCTACCATTTCCCTAGCACATCTTGCAGTTGAGTCAGCATTGTAGAATGGGTTTGTGTCTG
>CM053763.1:18964570-18978764 GCA_028658305.1 Pachyuromys duprasi
TGCAGCCAGCCCTGAGGAGACAGGATAAGCTGGGGTTGGATGGAAGGGAAGGAGGTCCTCCCCTGTTGGTGGACTTGGAGGGGGCGGGGAAGAAGGAGATGAGGGAGGGAGTGGGAGGGTAGGAGGGAATGGGGGAGGGGGCTACGCCTGGGATTCAAAGTACCTAACCTGTGATTGAGATAAAAATAAATAAATTTTTTAAAAAAAGATTGATTGTTGTAGCAATGTGCTGAGTTAATGGTGAGCAATTAGAAGGAGACTCTAATAGAGTTTGCAGCCAAATGGGTGAAAAAGACTGAAGGGTGTGTGTGTGTGTGTGTGTGTGTATGTGTGTGTGTGTAAACTCAATGTAGCCAAGGGAAGTTTAGGATGAAGAAAAGCTCAAGGGCAGAATGACAATCATATCACGAAGCTGCTAAGCTGCTGTAGAAATGGAACAAGACAATACAAGGTGTTAACCTGAATTAGGATATCCTCTGCAGGCTCACAGTTTGTTTGAATGCTCCAATACCCACTTGCAATGAGACTGTGAAGTCTGTGATTCCATTAGCAGGTGAGGTAAGTGGAAATAGGTGACAAGCAAGGAGCTTTTTATTTTTTTTAATTCAAATTCTTTTATTTTGATTTTAACTTTTATCTTGTTCATTTATTGATATGGGGTCTCACTATGTAGTCCTGGCTGGCTTGGAACTTGCTATGTAGACCAGGCTGGCCTTGAACTCACAGAAATCCACTTGCCTCTACTTTCTGAGTGCTAAGATTTAAAGCCCGTCTATGGGAGAGCTTTTGAAGGTTATACTCCCGGGTTCTTACCCAGGCTCATTGCTTTCTGTTTGTGGGATGTGATCAGCAGTTGCATAGCACTCCTAGCCCTTGCTTCCATAGCCTGAAAACTCTGAAGCCAGGACACCAAGAAAGTCTTTTCTACCTTAAGTCACTTCCATTGGCTATTTTGTTTCAGTGACAAGAAAACTGATACAAAGTAGGTCTGTGTAGTAAACACTCTCTGAACACCTTTTCCATTATGGAGAATGAGTCTGAGCTAAACAAGATGAGCAATAAATGCACATCACCCAACATGGATTGCTTGTAACTGTGCCTTGTATAGGAGAGCTTCATAATGTTCCTTACATGAAACAGTGCATAAAAGGGGTTGTATCTTGATCATTTCCATAGTTTCAGGCTGTGCAGATCCCTGTGACACTGGAAGAGAGCTCCAAGATCTTTCGATGCTGCAAGCACGAGCATTGCATACATTTTTAGAAGTCTTCATTAATGAATTTTTTTAGGACCAGAGAGGTGGCACTTCTGCACAAATATAAGGACCTGGATTCAAATGCTCAGCAGCCAAATGAAAAGCGAGGCTTGGCCATGTGTTCATGTAACCCCAGGACCTGGAGAAACACACAGGAGCATCATTGGGCTTCCTGAATGCCAACGCTCCAGGTTTACTGACAAATCTTGCCTCAAGGTGATAAGGCAGAGAGTGATAGAACAAGGGCACCAGATGTGTCCTTCCTCTGGCCTGCAGGAGCACATACCTGTAGTTACACACACACACACCTGTCTTTTTTGTGTTAATGAAGTGAAAGAGTAATATATGAATTTTTATTAAATATCAAAAACCTACATCTAATTGAACTCTTAAGTTCTGCCTGTCATTATTCAACTATGTACACTTTTCTGTATTGAATATAAGAGGGTTTCTTGTCTGGATGCTTACCTACTGCATTGGCTAGTATCTAGACTAATTAACTAGTCCAGTTGATGGCTTTAAAAACATAGTTTCATATTTACTTGTAAATGCATTATATATGCACAAAATTGGATACAACATTTTCAAATTTTTGTATCAAAAGTCAATGATGGAGGACCTCATACCAAAACTGCCTGAAGCTGCCATCTGCTTCTCCCGGAGGAGAGCTGGCCGCTCTGGATGAACTACGTGACTTGGGGTCTGTTTATTATTCATCTCTCCACCTCCTCTCTCTTACCTCTTGTCCCCAGTTAATGGAATCTCTAGGAAACTGGAATTCTTCATCTAGTCACAATTTCTACCCCTTAGCTTTTTTTCTTTTGCATCCTGAAATAAACAGTATCATCACAAGACACATTTAAAGAGACTTGTGAAACAAACCAAGACGAATGCATTTGCAATTACAGGTTCAAATTTTACCCACTGAAATCATTTTCATCCTGACACCTGCTTTGAATTGAACACTGAATCATATAGTTTCCCTTGAAAGGCTCTGTTAAAATAATAAGCATGGATTTCAAAGAGCCAGAGAACCACAGAAGTAATGCCTTTCCTCGAGTGTGGCAGGATTTACATTATTTTTTTCTCACTTGGGGAAAGGGCAGCAGTTGCAGGGTATCATGTCCAGGGCTACACTACAAGATTCTCAAGACTCTGCTTTGCACGAAGGTCACTCAAAGGTCTCCTCTGATCCAGGAGGAACCCAGTGATGTAGGTGGCTGTGCTGTGGAGGGTGCGTGGCAGGAACTGAAGGTGACTTCCTGGAGAAGGAAGGTCACTTATTTTTTTTTATTTTTAAGTGTAATTTATTTATTTTTATATTAATCACAGGTTAGGTACTCTGTATCCCAGCTGTAGCCCCTTCCCTCATTCCCTCCCACTCTCCCTATCCCTCCCTCTTCTCCTCCCTGCCCCTCTCCAAGTCCACTGATGGGGGAGGACCTCCTCCCCTTCCATTCGACCCTAGTTTATCTTGTCTCTTCAGGGCTGGCTGCAATGTCCTCTTCTGGGATCTAGCTAGGAAGGTCACTTCTAAGTAGTTTTGTCAAAAATCTGACTAATGTCTGAGCACATTCTTTCACACAAGCTTTGAGGTAAGAATTATTTATTTATTTATTGTTTGTTTGTTTGTTTGCCCTTTTCTGTGCTGCAGATGAAAACCACAGTGTTCCTTCAAAGACTAGACAAGCATTCTACCCCTAAGCTTTAGCCCTCACTCCCAACCAAATAAGAACAGTCTTTATTCTCAAAATGTGTCACAGAAGATCATTCAAAAAGATACTATAAAAATGTAACAAGCAATTGGAAACAATTTTGAAGCAAATTAAAAGCTAACATCATTAACTAGCATAACACATATAAAATATTGAACTAACATATACTGTAAGAAATATATGGAAATCTGTCATCAGAATAAACTAAGTAGTAATTTAGTGAAATATTTGTTAATGACCTTGACTGCTTGTTTTCTTCCAGAACTGTGTTCTCAGAATTATGATTCTTTGGAATTTATCTTTTAGGAATTTTAGACCTTGCAAGTTAGGCTGTATGAGGTTTTTACATTCAGGGTTGTGGTGGTCTGTTGGCATACTGGAGCAAAGTTGATAGCAGTAGTCAGCAGAGCCACACCTCTTTCAGGGGCTATAGGAGCATCTTAGCTTATATCCTACTGCTGTGAAGAGACACCATGACCACAGCAACAAAGGAAAGCATTTAAATGTGGGCTGGCTGAAAGTTTTAGGGATTTAGTCCATTATCATCACGGCATAGAACAGTCACCCGTGGTAGAGAAGTAGGTGAGAGTTCTCCATCTGGATCCACAGGGAACAGGAAGAGAGAGACACTGAGCCTGGCTTAGACTTTTGAAACCCATTCCCCAGTGACACTCTTCCTCCAACAAAGCCACACCATCTAATCCCTGACAGTTAAGCAATCAAACATATGAGTTTATGGGAGCCAGTCTTATTCTTTCTCCACCACAAG
The DNA here is from genome assembly GCA_028658305.1 of Pachyuromys duprasi. Taxonomy (NCBI): domain Eukaryota; kingdom Metazoa; phylum Chordata; class Mammalia; order Rodentia; family Muridae; genus Pachyuromys; species Pachyuromys duprasi. The sequence goes on from CM053763.1 coordinate 18,968,310, forward strand.
GAGAAAAATATTTCTGCTTCTTCCAGCTTTTGGTAGCTTCTAGCCACCAGATCACAGTTTCTATATATATGTCTCTCTGTGCTTTGAAAACTCCCCTTTCTCATATGCTGTCCCAGTTGCTGTATGGAAGACCTGCTTTACCCAGGGTGCTTTATTCTGCAGTCCTGACCTCTGTGTCCACAATGCCTTATCTCTAGATACTATGTCATATGTATGTGCAGGGACTTATGACTTGGACATGTCTTTTCTGGGGAACAACGCACATGTTATTACACCTATGATCTCAAATTGGAACCAGCCCAATTGTCCTCAGTGGTGGAGGGGTGTGGAAAAACCAAGTATATGTGTAGTATATCCTTACAATACAGTAGACTTAGTAATAAAAGCGAATAAACCACTGACTCATCCACACCCTGGACTGTTTTTAAAGTAACTGTGTAGAATGAGGCATAGTATTCAGTTTGTTAATATTCTAAAATGGCAAAGTAACCCATAATAACAAAAGGCTGCATGTTCCTCCTAGGAGGCTGTGATTGTATCCATCCCCAACTGAAGCCTAGTGCTGTCTCATTGTCTTAGCATGCTATGACTAGGCTGGGAAATGTCACCTCCGAAAGTAGTACATGATAATTAAATTAAGTACAAAGCAGACACATGGGGATGACACCAGTATTTGTTTATAATATGGGAAAATGCAAACATCAAACAGTTCAAAAATAAATCAGAATCCCGCCCGAATAATGACATTGCACTGTCCTTTGGAGATGACAGACAAGCACAGGAGACTCATCAGGAGTGGGACCTGTCAGATTGACCTAGCTTCCATTTCTAAATAGCATGCCTGCCAGAGAGATTAATGAGGAGTTCTCATTGTAACAGAACATTAAGTTCCAGACAGCCAGGCTTTCTGACTGACCTTGGAGGAGCTGTGTCTTCCCTTGGGTCCTCAGCTTCCCCATCTGCGCAGGGACACTATTTCGATGACTGTGCCTGCCCTTCAATCCCACCACCTAGTGTAAAGAAAACGTATGGAGGTGTAGGTGAAAGGATGCCAGGCTGGTACATTGGAGGGGTGGCTTAAGCATCCTTCTCCTTTGGGCACCTATGGGGCTGTAAAGGTGTTTTTCTTGGGGTAAGGCCATCTCACCTCTTCTCGTGACCTTAAGGGCTCTGCAATATTTTGCTCTAGGGAATGTTCTAGGCATTATAAGATGTTTAATAACATCTCTGGTAACTGCCTGCTTGATACTAGTACCCACTATACCTCCATATAACAATCCCATGGTGTATTCAGATAGAACCAACTATCACTTTGTGGCATGGGTTAGTATCCCTGTTGAAGACTTCTAGAAACCTTGTGATAAGGTACTCAACTTTGGAGGCAATGAAGCAAGTGGTGTCAGTCTTACAGAGGATCTTGGGAACTCAAGAGAAACTATTGGGATCAAGCAGTTCACTGTTCACTAGAAGACAGACATTTAGGAGAACAAAAAGAGCCTACCTGGGAGTGAGTGGAGTGAGCAAGTGCCACAGGATGTCAGAGGTCAGACTCAATGGCACAGATACAGAGGCAAGAAGATATTTGTACTCCAGGAGAACTAATTTCTTTCTTTTTTTATTTTAATTTTTTATATTAATTACAGTTTATTCACTTTGTATCTCAGCTGTAGCCACCTCCCTCATTCCCTCCCAATCCCACCCTCCCTCCTTTATCTGCTTCCATGGCCCTCTCCAAGTCCAGTGATAGGGGAAGTCCTCCTCTCCTTTCATCTGACCCTAGCCTATCAGGTCTCATCAGGACTGGCTACATTGTCTTCCTCTGTGGCCTGTTAAGCCTGCCCCCTCCTTAGGGGGAGGCAGTCAAAGAGCTAGCCACTGAGTTCATGTCAGAGACAGCCCCTGTTCCCATTACTAGGGAACCCACTTGGACACTCACCTGCCATGGGTTAGTATATCTGTGCAGGGGTTCTAGCTTATCTCCATACATGGGCCTTGGTTGGAATATCAGTCTCAGGAAAGACCCCTGTGTCCATAATTTTTTGGTTCTGTTGGTCTCCTTGTGTAGCTCCTGACCCCTCCAGGTCTTTCTATCTCCTCCTTCTTTCATAAGATTCCTTGCATGCTGCCCAAAGTTTGGCTATGAGCCTCAGCTTTGATATCCTGCTGGGTAGTCTTTCAGAGGCCCTCTGTGGTAGGTTCCTGCCCTGTTTCCTATTTCTCTCTCGTCTGATTTCCATCCCAATTGCCTTTCTGAGTGAGGATTGATCATCTTACCCAGGGTCCTCCTTCTTGTTTAGCTTTAGGTGTACAGATTTTAGTATGTATATCCTACACTATAGGTCTAGTACCCTCTTATAAGTGTGTGTCTTTCTGCTTCTGGGATAACATTCAGAATATATAAAGAACTCAAAAAGTTAAAAAGCAACAAATCAAGTAATGCAATTAGAAAATGGGGTACAGAGCTAAACAGAATTCCCTGTAGAGGAATATAGAATGGCAGAGAAACAGTTAAAAAATGCCCAATATCTTTAGACATCAGGGAAATGCAACTCTAAAGGACCCTGAGATTTCACCTTACACCTATCAAAAAGGCTATGATTAAAACTCAAGTGACACTCCATGCTGGAGAGGATGTGGAGAAAAGGGGAACCCTCTTTCATTGCTGGTGGGAATGTAAATTTGTACAACCACTTTGGAAGTCAATCTGACTCTTTCTCACACAATTAGGAATAGTGCTACCTCCAGATCCAGCTATACTACTCTTGGGCATATATCCAAAAGATATTCAAGTACACAACAAGGACATTTGCTCAACCATCTTCATAGCAGCTTTATTTATAATATCCAGAACCTGGAAACAACCTAGATACCCCTCAACTGAGGAATAGATACAGAAATTGTGGTGCATTTACACAATGGAATACTACGCAGCAATTAAAAACAAGGAAATGATGAAATTTGCAGGCAAATGGTGGGATCTAGAAAAGATCATCCTAAGTGAGGTATCCCAGAAGCAGAGAGACCTAATTTCTAATGACAGTCGAGAATGCCAACATTCTCCTTGGGTCCAAAATGGCTGCACCATGATCATTGGCCTGGGCTGAAAAGGGTCTGCTGCCCTTACCTGGGATGAGGAGGAGGGGGCAGCGAGTGGAGACTGTAATCATCCCAGAGAAGCTGGACCTGGGGTTGGAGGACTAACAGAGGCGGAGGAGAATGTCCACTTGCTTCGAGGGCTCTTGATAACTTCCATTTCCAGTATCGCTGTGGCAGGGGATTGCTTTGTTGGTGGCGGTGATGGTGCTGCCACATCCTCTTCCTCCTCCTTCTTATCCTTTCATTAAGCTATTGTTGCTGTTAGTAATAGTACTGTGCTGTGAATTTACGTAAGATCTCTTCTTAGCATTTTGCTCATAACAGGGGGCTAGGTCTTTTTCAGAGGGCAGTTGTGTCAAAATAGGAATAAGCCTATTGGGTCTTGTGTTCCCTTTGACCATTCTCTTTGTCAGGAGTCCTGGCTTCTGATTGTTGAATGTCCTTGGCAGTTCAGTTAAACGTGACTGGGAATGTTGAATAAGAACTATATCTGAGGTGAAATAACTGGCAGAGATTACAAGAGAAACAAAGAAAATAACTGTTTTCTGAACCCTTAAACTGTTTTTGTGAGCCCTTATCTCAGTAAGGAGGGCTGGGCAGAGGTGGGAAAGATAAACAAAAGACAAATGCAAGAGGTCTCCTCTCTGAAAGACAAATGCTGGGTGGGCTAATAGAGAGTAGGAATGTCCCATGGTATCTGTGCCCTTTGACATACAAGAATGGGTACATTTGTTTTTCACCCTAAGCTGAGACTTGAGAAAAAATAACCTTTTTTCTTCTTGTACTACTGAGCATGTTTTCAGCCCACAATCATTAGACAGTGAGAGGGATAGGATGTGTCCCTATATGGTAGGTAGAGAGCTGATTTAGTCGAGTTTAATACTTTAGGATGGTTAAAACCTACTTTTCTGATTATATCAACAACTCAAATTCATGGAAAATCTAAGCAGTACTTAAAAATAGGAGATAATAAAAAAATTAACTTGAAGTCTTGACTTGCGGTGACTCTGCCTTTTGGTCGATTTTGCCTTTGGTTGATTTTGCCTTTGGTTGATTTTGCCTTTGGTCGATTCTGCCTTTGGTCGAGATTTGAGTCCAGTCACTCCAGCACAGCACATCTTCTCCCTCCTTTGTTATTGCTGATACACTGAAACAAAGAATCTTCAATGGTTAATCTTTACTCTCAGCTTGATGGAGTTGAATCAGCTAAGAAATATGTCCCTGGGCATTTCTAGAATAGCCCATGGGGACAGTATTTCCTCACAGTAAGCAGGACTTTTCAGGGGGTGACAGAAAGATTTGAGGGGGAAAATATCAGTGCTTCTTTCTGGCTTTTCTTCATATCTTGCTGGTGAATGTGTCTATTTCATTTGCTGAGAACACGCTCTAGCTCCTCTGGGTTCCAGTGTAGACCAAAGATCAAAGACCATCTAAGCATCTCCGAAGCCTTCAGAGTCTGCCAAAGTCCACGGAGCAGCTTTGTAAGCTGAGTGGATACAGGTTTCTCAGCCTTCTGAGGTCACAGATAGTAGCAGCCTCTCTCATGTGAGCTGACCTGATAAATACACGTTCTCTCGGTTCTGTTCCACCTCTGAGGCACACCGTGCTGTTCAAGGCCCTGAGCTCCCGCTGCATTCACAACTGATAGTTCGGTGGGTCATGCTTTCATGTCCCTTACTGTGGTCAGAGCCCTTGAGTTCACGTGTCTCCTCTCACTCCTGTAGTACTTCACTCTCTGTCTAGTATGTATTTCACTTTGTTCTTTTGCACTACCAAGATAGCCCAATGGCAGCCCTACAGATGCCCATTTGAACTGTTTCCCGGGCCACGAAGCATAGACAGCCTCAAGGTAATGTTTCAGAAGGAGTTACAAATGTTCCAATCTCACATCATTCTGCCAACACACACTTCCCAGAGGCACTGGTCTGCCCACCGCTGTTGCTACTTTTCCACTTTTGCAAAGACTGCCCAGCAGAGCAGAGAGGCTGGGACGCTCTCTCTTTCTTATTCTCAATATTGCCTCCCTCTGCATTTCTCAGAAGCTAAAGGTAGACAGAAGTGAAGAGAAAAACGAGGGGATCCAGCTGCTCATTGCAGGAGGGCAGTACCTGCTGGAAGGTATATGTAACCAAATGCATTCAAACCAGGGGGCTGGTCCAAGGAAGGCGATGAGAATGAGTGGATCATCCTTGTCGAATTTCTTTTCTGGAAATTTAAAAATCAGATATCTCAGATTTTATTAATCTTCCTCACTGGCATTTTCAACATGAGAGAGAAAAAAAACCCTTCTTTGTTCCCTCTAGCCCTCAGATGTTTTGGCTGTGTGTGGAACACTCCCTAGGGAGTGTCTGAAATCACTCTCATCCCTTGCACAGAGCTCAGTGCCCAGCTGATCCTCCAGTATTTGAAGGAAAGAACTAGAAATCAGTGACAGATATATACTGCTCTACACAGCGTGGCTTATTGTGTTTGAAGGTCAAGGGAAAAAAGGAGTCACCCTCCAAGGTTGAGTATGATTCTGAGACCTTCCACACATGTCATAGGTAGATAGCCCAATATTAAAACCTGTCGGCCTTACCTTGCCGTCCACCTAGCTGGGTGTTCTCGCTAGCTTGGCGATGACAACTGTAAACAGGCCATTTGTATTCTTCTGTCATCTACATTATTCTGAAGGAACATCCCTCAGGTTCACAGAAATTAGTTCTCCTGCAGCCTGGGCAGATGATGGATAGTTTTTTTTCCCACCTGCTCCACTCCACATGGAAAGAGCCAGATGCCTGCATGGTGTGCCACTCTCCTGATGTGCACGATCAGAGACCCAGGCACACTCAGATCAGGAGCATGCCAAGCAGACATCAGCTCTTGTAGGGAGGAAGCTGTCTCAAATGACCCCTCCTCCCATCTGCCACTCACAGGACAACTTTTAGTCTTTCCCACCAGCCTACTCCAGCCCCATCGACTTCAGGGAGAAGCCTGACCAGGCTGTGGCTCTGGTACTGAGTGACTGGATCCTGTTTACTCTACAGGGTCTCCCTCTGCCTAGTTGCCCCATTACCTCTTCCAGCTCCCTTCTGAAAGCCTAGTATCCAAAGTATAAATAATCCTGTTTTAGCATGTTGCCAGGGAACAAGACAAAATCTATGTGCTTTGGAGTTCCAAAATGCACTTGATTCCTTTTTCTAATAAAAGCAGGGCATTCGTTGGGCTGTGTTCTTGGGATGCCATCTGCCTTCTTTTTTATCGACTCTTCTGCGGCTCTTTGTATTAGAATGGGAAGCATACTCAGCCTTTCTCTGCAGCTGCTGGAATGTCTTTTGACCACAGGACAAACATGACCATCACATTGGTCTTCTGTGCCCATTTGGGTCAGTCTCAGAAGCACATTATTCCCTTCTAGAGAATTCTAATGCGTTATGAGCACATTGTGAAAAGTCAATTGCATTCTATTCTGTTATTCTGTATGTGTGTGTGTGTGCTTTAGGTGAATTTCCAGAATACATGAATAATGTGTTGCATGCAAACACCTGAAGAAAATATTTGAGATCTTGTAGTGTGTCAGTGGTAGGGAGGTGAGCAAATGAGCTCTTACTGTTTGTTGTTACACAGCCTATAATACCAATGAGGAGGTTGCTTTCTGTTGCCTTAGATTTCTTGCAAACTCGTGTGCCCACTGCTTGAATACTTCAGGCCAGTGCTCTCCATCAGTGGAGATGAAGCATTGTACTGGCTTTGTTATGGCTTTAGTTTTGCTCTGGCTGTCATACTGAATTACCACAGACTGGATAGCTTAAACCATAGAGACATTTGACGTTGTTCTAGAAACTGGAAGTTGGAAGTGAAGGTTTGCCAGGTTGGTCTCTTCCTGCTTTGTAGATATCTGCCTGCTTGCTGTATCATTACTTCGTTCTAATTTTCATCTGTGTGTGTGTCATGTGACCACTCGTGACCAAATCTCTTCTGAGAAGGGCATCAATGTCCTTGGCTTGGGTTTCACCCTAATGGCTTCATTCATTGTAATTACCTCTTAAAAGGTCCTATTTTTCAATTCTCTTTTTCTTGAATATATATTTTTTCTCTTTTTGAGGCAAGTGTTTCACCATGAAGCAGTTGCTAGCTTGAAATTGGCTGTGTCACCTGCCTTGCTTTAAATTTACAGAGATCTGTCTGCCTCTACCTTTCAAGTTATAGGATTACAAACATAAGCTACCGTGCCTAGCTTATTCCATGAATATTCTTATATGCCAACCGCTACAATAGAGGTCTATGTTCCTGTTTAATCCCCATATGCTATGACCTTGAAGATGATGGAAATGATCTACTTAATCATCATTTCAGCCTACCAGCAGATTATCCACAAAGAGGTTCATGGACATTTCCTTGGCACTTTCTTAGACTTCATCTCTGAGTGATTCTGTCACTTCAGTCTATATTGCTTACCCCTCCTCCGTGATCTATATCCTATGACCCCACTGCAGTGAGAATTTTGGTTTCTTTCAAAACACAAAAATGTTATGTAAATATGTTTTTATTTTAATCCCAGATGTGGAATATGGGGCTGCTTCAGATTGTCCACAGCAGGTAACTATGATTTGTTTTGTGCTCTGGTGTGATTTTGCCAGTTGTAGAGAGTTTACATTTGAAATTCTGGGGACTTTTCAGAGGGTATATAAATACCAAAGCCCTGAGAAAGGCAGCTGCTGTTCCTGTTGCTCCTGCTGCTGTTACTCTTTTCTGGATTGCTGGTTGCTGGTTGGAGATCTACTAACAAGGATTATCAAATTTGCTCCCAAGGAACTTGACACCCCTAATCAGCAGGAAGTAGTTTAATGATATTTACCCCTTTCCCTTCTAACCTTTCTCTCCTACCTAGTGTTAGGGGGTTGGAAGGGATTGGTCTAGTGTAGAGTGTTAGGAAAAAGAACCCAATAAAGTAGCCAAAAATGTCTGGCTACACTTCATTCCCGCTGTTCCTTCCATGGAGACCGGCTCCCAAGCCAGGGACCCAAACTCAGTGAGAACCAATGTGCTCCTGAGGAAAATGAAAGAAATGAGAGCAGGTGATTTTTTTTTCTCAAATTCACACTCTAGCATGTGGCAGAAGTGTGATTCTGAACCCAGATTCAAATCAAGACATTGAATTTGTTTCCTGTAGATGATAGTTGGAATCAAGAACTGAAAGGAAAAAGCGTCCCTGCAAATGCTCCTAAGAACCCATCAGACCTTCCCAAAACATGACCTGTAGCAGCCAGGCTGGTCTAGGATCTAGTAAAGCAGCCGTTTGTCAACTGGAGAGAGAAAACTCCTCTTCTTTTCATTGATAAAAACTCCCCAGCTCTATTAGGCAGAAGTATGGGTTGGGCATGCTCCTGTATTTTTGTCTGGTTTCAGAGATAGTGCTGCTATTCACGTGATAGGTTTTAAAGCTCCCGGGAACGGCCGTTGGAATTTCTGACCTTGGTGAGGGTCACAGTCCTTTGTGTTCAGCTTTCTTATTTCCACAGGCAACTCCGAGGTTTTCTATCACAGTTGCTATGGCTTCACCTTTGATTTGTGGTGCTCACTGCAGACGTTGCCAGTGGCTCCGACTTTAAAACCAGGATTGGGCTCTGTGAACTTCTTGTCATCACTGAAACAGTTCTTTTTTTGTTTTGTTTTGTTTTGTTTTTAGGTTTTCTTCATGGTGACTTAGAAATTACTCTTGGATCCGATGTTATATTTGCTCTTAGGGGCTCCTGAAAGTCCTTTTGAATTGATGGGTTAACAGATAGTCAAATGACACAGACTTTTGTGACAAGTGAAGTGTCCTCAGTCTCAACTTGCCTGCTAAGAAAAAATATTCTAGGGTGGGAAAGAAAGGGGTTTGGGAGATTGTTCATAAAATGGCAAAGACTCTCATGGATAAAACATATTCTCCCTATGTATTTGTTATATACACCTGCCAGCAAGATGGTAAGCTTACTATCATTTATTTTATTAGTTTTTGAACAATGCATAACCTTTACCCTAGCCACTAGGGTAACGTTAACAACTGAACTGTCATTTATACCATCTGGGAGAGGAAAAATTTTTAGTTTTCTCCGGTACAGAGGCACTGGATATATCAAATACCCTAGGACAGGCCTCATGTTCATGCATAGTTGATCAATATATAATTGGACTCCACAGTTTCTCTCTCTCTGTGTGTGTGTGTGCACGTGTTTTTATTTGGTTACATTTTGATATTTTTGTTTGTTCTTTTGGATGTGGCTTTATTTTTTTTTCTTGGTTTTGGGAGGTTTCCCTTCTTGTATAGGGTTTTTGTTTGTTTTTTTGAGAAAAAAACTTAAGGTTGATTAAGGAGAGAGGTGGGGTGGGGGAGATCTGTAAAGATTTGGGGAAAGTGAAAATATGGTCAAATTATATTTAAATTCAAAATTGTTTTTGTAATAATAATAATAAACAAAACTGAAAAAGAGCATCTTAACAGCAGTGCAGTCAATGCATGAGCAGCATTGATGTTTCTAGTTATTTGTGTCTTCTTTAAGCTCCCTCAGCAACCTGTGTTTTGTAGATTCCAATATATTGTCATTCTGTTCCTTGATTACATTTTTTCCTACTTTATTTTATTTTTATATTAATCACAGGTTATATACTCTGTATCCCAGCCATATCCCCACCCTCATTCCCTCCCACTCTCCCCATCCCTCCCTAATCTCCTCCCTGCCCCTTTCCAAGTCCATTGATAGGGGAGGACCTCCTCCCCTTCCATCTGACCCTAGCTTATAAGGTCTCTTCAGGACTGGCTGCAATGTCCTCTTCTGTGGCCTAGCAAGGCTGCTCCTCCCTCAGGGAGGGAGGAGAGAGGATTGAAGAGCCAGCCATTGAGTTCATGTCAGAAATAGTCCCTTTTCCCCTTACTAGGATACCCAGTTGGATACTGAGCTACCATGGGCAGGGGTTCCAAGCAGGGGTTCTAGGTTATATCCATACATGGTCCTTGGTTGGAGAAACAGTCTCATAAAAGACCCCTGTGCCCTGATCTATTTGATCCTTGTGGAGCTCCTGTCCTCTCCAAGTCTTACTAACTCCCCCTTCTTGCATATGATTCCCTGCACTCTGCCGAAGGTTTGGTTGTGAGTCTGAATATCTGCTTTGATACATTGCTAGGTAGAGTCTTTCAGAGGCCCTCTGTGGTAGGCTCTTATCCTGTTGCTTGTTTTCTCTTACATCCAATGTCTATCCGATTTGTCTATCTAAGTGAGAATTGATCATCTTACTCCAGGTCCTCTTTCTTGTTTATCTTCTTTAGGTATATGGATTTCAGTATGTTTATCTTATCTTATAGGTCTATATAGGTGAGTATATACCATGTGTGTCTTT
>CM053763.1:18978864-18992917 GCA_028658305.1 Pachyuromys duprasi
GTTGTACCAGCTTACATTCCCACCAGCAATGGAGGAGGGTTCCCTTTTCTCTACAACCTCTCCAGCATGTGTTGTCACTTGAGTTCTTGATCTTAGCCATTCTGATGGGTGTAAGGTGAAATCTCAGGGTCATTTTGATTTGCACCTCCCTGATGGCAAAAGACATTGAGCATTTCTTTAAGGGTTTTTCTGCCATTCTACAGTCCTCTACAGAGAGTTCTCTGTTTAGCTCCGTACCCCATTTTTTAATTGGTTTAGTTGATTTGTTGCTTTTTAACTTCTTTAGTTCTTTACATATACTGAATATTTGTCCTTTGTTAGATGTAGGGTTGGTGAAGATCCTTTCCCAGTTTGTAGGCTGTCGTTTGGTTTTGATGACAGTGTCTTTTGTTTTACAGAAGCTTTTCAGTTTCATGAGGTCCTATTTATTTATTGTTGATCTTAGAGCCTGTGCTGTTGGTGTACTGTTCAGGAAGTAGTGTCCTGTGTCAATGAGTTCTAGGGTCTTCCCTACTTTTTGTTCTAACCGGTTTAGTGTGTCTTGTTTTATGTTGAGGTCTTTGATCCACTTGGAATTTATTTTTGTGCAGGGTGATAAATATGGATCTGTTTTCATTTTTCTGCATATAGACATCCAGTTGGACCGGCTCCATTTGTTGAAGATGCTGTGTTTTTTCCATCGAATGGATTTGGCTTCTTTATCAAAATCAAGTATTCATAGGTATGTGGGTTTATATCTGGGTCTTCTATTCAGTTCCATTGATCAATTATTCTGTTTTTATGCCAATACCATGCAGTTTTTATTACTATTGCTCTGTAGTACAGCTTGAGGTCAGGGATGGAGATACCTCCAGATGATCTGTTGTTGTACAGGATCATTTTGGAAATTCTGGGGTTTTTTTTTTTCTTTCTCCATATGAAGTTGAGAATTTTTCTTTCAAGGTTTGTGAAGAATTGCGTTGGTATTTTGATGGGAATTGCATTGAATCTGTAGATTGCTTTTGGCAGAATGGCCATTTTCACTATGTTAATCCTGCCAATCCATGAACACGGGAGATCTTTCCATATTCTGATATCTTCTTCAATTTCTTTCTTAAGAGATTTGAAGTTTTTCTCAAACAGGTCTTTCACTTACTTGGTTAGAGTCACCCCAAGGTGCTTTATGTTATTAGTGGCTATTGTGAAGGATGTTGTTTCCCTAATTTCTTTCTCAACCCTTTTGTCTTTGGTATACAGGAGGGCTTCTGATTTTTTTTGAGTTGATTTTGTATCTAGCCACTTTGCTGAAGGTGTTCACCAGTTGAAGGAGTTCTCTGGTTGAATTTTTGGGGTCACTCGTGTATATTATCATATCGTCTGCAAATAGTGATACTTTGACTACTTCCTTTCCAATGTGTATCCCTTTGATCTCCTTTAGTTGTCCTATTGCTCTAGCTAGGACTTCAAGTACTATGTTGAAGAGATATGGAGACAATGGGCAGCCTCGCTTTGTCCCTGATTTCAGTGGGATTGATTTTAGTTTCTCTCCATTGAGTTTGATGTTAGCTATAGGCTTGCTGTATATTGCCTTTACTATGTTTAGGTATGTGCCTTGTATCCCTGATCTCTCCAAGACTTTAAACATGAATGGGTGTTGGATTTTGTCAAATGCTTTTTCGGCATCTAGGGAGATGTTCATATGGTTTTTCTCCTTCAGTGTGTTTATATGGTGGATCACATTGACGGATTTCCGTATATTTAACCACCCTTGCATACCTGGGATGAAGCCTACTTGGTCATGGTGGATGATATCTTTTATGTGTACTCGGACTCGGTTTGCAAGTATTTTATTGAGTATTTTTGTGTCAATGTTCATAGGTCTGAAATTCTCTTTTTTGTTGGGTCTTTGTGTTGTTTAGGTATCAATGAGACTGTGGCTTCATAGAATGAGTTTGGTAATGTTCCTTCTGTTTCTATTTTCTGGAATAGTTTAGAGAGAATTGGAGTTCGCGATTCTTTGAAAGTCTGGTAGAATTCTGCACTGAATCCATCTGGCCCAGGGCTTTTTTTGGAAGGGAGACTGTTGATGACTGCTGCTATTTCCTTGGGGGATATAGGTCTATTCAATCTTTGTACCTGATCTTGACTTAACTTAGATAGATGGAATATGAAGAAAATTGTCCATTTCATTTAAATTTTCAAATTTTGTGGCATATAGGCTTTTGTAGTACAACCCAAAGATTGTTTGGATTTCCTCAGTGTCTGTAGTTATGTCCCCTTTTTCATTTCTGATTTTGCTGATTTGGATAGTTTCTCTCAGTCCTTTTGTTAGTTTGACTAGGGGCTTGTCTGTCTTGTTGATTTTCTCAAAGAGCCAGCTCTTGGTTTCATTGATTCTTTGAATTGTTTTATTTGATTCTAATTGATTTATTTCAGCCCTGATTTTGATTATTTCCAGCTGTCTGCTCCTCTTGGGTGATTCTGCCTCTTTTTTTTGTAGGGCTTTCAGTTGGGCCATTAAGTTGCTTGTATGAGATGTTTCAAATTTCTTCTTGAAGACTCTTAGTGCCATGAACTTTCATCTTAGCACTGCCTTCATTGTGTTCCATAAGTTTGGGTATGTTGTGCTTTCATTTTCATTGAATTCTAGGAAATCTTTAATTTCTTTATTTCTTCCCTAACCAAGCTGTTCTTGAGTAGCAAGTTGTTCAGTTTCCATGTATGTGCAGGCTTTTTGCTATTTCTGTTGTTGTTGAGGTCCAGCTTTAGACCATGTTGGTCAAATAGGATACAAGGGATTATTTCAATCTTCTTGTATCTGCTGAGGCTTGCTTTGTGACCATCTGTATGTTATTTTGGAGAAGGTTCCATGAGGTGCTGAAAAGAAGTTATACTATTTTGATCTAGGTTGAAAAGTTCTGTAGATTTCTATTAGGTCCATTTGATTTAGGGCCTCTGTAAGTGCCCTTGTTTCCCTCTTTTGCTTCTGACTGAATGATCTGTCTGTTGGTGAGAGTAGAGTGTTAAAGTCTCCCACTATTAGGGTGTTGAGATCAATGTTTGATTTCAGCTTTAATAATATTCTATTCACAAATGTAGGTGGCCTTGTATTTGGGGCATAGATGTTCAAAATTGTGATGTCTTCCTGTTGGAATTTTCCTTTGATGAGAAGGAAGTGCCCCTCCTCATCTTTCTTGGTTAATTTTGGTTGAAAGTCTGTTTTATTAGATACTAGGATCGCTACCCCAGTTTGTTTTCTGGGTCCATTTGCTTGAAAAACATTTTTCCAGCCCTTTACTCTGAGGTAGTGTTTATCTTTGTTGCATAGGTGTGTTTCTTGGATGCAGCAGAATGTTGGATCTTGTTTCTGCAACCATTCTGTTAGTCTTTGTCTTTTTATTGGAGAGTTGAGTCTATTGATATTGATAGATAATAGTGACCAATGACTGTTAGTTCCTTTTATTGTGGAGTTGGTGGTCTTACTATGATTCATTTCTTTTGTTTTTTCCCCTTTCTGTTGGGAAGTTATCTGTATCCTATATTTTCTTAGGTGTAGTTGTTTTCATTGGATTGAAGTTTTCCTTCTAGTATCTTCTGTAGGACTGGGTTGCTGTGTAGATATTGCTTAAATTTAGTTTTATCATGGAATATTTTCTTTTCTCCACTATGTTGATTGAAAGCTTTGCTGGGTATAGTAGTCTGGGTTGGCAACTGTGTTCCCTTAAAGACTGCATGACATCTGCCCAGGCCCTTCTAGCTTTCATAGTTTCTGATGAGAAATCTGGTGTGATTCTGATCGGTCTACCTTCATATGTTACTTGACCTTTTTCCCTAGCTGACTTTAACATATTTTCTTTGTTTTGTAGGTTCAGTGTTTTGGCTATGATGTGACGTGAGGTATTTCTTTTCTGGTCTAGTCTATTTGGTGTTCTGTAGGCTTCTTATATGTTTATGGACATTTCTTTCTTTAATTGGAAAATTTTTCTTCCATTATTTTCTTATAAATATTTTCCAGACCTTGGGCCCGGATTCTTCTTTTTCTTCTACTCCTATTATTCTTAGGTTTCATCTTTTCATGGCGTCCTTGATTTCTTGGATATTTTGTGTTTTTGACTTTTCCAATTTTACTTTTTCTTTGAGTGAGAGATCAATTTCAGCAATTGTATCTTCAGCTTCCGAGATTCTCTCTTCCATCTCTTGTATTCTATTGGTGATGCTTACCTTTGTGGTTCCTAATCTTTTCTCTAAGTTCTTCAGTTCCAGGTTTTTCTCTGTTTGTGTTTTCCTTATAGATTCTAATTCTGTTTTCATGCTTTGCACCATTTCCTTCATCTGATTGAATGTGGCTCCTATTTTTTTGTTTGTTTCCTCTCTATATGTCTCTAACTGTTCCCCTAGGTGGGCAATCATATTCTTCTGTATTTCTTTGAGAGCTCTGTTCATTTCCTTTTTGTTCCTCTAATAACTGCATAAGCATAGCTTTAACATAATTTTCCTGTTTTTCCACTGAATTAAAATATCCATGGATTTTGGGTGTTGCTGGTGGGACCATGGTGCCCTGATTTTTGTTGGGTGAGTTCTTACATCAACCTTTGGCCATTTTTTTTATACACTGTTTGTTTATTGAAGCTGAACTTCAGACTGGAACTGTCAATCTCTGGTGTCTGGAGTATTATTCAGGAAGATCAGAGAGGTCCAGTGTTTTGAGAGTGTATCTTGTTGCTTCAGTTGTACCTGTGGGAGGAAAAGCCACTGGTGCAGAATCGTTGTTGCGGGGGTAGGGGGGTAAGTGTGGGTTGTGGGTGTGGGTGCATATGCAAATGTGTGCTTGCTTGGGAGAGTGTATTGAAGTGGAGTGCTAGAGAGTGTAGATGCTTGGGCTATAGGGGTTTGGAGCAAGGGCAGGAGGGGATGTGGGTACTAGGGCAGTTAGCAAGTGCAGATTGTGGTTGCAAAGCGCCTGTGCAGGTTTCCTGAATACCCAGTGGTCTTCAATATGTGGTGGACTCAGCAGGCTGGACCCTGAGGTCTGGGTGTCACTGTGGGCAGGACACGTACTCTTTTGTGGGCTCCTTGTGCCCGGCCCTGTGCTCTGTGCTAGAAGCTGTGAGCACCGCAGGCTGCTTGCTGCTCTGGTCCGGAGGCTTGGCACCTCACTCTGGGCCAGAGGCTGTATGTCCTGGCCTGAGAAGGCAGTTGGTGGAGCCAATCTGGTCTGAAGGCTCTGCTCTCTGCTCAGGGCTAGCAACTAAGGGCTCCTTTCTGGGTCAGAGGCTTGGCGCCTCCCTCTCAGCCAGAGGCTGTGCATCCTGGTCTGGTATGGCAGCTGGGGGTGCCTCAGTCTGAACCGGAGACTGTGTGTTCCAGTCCGGGATGGTGGCTGGGGCACCGAGGGAGGCTGCATGCTCAGATCTTGGCTGGCAGATGTGCACCTGCTGGTCACCGGGACCTTTTCCAGGGATTAATTGGGTGACCTGAGGACCGCTCCATTTGATTTCCTCACTGTAGGATTTCCTTTCACCTGGAAATCACAAATGCTGGTAATTTAGGTCCCAGAGTTCAGTCTCCTGGTTGCTGCACCGACACTGCTGTCCTACTCCTCAGACACAGTGTCCTCCTGGGGCCGCCATCTTGAATCTCCCTTGATTACATTTTTAAAAACAATTTTATCCTTTTTTTCTGATGTCCTCAATAGGACTTTAACTGTTTCATTTTCAGATTGTTCATTGTGTGTACACAATTGCCTTTTGTGTGTGTGTTTTTAATGTATACATGTGGTAATCGTGGTTTGTATCTCTTCCTTTTTGCTGTTGATACAGTGTATCACATTGAATGATTTCATGTTGAACCACTTTTGCTTTCCTGGGATGAATGCCATGTATTTTGTGCCATTCTTGAAGAAGTTTTTTTTTTTTTTTTTTTTGCTGGTCACAGGACTCTGGTTGGCAGTTTTCTTTCAAGAATACAGCATAATTAAAAGCTTTAATTTTTTTCTTAGTCTGACATGTTGTCCATCGACCAAAGGCTTGTAACTTTAACCCAATTTTCATGTGTTTAAGAGAGTAGGAAGCGTTGGCATTGCTACTCTGTCATGGCAAGAAGTATAAGACTCCTGCAGGTTTTTCTCACCTGGAACTTGATTCATAGTCCAACTTCAGCTTTTGAGGTAATTAGTGCAGATGTGTTTAAATAGTTCCTTGTCTCTGAAATTGACTGGTACAGCAGGAACCTTGTCTTCAAGATTTCAGACTTCCAACAAGGGAGAGAAAGTGTTTGAACCAAAGTTCAAACAAGAATCCATTGACTTAATACAATAACACAGGAGACAAATTCACTGTTCTCACTGTTGTGGTTTTACTGTTCCTTCTCAAATCCGTGCTCAGTTTCATCTCCATTGTTATGAGTTAAGAGTTAAAATCAGGGAGGATTATGATTCGGCCACAGGAAATCTGCCCTCAGTGGGCAGATTAATCTCCCTATGGATTCATGGATTAATGGGTGGAGGATGCTTTCAGTGACTGCGGCTTTATTTTTAAAAAAGGAAACAGATTGGCCATCTTCGCAACATTGCAACGAAACATTGAAAGCAACTAGTTAATAAAGCAAAGATGCTTCTCTAGCTCACCCCTTTGGCACATACATTGGCTCAGTTCTATAGTTCTGTGTGGTGACCCAGCATAGCAGAAGAACATGCCAATCAAATCCTTACATCTCAAATGAGGGGTGGATCAGGGACAGAAATAGAGAAATGAGGTATAGGGGGCAAAGTCTCACTCAAGGTTGTGCTGCTAACGAGCCAAGAATCTCTCCATAGCTTCGCTTCCTAAAGATCTTCAGCACCTTCTAATAACATCCCTCTGGGGAACCAAGCCATACACAAACCTCTGTGAGACACTATCTGCATTCAAACCATGTCAGGGACTCTCTGTGGCATGCATGCTGCATCTTACCACATGATCACCTCTGGTATGTCATGACCCAACAGAAGACTGTCAGCATTTTTTTTTTCTAGGCAGGGTTTCTCTGTGTAGCCTTTACTGTCCTGGACTCACTTTGTAGACCAAGCTGGCCTTGAACTCACAAAGATCTGCCTGCCTCTGTCACCCTGACTGCTGGAATTACATTTGTGTGCTACTGTACCTGGCTACAGTCAGCAAATTTTAAGCAGATGCAGGCATGACATTTTTGGTCTACTAAGATCAAGAGGTAAATGAGCCTCTTTACTTTAAAAATGATCTAATCTGTGATATTCAGTTATAATAACACAAAGTGAACCAAGACTTTAAGTCAGTTGTCTTGACAACACAGTGAATTTCATGCTACCATGTAAAATGTGGATGATGGTCCCAAGTATTTAAAAAGATCCCACTGTTATCAATAAGTAAGCGTTGATGGACTTCATAGTATCGCTTCTCCTTGTATTTTTGTAGATCTATTTGGAGAAGCATATGTGTGTGTGTGTGACTGCACTTTTCTGATCATAACAACTCTGCTACAAAAAGAGAAATAGTGAGAACAAGAGAGAGACAGAGAGAGCTTTTTTTTTTTTTTTGTTTTTGTTTTTTTACTGATTTTGGAATACTGAGAATATTGAGAATTTGGAAGTCTTAGGCTAAAGGACAGGCAAAGCCAGAATTTAAAGTCCTGCATGATGCCCTCAGAAGTTTGGTACTTTCCACCACCTTGCATTGACACCAGTAGATTTTGAAAAGGGAACTGAGCTACGGGCTTCTGTTTACCTCTCTTTATGCAGCCCAGGTAGTAATGACCACTGTTTTCTCAGCAAGTTTTCTACTGAATAAGCATTAATTGATTATCTTGCCAAAATGTCTGAGGGACTCACAGAAGCTATCTCAGGTCAGCACAGTTTCTTCTGTACTCTCTGAGGCTTCACATGGTTTAGGCACCAGGTGTTCTCTGAGAACTTCTTTCTTTTGTACCTTCTCTCAATAACGAGTTCCAGGAAAAATTCAGTGATGCTCATAGCAAAAAAAATTAGGATTCCAACTTCCATAAACATAGGACTAGATCAAGTTCATAATCATATTTCATCAAATTATATTTAGTACTATAATTGCATTTTGTTAATGACAAACAAACCCTTCTATAACCTTGTATAACCTAAACACAGTGATTCTAAGTGTTAACTGTCTTAGGTTTTTCCTTTTCCTATTATTTGAAATATAACTGTCAGAATAGTAAGCGGTGACTGGAAAACATGTCAATAGTCTGGGATTGAAAGAAAACATTTCAGGTATAGTAAACAGTTTGAGCCAAATCTGCGAATCACCTGCAGAATGAGATTTGGGGATCCTATTCAAAAAATGCATTTTTCTCCTATTTTTCTAATTGACAAGCTCATTAGCTCCCAACTTTTGACAACAGTCCATTTACAGTTATATTGACAATATACCTGAATGCAGACGTACATATTTTCCTCTCTGCTGAGGTACAACCAGTCACCTGAATGTAGATTTAGCTCGCTGTAACAGCTCATCAGCAAGTAAATTAAAGCTTAGCAAGAGACAATGGACCAAATCAAAATAAATGTTAGCACTAATATTTCTAACAAAAATTTAAGCACCTCAGTGAGCATCTGAGTCCTAAAGTTTCCTTTGGTGGCTTTTGCTCACCTAATTTTGTCTTTATTAGGCATTTAAAATTAAAACAGGAAGAGGCTAAATAGCTAGGTGGTTTTGTGTCTCCCAATAGTATTCCAAGTAAATCCTTGATGCAAGTCTTGAACACTAGTTACCATCTCTGTCATTAAGATCTGATACTATGTCATGAAAAAAAAGACTAGAAGTGTTTAAATAAAAAGAACAAACTACTTCATTACTCAAAATGTTAAAAAATTGTCTGCTTAGCTATGAAAGTTTCATGAGAATTTGTTGAGCTTAGTGTTTGTGTGTACATATATTTTCTGAGTTTAATGTGTGTGTATATGTATGTGTGTGTTTGCATATTTGGCAGTTTAAAAACACATTTTAGAATATAAAGTGTACAACAAATACCTGTATTCCTTCTGGTGGTTAATGTTTCACCATATTTGTCTCCTTTAAGCAAAAGAAATAATAGTATGAGATTAGGTTTTTTAATTGGCCCTCAGTCTCAGTTCATTCTTTTTCCCTTTGAAGTAACCATATGTGAGTCCTGATAAAATACATTTGTGCTTGTGTCTGCTTGGTCTTTATTTTATCTTCATTCTTTTGTTCCACACTGTATGCTCTTCGGTACATAGGCGTTTTCTTTCACTAAAGTGAAGATGCGACATAATTCTCCTCTGAGTTCAATCATCAGTGTTCATCTGTCTTTGGTTAGCCTAACTCATTTTCTTCCAACTGAAAGTATTTTTTGTCTGTTTCATTTAAGGTTTTTGGTATCCTACATACATTTGCTTATCATAAATTGCTTTTTATTTACTTCATCTTTAATTAAAACTAATACGGACCAAAGCTTTCTTATTAAGGACGCTCATATGACTATTGGCCTTTCTGGACAATTCTCAGGTTTACCATTTTGTGGAGTATATTTTTATTAAATCGTTGAGAATTTCATACAATGTATTTTGATCACATTCATCCTGCTTTTCTCCCTAACTCATCCTAGATTCACTCTGTACCTCCCCACTCCTCCTAACTTCATGCCCTCCTACTTCTTTTTCTTTTAAAAAAGTAACCCGGGGAGGAGGACCTCCCCTATCAGTGGACTTGGAGAGGGGCATAGGAGGAGATGAGGGAGGGAGGGCAGAATAGGGCGTGAATGAGGGAAGGAGCTACAGCTGGGATATAAAGTGAATAAACTGTGATTAATTTAAAAAATTAAAAAGTAACCCAAATGCATGGATATAATCTTGAACCCCTGCTCAGATGTAGCCCATGGTAGCTCAGTATACAAGTGGGTTCCCTAGTAAGGAGAAAAGGGACTCTGACATGAACTCAGTGGCTAGCTCTTTGACCTCCCCCCTACCCCCATGAAAGGAACAACCTAGCTAGGCCACAGAGGAGGACATTGCAGCCAGTCCTGGTGAGACCTGATAAGCTAGGGTCAGATGGAAGGGGAGGAGGACCGCCCCTATCAAGGACTTAGAGAGGGGCAGGGAGGAGACTAGGGAGGCAGGGTGAGGGTGGGAGGGAATGGGGGAAGGGGCTACAGCTGGGATACAAAGTAAATTAACTGTAATTAATATAAAAGAATAAAAATAAAATAAATTTAAAAAATGTAACACAAATAGTCCACTGGATATAGGGCCACTGGAAAGTGGCCACTTACCAAAGGCCACATTCTTAGAGAAAACCCACTCTCCCTTCTCTGGAAGGCATCAGTTGTTAGTAATTCCTCAGTTAGGAGTGCAGGCTCATGAACCTCTTGCCTCTCATCCTAGAATGTTGACTGGCTTATCTTGTGTGGGCAACTGGAGGTGCTTTGAGTTCATGAGTGCAATGGTCCTTCTATGTCCAAAAGTAGTGTTTCATTCTAGTACTCCTCTGGCTCTGGCTCTGTAGTATCTTTTGATGGTCTTCTGTGATGCTCCTCCACTCTCCATGTTTTCCTGTAGTATTTTGGACCTTGAGAATGGCAATTGTAATACTTGTCTTTTTGTGTATGTGTGTTGTGTGGGACATGTTAGATGAAGGAGGGGTGGATCTGTCCTTGTTGATCTCCAGTCTACTAATAGTTGTCTCCTGTCAAGATTAACAGTTCTTTTAAATAAATATACACCGCAAAAAATTTAAGCTAAAACCAACATTGTTCACCAAAGGAAGATGTTAGAATTTCTGTTTATTGACTGATTAAATGTGACGTTCACGTCTGTAGATAGAATATTCCTAGTATATGCAATATGCTATGTAATGTTGGCAACTAACACAATAAAAATGCCATTAGGTATCTTTTTTTCATTTGTTTGTATGGAATGCAATGATCATAAATGGGTATATTTGCTCTTGTCAGCGGCATATGATGAAATCGCAACTTCAAAAGCCCATTTGGCAGCTCACCTCTTCTTTCTTGTAGTATGAGGAGGTAGCTTTCCGTTATCCATTCTCACAGTGTTCAAATACTGACGTTTCATTAGTGAGCTGACACATATCGGCTGGAAGAACTGTTCTTCACGTCGATGCCGATGATTGCGCGTGTTTGTCACTATAATGCTGTGTCCTTGCTTGCTCAGGTTTCACATGAGCTGTACATAAACTCTTATCAGAGGGATACTGATACTGTAAAGAATAAGCATTTCTATAAATAGTGTTTATTTTCATTAAATTCATTGTTTTTATTTTAATAGAGCAATGGGAAGACCTAGAAATAGCTGTTGGTTCCACACCTCTTTCTATCCTGATCTCTTTGAAAAATAAAATTCTTTCTGGTACCTAGAATTGACTATGTATGTGAGTGAACATGAAACATGATTGCTACAGAAAAGATGATAGGGTTTTTATTTTCTTGTTGTTTTTTTAATCTTTTGGTCATGGTGAAAATCTTGAAAATACTTGTGAGTTTTAAAGGTGAGTGTATTAGCTTGGCATGGTGGTGCATGCCTTTAATTCTAGGAGGCAGAAATAAGCAGCTCTCTGTGAGGTCGAGGCTAGCCTGGTCTCCAAAGCAGGTCCAGGACAGCCAGGAACCCTGTCTTTAAAAAACAAAATGAAACAAAACAAAAATAACACCCTCTCCCCTCCCCCCCCCAAATAGTGTATTTTTGGGTCTGGGTTACCTCACTCAGGATGATTTTTCTAGTTCTGTCATTTGCCAGCAAATTTTATGATGTCATTAAAAAAAAACCTACTAAGTAGTCATTGTGCAATTGTACCACATTTCTAAAAAAATCTATTCTTTGATTGAGGGACATATAAGTTGTTTTTAGTTGTTTGACATTGGGACCCTTTTCCTTTTACTGTGCTACCTCATCCAGCCTTGATGTTAGGCTGGATTGGTAGTTGATGTGAGACTGTTTGGTAGTTGTCCCTGGGAGGCCTGCTATTTTTCTTAAGGGAGATTAAAGGGGGGAGGATCTTGGGGGAAATGGAGGTCACAGAGGGAGATACTGGGTGGAGGAGAGACCGGGAAACTGCAGTAGGTATATAATATATGAAAGGAGAGTAAATTAAAAAAAACAGACTGTAATTCTATCAAAGTTATTTTTTAGTATAAATGCAGGCAGCTACGTCCCCACAGTTACCCTCAGTTGTATCTTAACATAGTACCTGCACTGGTTGGTCTTAATTGTCAAGTAGCAGAACCTAGAATCAAGGATGGAAATGAGTTTTGATGAGAGTATATCTGAATCATATTGATCTGTAAGCATGCCTGGAGGCGATTGTTTTAATTGTTAATTGATATATGAAGACCCAGCCATTGTCATTCCATAGGCAATTCCATAGTTCCTGAACACTGTAAGATTAAAAAGAGTAGTGGAATAGAAGAAAACTAGAAAGCATGGTTCTATGAATTCATTTTCTCTCTGCGCCTGAGTGTGGATATGGTGCTTTAAGTTTTTGCCTTGATTTTCCTGCAGTGATGGACTGCAGCCTTGAATTGTAAACAAAGCCTTTCTTCCCTGAGTTGCTTTTAGTCAGGGTGTTTCGTCATAGCAAAGGAAATAGAACTATAATAGAACCTTCCCCCAATCTTTATCTTTCCTCTTTCTGGAACATTGTGTAACTCAAAGACATATGTGCCGCACCTTGTCATTACATTTGCTTCAGCGTTTCTCTTCCAGACTTTTATGTGTTCAATGGGCTTTGATAAATTGTCTTGATTTCTTGAATTTATGTTCTGTTTTATAAATTACTTCTTCAGCTACCCAGATTAACTTAGCTTGTCAACTGAGCTTTTAATTTTATGTTGTAGATAAATTTAAATTCTTTCTACACCATGAATCATCTTGTTTTGTTGATATTTCTATGATCTTAAGTTTTTAGGGCATTAAATTGCTTTACTTCCTTGTGTTTTTTATAAGTCTTTGTTATACATTCATTATGGTGAGGGATAACTTGGGGGACTCTGACCTTTAAAGATTATACATCAAGAAAATATGTATATTTCGTGGCAGGAGAGAAATGTACATACACATGGTTCAGTGTTTGTGAATGCTTTTTTTCTCTTTCAGAAACTTGTGTTCAGGGCCTAGTCCCCAAGTTGGGCAGCTCACAACCGCCTGTAACCAGGAGACTTGACATCATCATCTCCACATACATAAGGCATGTACATATACATATATGTGTGTGTGTACAGACATATATGTGTAAAAATACATATATACATGTATGTATATATAGATTAATATTAGTCTTTAAAAAAACTTTTATAAAAAGAAACTATGTATACGTCCTGAGGTAGGCACTTGGGAACCACTGTAAGTTGATGTCCTCTGATGACATATAGTCTATGTAGTCCAACTTCAAACTCATGCAAACATGAGCCCAAACTGTCCAGCTGTGTATAATATTAGATACACACACATACACACACAAACACTTTTCTTTTCACTAAGATACTATCTTAAACAGAGAAGAGAAATGATGCATGATATTTCAGTAATTCACAATTTGGGGGCCATCCAGCCCTGGAGAGTCCTGCTTCATAAGGAGGTTGTCAGTTCTAATTTCTTGCTCATGAGAGCCTAAGACTTTCATTCCTGTCCCTATGAAGATTTTAAAGCCCAAATTCCCATGATAGACCGGAAATGCCCCTTCAGTGCACACAGCTCCAATGCGGACTTTAGCTTGCTGTTTCTTTTCCTTTTTTTTTTCTTCTTTTGTTTTGGTCTCAGAGATTCACAGTTTTTGGAAGACACTTATATTTTCCAGAATTTCTGGTGTTTTGAAAGAAAGTACTTCCAGTTACTGGTGATAAATGACAATGCCAGAAACAGGTATGTCTACTGGGTTTTCTATGGAGATGATCTTATTTTCTGCATTGAATGACATTTTTATTTCTTTCTTTAAAGAATATGTCCTATATTTTTTCCTTATTAATAGCGCTTTCACCTTTAAGAATTATGTTGGCGGGGGATCCAAGATGGCTGCCGCTAGAGAACACTGTGTCTGAGGAGTAGGAGAGCAGAAACAAC
>CM053763.1:18993417-19013756 GCA_028658305.1 Pachyuromys duprasi
CTGAGGAGACATGATAAGTTGGGGTTGGATGGAAGGGAAGGAGGTCCTCCCCTGTTGGTGGACTTGGAGGGGGCGGGGAAGAAGGAGATGAGGGAGGGAGTGGGAGGGTGGGAGGGAATGGGGGAGGGGGCTACGCCTGGGATTCAAAGTACCCAACCTGTGATTGAGATAAAAATAAATAAATTAAAAAAAAAAAGAATTATGTTGGCGATGGAGTTTTGAGTAGATTTTTTTAACCATATGAAAATAAATTCTTATCTAGTCCCCATATTCTTGTTTAAATCACAAATGAAGTTGTGATTAGAATATCTCTGGATTTTTCTGAAGTTGAGTGGTTTATTTTTTCAAACTATCAAAACACTGTTAGCTGTATTTTCATTTTAGGTATAGGCTTAATAACTTAATCATGTATAGTGTACACAGCCCAACTTTTTATGCTAAAAAATTTCAAATGGTTATGTGTGTAGGAAGTGAAGGCTCACTGGTTAAGTGCTCTTGTTCTGCATTGGGTAGGACCACTGTTTAGATCCTAGTGTCTCTGTAAGCAGCCAAGTGTCCTGTCTAAGCTCTGAAGGGCACAGAGACATGGGGTGCATTGGCTTCTAGCTTAATTGAGAAACTGTGAGCCCCAGGCTCAGGAAGAGATCCTGTTTCAAATACATAGGCAAAGAGAGATAGAGGACAACCAGAGCCATCTTCCGACCTCTTCATACACACATATGCAAACACCTGCACACACCCACACACACCAATGAATAAACCCACATAAATACTTAAAAATTTTACTATTCATAAAAATTAAAAAGCAACAGTATAGTAGACACCCATAGACTTTTCATCTGGATTTGTTAATGTTTTGTCATATTTGTGTTTATCTCTTTTTTCTGCTTATCTCTAACTCCTGACAGAGTATATTTTCTTAAACATGTGAAAGTAATTTTTGGTCATGACTCCACATTTCTAAATCCTTTAGTATGGATCTTCTAAGGATATTCTTCAAAGTAATGATAATATATAAATCATAATTTCAAAATCTTAAAAGAAAAACTTAGACCCAAATAATAATCTGTAAATGCAGCCCATTCTGTTGTCTTGCTGGTCCCTACCTGGCATCTAAATAATCCCTTTATTTGTGTGCCCATACTGTAAGTCTTATTCATCTATTGTTTACTCAATAACCATTTGAGCTAGTGGATCAAATCTTGCAAAAGCACAATAATAATAATAATTGAAAATTATAATCTGCCAAATAAAAGTTCTCAAAATTCTTGACTTTATCCAAAGTATGTTTGTATAGGGGGAAAGTAGCATAAGTATGGTTTGATAATATTTACAGTTTCAGACATCCAACTGAGGATCTTAGACTGGGAACTTTACAGAAAAGGGAGAGTCAGAAGTCTATTGAAAGTCTATCATAATTACAAGTTTATTATAAGTTGAATGATGCAGAAGAGGCTGAGGAATACTTGGAACTGAAAGCACAGAACATCTAAAAACCTTTGCAAAGGGATCTTGAAATCACAATAAATTACACCAGATTTATAAATTCACAAAGGCAACAAAGTAGGCACTGGGGCAAGAAGATCAGAAGATAGTCTAAAAAGTAAACAGTGTGTGGGGTGGTTCTGGAGTGGGCTGGGGTGCAGTTCAGAGGAGCAGAGGAACAGGTGGAAAATTTTTTTAATGTGTTGTTGATTTGCAAACAGGTGAAAGTAACTCCTGTCTGCCAGCATAGAGGCAGATACCTGTTTGTCCTGGATGAATACTCCCAGGCACAGATAACTTTCAGTGTTTATCCAGGTATCATCTACCACATTTGTACTAGCCTGTATTGATTACTTTCACTCAGTGTCAAATACATTTGAACTATGTAATGTAAAAGACTGTTCTTCCTGAGAGTCCTAAAAGCTTCCAAGAAGTAGGTAAGAGCTTGCTGTTCATCAGGAAATTTGAAGTGTGCCTGTAAAATGCAGTGTGTATCTACATGGAATTGGAAAGCAAAATTCTCACAAGCATCAGTAGAAGCTGCCACAAATACGGAGCATGGGAATGGTGATGTCTTAGTGCTGAAGCCACTGGGCTTCATTTGATAGTGGAGGACCAAAAGCCACCATAAAGAGGCAGGTCGCTGCATGGCAGCTCATTTCACCATGTTCAGTGAGAGGATTGAAGGACGCCAATGTGTCTTATTACTAGAGAGGGATAGTGGACACAGACTTGTTAACCCTAGGCAGGAGGGAAAGTCAGCTTTCGACAGCTGCTTAATGCTCAGAGCAAGATGTTAAGATAAGAGCTACATTTATCATGAGAAAAAAAGGAAAGCTTAGATTAAATAAATGTTTAAGGAAAATGATATGTTAGAATAACTGACTTAAAAGGAGCAATTTGAAAACCTTTATAGGCCACAAATACTAAAGAATTAAAATTCTGATAAAAATTCCTGCCTTGCATACTTAATCACCCCTCAAAATTGGACCAGGTATATAGGCAAATTCTTTTGCAGATTTTCAAAGACAAGCAAATCATATTTATAAAAATGCACCTAATGTATTACAGAGGTGTGTCCTCTCTGACTCATTTTTATTACCTTGTGTATAAGATCTAAAAGAAGAAAGTGTTACTGTGGGCCAGGAACCTGCTAGGCTAGGAACAGAATCACCAATGCTCATCAAGCTGTTCTTTTGCAGAATGGACAGACAGTCAGCTTCAGCCTGTTGATAGATCATCTCCACATCACCTGGAGATGAATAAGGATGATCTTTGGGAGGAAAAGAGTTCTTAGTAAATTAACTCTTCATAAATCCATTAATAATAGACACTTCAGCAAATTAAGACCAGACTGGAACTCCTAAATTTGGTATGGGTGGCAAAAAGAATCTGATATTTAATGGTTGACCGTTAATTGTGTGTCTGTTAAATACAGGAACTGACAAAAGATGTTTGCTACCAAAAGGCAAACCAAGTAAAATAAAAAGAGAAAGAAATGATAGCTATCAAGATCAGAAAGAAAGAGATCAAATTTTTTATTTTAAAAATTAAAAAAATTTTATTATTATCATTTATTAAAATTTATTCAATTTGTATCCTGGCTGTGGCCCAAGAGGTTAAATTTTAATTGCACAAATGTATTTTTATATCATTTGCTTACGTCTGTTAATACTGTTTACTTTGAGCCAAATCATGAATGCTTTTCTTTTCTGAGACAGTCTTCTAGCTGAGATATATACTTCTGGATCATCTGGAACCTGGAGCAATTCTCCTGTCTCTGCTTCCTGAGTATCAGGTTTACAAGTGTGTACCATCATGCCTGGTTTACATTATGATACTTCAATTTCCAAGCCATAAAATAAAGAAACAAATGGGCAACACTTTTGTTGAAAGGGAGTTTAGCAATAGGCAAACTGTCACAATTTACACCATTAGCAGCAAACTTCCAAGAAGAAGAGAAAAAGCGACATAAAATATTTAAGCCCTTTTTATAAGCCAATCCAAAGTATAGTTGTAAAGAGGGCTTTACAAAAAGCAACTTCACCACAAATGGATAATGAAACTAGAAGAATGCCAAGTCAAAAAAAAACCCACAGTATTTTCAATGTCTTATTTTGTATTTTTTCTGGCTTTAGATGCCTATTTTTAAGAAGAGACTTAGTTTAGTTCTATATGGTAATTCTGTCCAACAGAGCCTGTAGCTGCATGGTCTCCCTGGCCTCTGTCCCCAGTAACAGCTGCCTCAGTGTCTTACTGTGTCTCCCTTAGTTCTGTATCTGCATGGCTGAATTAAATGCCTTTTTAATTACCTCATCACCTGATAAAATGTGTAGAAAGAAGTGAGATAATTTAAAGTACTCAGAAAAGACTACTTCCCTCCAGCAGCTTTAAGGAAAGAATGCTGGTTTATGCTTGTGATGAAATATCAGGAAGTACTTGAATAGGGTGTCATTTATTTTAAAATATCCAGAGAAGTTCACGGGCTATGAAACATAGCCATTCAGAGATCCATGGGTGCTTTGGATGGTGGATTGTGAATTTATTCATCCAGAGATTTTTGCTTTTCTTCTTGAGCTTTTGTTTTCACTTCTTCCAACCAGTACTGAATTTCCTCCTAAGCAATGTCTCTACAGCGGTGGGGCCTGGAGGGAGAGTTGATCATGAAGGCCTTGGTTTTATCAATGACTTAAGTAATTGGTGAATTCCAGGCTCAGCGGACTATTAGGAGGTGATGTTGAGTTTGAGATCATTGTAGGTATGGTCTTGAAAGATGTGTCTGTGCCCTGATATTTGTCTCTCTGCTTCCTGGCCACCAGGAAATAAACTTTGCTTGCTCCTTTTGCCTCCATGATACTCCATGCTACCAAAGGAGCCAAGGGAACCAAGCGGACTCTAAGTTCTGAAACTATGAACCAAAATAAATCTTTCTTCTTTTAAATTAAATTTTCAAAAGTATTTTGTCACAACAATGGAAACTAATGTACCCTTTGTATTAGTTGCTTTTCCTGTTGCCCTGATGATAAAAGCATCTCAAGGGGCGAAATAGTACCTTTTCATTCAGGGTTGAAAGTTATTGTCCATTATGGTGGGAGAAGTCACAGTGGAAAGATCTTGAGGTACCTGGCTAGATTGTATCTACTAACAAAAAACAGAGATCAGTGAATGCCTGTGTTAAGTTCACTTTCTCCATTTTATACAGCCCAGCATCCCAGCCTATGATGCAGTGCTACCCACAGTGAGCAAAGCTTTATTAACCTAATCCGGACAGTCCTGCAGAGGCATGAGCAGAGACCTGTCTCTCAGGAGATTCTCATCACGTTGACAAGTGAGAGTAACCATCATATGCTCTATAAGGGTCAGTTTGATTGTATTTGCTGACCGAGCAATTTTAGACCTTAACATGTAAAGTTAAGTTACAAAAAATGATGACATGTAGGCATAATGTTATTGTGTAATTCAAATGCTGATTTCTGTACCCCCCCACATCTGATTGCAATCCTGTTCTGAGAACTCCTGTCTCAATGTTGTGTAAATACTGCTCCCCAATTGTCCCCTGACATGCCAATAAAAGGCTGGACTTCTTGCCAGCCAGGGGAGGAGGAATAGAGAAGGAAGTAGAGGATTCAGCTACAGGAGAGCTCCAGATGACATCAGGAGAGGAGCTGAGATAGGAAAGTTACAAAGCACACGATTTCCAGGATGTACACTGGGAGGAAACCAGGTTAGTTTAGAGGATTAAGAACAGAGTTAGCACTACTCAGGATTGGGCTGTGAGGCTTGTTAAAATACTATAGTGAAGTCTCAATTATTTTGATGCTAGTGGGGTAAGAGAAAAACTGAGAAACTAACACAATTTCATAAAATTATCCGAAACATTAACACTTACTCACATTAGTCTTGTTTATTAGGATTTGCTTGTTAAGAGTCACACCTTATTGAAAACATAATACTAAAAAAAAGTTATCTAATTGATATATAGATGCAAATGAGTTTTGTATCTACTTGTCAAGTAATTTCAACTATCTATTGTCTATCATCTATCTATCCATCTATCATGTAGCTACTACCTATCATCTATCCATCCAACCTTTCTGCTTTTCAAAACTTCCTTTGATTTAGTTTGAAATACTTTATTTCCTGTTAAGTTATAAACTGAAAACTTGAGGTGTTACTTTGCTTGTAGAAATACCAGGCAATAAATAGGAACACAACACCTTTGTTCTTCACAGCAGTAATTCCATAACACTGGTTCCTCATGTTCATCTCTGTCCTGGTAAGTACAATGAGAACCGGGTACTTGTACCTCTGAATGTGTAGTATAAGAAACTCTAAAGCATGGCTCTTCAGTTCATTGCTCCTAGAGAAAGAGATGAGGGTATTTTTCACCAGGTTATCTTTTACTCAATATGTAAATAAATTGCAGATAAAGCTTGTATACAGGAAATTGAATGGTTAGCTTGAGGGGAGATAAGGAAGGTGTATTCATCTTTGAAAGAGAGCAGGTGACTCCACCATGAAGGAGACAAGCCATTGCATGTGTTTTGGGGAGGGAAGGGAGACATTCCTTACTATAGGGTGCCACTTTCTATGCTCTGAGGGCCACACTATGTAGGATACTCAGCAACAGCCGAAGGGTTGGAATTGCCTTTCCAGCATGTCTCTCACTGAATCCAGAAAGATGTTTGACATCTGCTCACAATGTAATAGCACAAAACTCCGAAGCATTTTTAATACTATAATTCAAAAATCCCAGTGTTTCTCCTAGTACCCATTCCATAAAAGATGTTTAATAAATATTTATAGAGTTAATAAATAATAAACATATTTAAAAAGTAAGAATTGTTTTTAAATGATTATGGAACTTTAATGATCCAGAAAATATTACTGAAATGTTCCCTGTGCCTTTTTCTATTTTTTACTGTAGGACTTGGAAGGTGGACATTATTAATCATAGTAGATTATGCTCAACCAATTATAACCTACTTTTCACATGGCATCCTGTGTTCCTTCATTTCCTCTCAGAGATGAGCCTTTAGGTATAACAAATCTTCCATTGTCCTAAAAATGAGAGCTTGGTGGTCATATGTGACACTTTGAGAAAGCAAAGGGCCTAGATGTATGGCTTCAATATTTCCCTTGCCAGTATATTCTGGTTAGGTTTCATTTGCTTGCAAATCACAGGAAATCAAGTCAAATTACTCTGAACCCAAAAGAAATTATAAGGAAAGGGCAATGGGTTATGCCATTAAGCTGGAGGGCAATGGGATGGCCTTGGGAATAAGAATCAAGACTGTAGCATTGCAGGAAACCTGAGTCTGTGCCTCGTGTCTCACCTGTGTCTCTTTTCACCCTCTCATTACTTTTGCACAAGCTGTCTGGCCTTGTATAATGTGGCTGCCATCTCCCATTACAAAGCTACAGCTACTTACTGCAGGCCAATGGCCTCAGATGTAAAAGATTTCCCCTTCTCAGAGACTAAAGAATTCCTTACCCAATTTCCTTCTGAGAGACTGATGGCTCACCTGGGTCAGGTGCCACATCAATGAAATCTTGGGGTTTGGGGGAGCCAGCACACTTTATGGAGTATGTTGGCTTCTGGCTAACATTGGGTAGCAGGAAAAAAGGCAATTCTAGAAAAGTGAAATAAGATGATTTGATAAGTGTTCACTGGAGTAACTTTTTAAAACTACTTATGAGAAAAGTGGGTCATCAATTCGGCAAACTAGGAATTCATAAAGCAGGACAACAGCAGAGCCTGCTAATTAAGAAAGAGAATGAACAATGTAGAGTTGTGGAAAACCGAACAAATGGGACTCATGAGCAGGTGGAGATTTTCTAGTGGGGAGGTATTGGTGTAGCATTTTTCTAGAGGTGTTTTGTTGTTAATGAGCAAAGTTTAAAGACATTTTGTCATCTCTCAGGTGCTGTTTAATAGAACTTTTGGCAGTGTGGAGAATCTTCCATTTCTGCATTACCCAATTTAGCAGCCAATACTCATAAATGTTTGCTTGTGCTTGGAATGTGGTTAATGTGATGGTTACAATGGGTTTTAATTTTACCTAATTTAAATTCTAATAGGTCTCTAGGGGCCACAGTTTGCATAGTACAGCTTCGGACCTGAGAGGCTCATTTTATTAAAAAAAACAAAACAAAACAAAACAAAAAAAACAGAGCCCTGACATATTACCTCAAGTAACATTTGCAGGAAGCCAAGTCTAGAAATCAGTTTGTTGTCAGCCAGGCTTCTGGATGTTCCCACACTGTCCCTATTAACCATCCAGTAAGATGAAAGTCACAACGGGCAGGACTTGAGTAATAATGGTGGCAGCTTTTCTACGGTTTTACTTTAACTAATTTAGTACCAACCAGACAAAACCAAACATTCTACCCTTCACCTATCTTGTGACATATCCGCTGTCTACAGTGTCCCTATGCCAACAACCTGCAATGAAGGTAGACTCAAAGCATTCTCTCTTTCCTGCTGTGAGTCCCTCCACTCATCTGCCCACTAATGAGTTTTAGCAAAACACAAGTGAAGGTGGCTAACTCTTTTGCTACAGCAAACTCAAAATACAGAGGTTTGGCTTGGTCCCAATTGGTTGGTGTACAGTTGTGTCCAGAAAGCTTTGACTAAATGATTTCACGTCTGTTACTCACTTGGATTTGTTATTCAGTGTTGTATGTCTGTGGTTCCTAAAGGGCAAGTAACTGTCTTATGGAAATTTGCAGTTTTAAAAAAATATTTGTTTATTTATTATTTTAATAATGAAATACTGCTCAGAATTAAAAACAAGAAAATCATGAAGTTTGCAGGCAAATGGTGGGAACTAGAGAAGATCATCCTGAGTGAGCTATCCCAGAAGCAGAAAGACACACATGGTACATACTCACTTATAAGTGGATATTAAACATATAATATAGGATAAAATTTGTACACCTAAGGAAGCTAATCAAAAAGGAGGACTCTGGGTAAGATGATCAATTCTCACTCAGAAAGGCAAATGGGATAGACATCAGAAAAGGGAAAAAACCAGGGAACAGGGCAGGAGCCTACCACAAAGGGCCTCTGAAAGTCTCTACCCAGCAGTGTATCAAAGCAATTTGCAGCTTTTAAACTGGCAGAAACCTTTCTATATAAGTCATGCATCCATTGTTCCTCTTTATTTGTTGCATGTGCAGATTAAGAAGTGCATAGAGCAACATTGCCAGATTTAGCAAATGACAGTATAGGGTTCCCAATTAAATTTGAATTTCAAATAAACAACAAATTAGTGTTTAGAATAAATACATCTCATGGATAAATGGCCTTATTATGTAAAATAGATTCATTGTTTATCAGAAGGTTTAATTAACTTAGAACCCTGAGACTGCCCAGATGTCCTCTGAAGTGTGACTGTGCATGTTGAAAGAAAAGCAAGAAAAACTGGGTGGTAGAGAGCCTTGTGGGCAAGGGGAAACGACTTGGAGGTTATGGGAATGCAGCTAATCTTACTCTTCTTGAGCCTTACAGTCTTATTACCTTCTTGAGTCTAAGAAGGAGTTTAGATGGTCTTCACAGTTATTTGAGAAGTCACTGATAGTTTATGTAGAAGACTGATCTGAATTTCTGTGTCAAAGGAACACTTAGAGAAGAGAGCTAGGCCTTTGGTTGTAGATAGGGAGATGATGAGAAATCCCAGGCGGATGATAATATTTTGAAGATTATTTGGACTGAATGTAGAATGTTAGAAAAAGAAAATAATCAAGGTTACCTCTTACAATTTGGCTTAAACAACTGGGTAGAATTGTTTAACATGCTATATACAAAATTGTCCTTTCAAATCTACATTAAAGTACTAGGTTCCATGGTGAGGCATATGGTCTCTAGAGAATTGATTAAAATTAAAGGAGGTCATTTATGCCCAAAGGACTGGCTAGCCACAGAAGAAAGGGAAGCAACAGACAGGTCTTTCTCTCCTCACACCCATCAAGAACAGTCTATGTGAAGGCATCATGGAGGGGAGACATGTTGCTGGTAGGAACTGAGAGTGTTGCATCATGATCTGCAGGCAGCAGGAGGAGACTGTGAGCCACACTGGAAGTATCATGAGCTTATAAGGCCTCCTCCACAGTGACACAATTCCCCCCTAAAGGCCACACCTACTCCAATAACATCACATGTCCTAATAGGGCTATTCCCTTTGGCCAAGCATTCAAACACATGAATCTATGGGGCCATTCCTGTTTAAACCACAAGTCAGTTCTCCATTGAGTTCCAGAGAGCCACTTACCTTGTCAGGCATAGTAGTAAGTGATTTTGCTGGCCTTAAGAGCGTACTTTATTTATTTTATTTTATTTTTTACTATGCCCTTTGGTAGCCTCAGAACCATTTTGTTTATGAAACTCAAGTAACTATGGTGATTTAATTTTACTGGAAAATTTACATTTCCATCTGCAATTTAATTAAATAATCTTGTTGTACTTACAGAGAAACTGAGACCCTGACAATAATTGCTCTAATAGTATGGTTAATGTTTTTTTGTTTGTTTTTTGTTTGTTTTTGTTTTTTGCCAACCATCCAACCAATGAAGCAAAGCCAAGAAACTAAGCAAAAATTTTTATTCTTATCCATATAAAAGAAATAAACTTGTTTAATCTGTACACCTAAGGAAGCTAATCAAGAAGGAGGACCCTGGGTAACATGCTCAATCTTCATTCAGAAAGGCAAACGAGAAGAGGGAGAAAACAGGGGACAGGACAGGAGCCTATCACAGAGGGCCTCTGAAAGACTCTACCCAGCAGGGTATCAAAACATATGCTGAGATTGTTAGTATTCTGAAACAACCTGCTTCTGGGTTACCTAGCAACTTATGATGTCATCTTGTATCGCCCAGCCAGGTGGCCACACCTGGGGGCGTGGTAGTGGTTACCTGACCTTAAAAAGGACAACCGGACACATGTTCTCTCTTGCTCTTCCTCTCTCTTACTCTTACTCTCTCTCTCTATCGGGGCACCCCCCCTTCCTCCTCTTCTCTCTCTATCTCTCTCTTCCCCCCATCATGACTCACTCTCCCTGCTCCCCCTCTCTCCACCTAATAAACCTCTTTCATAGAAAACCTGTTGTAAGCCTCATCTTATTTATAACATTGGCGCGATAGAAAAACCTGGAGGGGACAGGAGCTACACAAGGAGAACAACAAAACCAAAAAATCTGGTCACAGGAGCCTTTTCTGAGACTGATACTACAAACAAGGACCATTAATGGAGATAACTTAGAACCTCTGCACAGAAGTAGCCCATGGCAGCTCAGTGTTCAAGAGGGTTCTCCAATAATAGAAATAGAGACTGTCTCTGACATGAACTCATGGGCTGGCTCTTTGATAACCTCCACCTGAGGGGGGAGCAGCCTTATCAGTCCATAGTGGAAGAGAAAGAAGCCAGTCCTGATGAGACCTGATAGACTAAGGTCAGATGGAAGGGGAGAAGGACCTCCCCTATCATTAGTCTGGGGGAGAGGCATAGGAGAAGAGGAGGGAAGGAGGGTGTGATTGGAAGGGGTTGGGGGATGGGGCTACAGCTGGGCTACAAAGTGAATAAACTGTAATTAATAAAAATAAAATTAAAATTAAAAAAGAAGTTTAAAAAAAGGAAATGTACGTACGGCTCAACACATTAGTCACTTAAAACTTATCTATCAGCTATTTAATTTTTTAGATTTAAATTTAAAAACATTTCTTCACTTTACATCCCAGTTGTAGCCTCCCCTCCCCATCTCATTCCAGTTCCACCTTCCTTCCCTCTCCCCAACATCCCCTTCCTCTAGTCCAGAAAGGGGGAGGCCTCCTTCCCTTACCAACTGACCCCAGCCTATCAAGTCTCATCAGAACTGGCTGCATCCTCTTCCTCTGTGGCCTGTCAAAACTGCCCCACCAGGGGAAAGTGATCAAGGTGCATGTCAGAGACTGCCCCTGCTTCCCTTACTAGAAGACCCACATGGAGACTGAGCTACCTATTAGCTACATCTGAGAAGGGGGTCTAGGTCCTCTCCCTGCCTGGTCTTTCGTTGGTGCATCAGTCTCTGCAGCTCCCCCTGTGCCAAGATTTGTTTGCTCTGTTGGTCTTATGGAGCTCCTGTCCCCTCTGGGTCCTTGTATCCCCTAACACCCTCTTCTCTCATAAGGCTGTACTCTGCCCTAAGTTTGAAGTGAGTCTCAGCATTCTCTTTGATCTCCTGGTGGGTGGAGTCTGATCTCATGGTGGGAGTTTCAAGAGGACATCTATTTTAGGCTCCCATCCTGTTCCCTCTCTTCAACTGATTCTGATATCTCTTCTATTTGCCCTTCTGAATGAGAATTAAGAATCCTCCCTAGGGTGCTCCTTGTTACTTAGCTTCTTTAGGTCTGTGGATTATAGTATGCTTATCCTGTATTGTATGTCTAATATCCACTTATACGTGAGTATATTCCATGCTTGTCTTTCTGGGTCTGGGTTGCCTCACTCAGGATGATCTTTTTCAGATCCATTCATTTGCCTGCAAATTTCCTGATGTCCCTGTTTTTAATAGCTGAGTAGTGTTCCATGTGTAGATATGCCACAGTTTCTTTATCCAGTTTTTGGTTGAGGGACATCTAGATTGATTCCAGTTTCTGGCTATTACAAATAAAGCTTTTGAATATAGTTGAACACGTATCCCTGTTGTATGGCGGAATGTCTTTTGGGTATATGTTCAGGAATGGTAAAGCTGAGTCTTGAAGTAGAGCTGTTCCCAATTTTCTGAGAAAGTGCCAGATTGATTTCCAAAGTGTTTGTACAAGTTTATACTCCCACCAGCAATGAAGGAGTGTTGCTCTTTTTCCACAACCTCGCCAGCATGTACTGTCACTTGAGTTTTTGAATGTTAGCCATTCTGATAGGTATAAGATGGAATCTCAGAGTCATTTTGATTTGAATTTCCCTGTTGTCTAATGACATCGAGCATTTCTTTAAGTGCTTCTCAGCCATTTGATATTCTTCTTTTGAAAATTCTGTTTAGCTCTGTACCCCATTTTTTAATTGGATTACTTGGTTTGTTGCTGTTTACCTTTTTGAGTTCTTTATATATTCTGGATATTAGCTGTCTGTCAGATGTAGGGTTGGTGAAGATCTTTTCCCAAACTGTAGGCTGTCGTTTTATTCTATTGACAGTTTGCTTTATAGACGCTTTGCAGTTTCTTGAGGTCTTATTTATTAATTTTTGATCTTAGAGCCTGTGCTGTTGGTGTGTTGGGAGCCACTGTTTTAGCAGCTGCTTTGATATTTAAATCTCAGTGGAAAGACTGGTTTTACTAGGTCTTCTCTGGAGTCAAGGAAGAATTTCAAAGTCCATCTCCTTTTGTTTGTGACAGCAGGTGGGATAGCTTGTCAAAAGAACACCTCTTGTTTCACCTCCTTGTGAATTTAACTCATTGTGCTGAGCTGTTTTTACTCTAGCTTAAAAGGAGTCTGAAATAAAGCCAGGTGTCTAGTCTCCGCTAGAGCCTCTCCCAAAGGTCCCATGTGTTACGTGTTAGTTTATTAATTTTAATCCTCATTCCCAACTTAAGAACTGTTCGACTCTGCTAGTGGGCTCTGGCAGATTGGCGCCCGGATGTGGGACTTGAGATACAGGGAATCAGTGAAGGACACCTTGGGTGTTGTTGAGCTCGAATCATTAAGTAAAAAAGGGCACGGTGAGTAAATCCAAGAATAAAAATGGGACAAGGCAGTGGCCTAGGGTTTTTTGTATGGAACTTAATTAAAGATAGTCTGAATATGTGGTAGAAAACTGAGAAAGTTAAACTTTCAGGCTCAGAGAGAAGGAGGTTAGAAAGATGGCAGGCTTCAAGACAAAATGATATTAAACAAACAGCTCCTCTAGAGGAGTTGTATTTCCGTCCTAATGACAATAATTACTTGTCAGAAGACTTTGAGGATGACTTAGATCCTGATGAAGTTGCAGAGTTGGATGAAGAACCAGATCAGTATTATTCTGAGAGATACTCTCCGATTCAGGCTATACATTTTAAAAAGCGTAAGCCTTGGCAAAAAGAAATTAAAAAATTGGAATGGAGCTTGGAGGAAATAAACAAAAAAAAATTGGAGAAGTAACCACTGGGGAAAATGAGGCTCAATCCCCCACTCCAACTCCATCATTGGTTGTAGGTTTGGGCCCTCTTCCTGGGACTGCTATAGTTGCAGTGGCCCAAAAGACAAGGGGAATTTTCCTTTGTCCACTGTATGGGCAACTATATCTCTCTTACAAGCTTCTTTACAAAAAGATAGGCAGAATGGAGAAGATATAACTGAGTTTTATCAGTTCTAGAGCAGCCTGGTGGACAAGGTAATATGGCGAGAGTCCATGCTCCTATACCTTATAAACAATTAAAAAAATTAAAAGCTGCATGCTCTCAATATGGTCCTACAGCGCCTTTCACTCAAGCTCTGTTGGAGTCCTTGTCAACTGAGATTCTGTGCCCAGGGGACTGGAAACAATTAGCAAGAGCATGCCTATCAGGAGGAGATAATTTATTATGGAAGTCAGAATTTGCAGAGCACTGTCAAGTTACAGCTGAACTTAATTGAGCTCAGGGAATTCCTATAACTTATGACATGCTTGCTGGAGAAGGAATCTACAGGGAAATAGGACAACAATTGGATTTTGATGTGGCTGTTTATGCTCAGGTAAATGCTGCTGCCTAAAGGGTCTGGAATAAATTTCCACAAGCAGGTAGAGAGGTGGAGGATTTGTCTAAAATCTCTCAGGGACCTGATGAGTTATTTCAAGATTTTGTGGCAAGATTAATGTAAGCAGCAAACAGACTTATAAGTGACGAAAAGCCTGGATTATTATTCGTAAAACAATTGGCTTATGAGAATGCTAACAGTGCTTGCCAAGCAGCTTTGAGACCCTTTAGGAAGAAAGGAGATATTTCTGATTATATTAGGTTATGTTCTGACATCGAACCGTCTTATACTCAAGGAGTAGCTATGGCTGCAACCCTACAAGGAAAGACTATTGAAGAGGCAGCTTCTCAGTTTTTCCAATAAGAAAGCTAATTGTTAATTCTGCTACAAAGCTTCAATGGTCAAAAAAATTAAATTCAACAAATAACAAGGTATTTTGTCTGATTTAAAGGTATAAGTTTACCATGTTCAATATGTCTTAATTGTAGATTATTGGTCATTGGCTATGTTTAAAATCTATAACATAAAGTTAACTTACTTAAAACCTAGGGTTAAAAACCATTCCAAACAACAAATGGACATTACTCATATCTCCAAATTAAAAAAAAAACTATAATGTTTGCTACAATTGGTATTTCTTCCACTATAAAGACTAATAATGGTACTACATATATTAGTCCATCTTCTCAACATTTTTAAAAATCATAAAACAGGCATGCCATATAATCCTTAAGGCTAAAAAATTATGGAGCCTGTCCATGGATCTCTTAAAACCAACTGCAAAAAATAAAAAAGGGGAGTCATACCCCAAATCTTAATTATGCTCTCTTTATTTTAAATTTTTTGAATGTGGATTTGCAAGGCTGTTCTGTGGCTGATCGATTATGGCATCCTAATACCAAAGATAATTATGCCCAAGTGAAATGGAAAGATCCAATTACTGGAATATGGCAGGGCCCTGACACCGTGTTAATATGGGGAAGAGGGTATATTTGTGTTTTTCCACAGGACGCAGAAGGAGCCAGGTGGATCCCAGAAAGGCTGGTGCAGTTTGCAGGAATTATTCTCCAGAAGGAAGATGTTCCTGCTGAATTCTGTCCTGAGAACAGAAAGCTGC
Source organism: Pachyuromys duprasi (assembly GCA_028658305.1). NCBI lineage: Eukaryota > Metazoa > Chordata > Mammalia > Rodentia > Muridae > Pachyuromys > Pachyuromys duprasi. Next base: position 19,008,705 of record CM053763.1, read on the forward strand.
ATTGGACTTAAGCTCCTGACCCATGTTTTGTTTCATTCTGCTCCTGGGAGAACACATCATGCAGTGAAACTTCTTATAGAATGGATTGGACTTGATTGGTCTGTTAATGAGGACAATTCTCAACAAAATCAGGAAGAATGAAAAAGAGGACTGACTATGAAACTTTGGTCTGACTCTGGCTTTCAGCAGACCGAAACAAGCTTGCTTCAAAAACTCTTGGAGGCCCTGTAACTGCCTATGTAAATTCTACTTTTGCTTTGTTGTTTGGAAATGTTAGCAAGATTCAAACTTTAATGTTTCTTGCCATCAGTACAAACTAGCAAACTGTATTTGTAAGCTTTCAGATAGTTCTGATTGTTTGACAGCCTTTTACTATGGTTCCTGTGAATGTTTCTCAGACTTGGTATTTACGCAAGGAGTCATTTGTTAAGTCACTTTTATGGAGGGTTATTTTGGACTTGGCTTGTGATAGGAGGTGAGCTCCTATTGGTAACAATTAAAACCTACCTGAAGGCCTTTTAGAATGTTAAAACTGATCTGATCTGCATAAGATTAGTGTCTACCCTAGAAGAGGTTGGTAGTCAATGACCGGTAATGTTTCTCTGGGATATATTCAACCCACAGCAGGGCATGAATCATCATTCATGTACCAATGACAGGAAGAATATATCTTATGAAACAGACTAAGACAGGCACAATCTTCTGCTCCATAACTCTTAAGTTATGGTCAATTTTTAAAAAAATAAAAAAGGGAGACTCTGTTGGGAGCCACTGTTTTAGCAGCTGCTTTAATAGTTAAATCTCAGTGGAAAGACTGGTTTTACCAGACCTTCTCTGGAGTCAGGGAAGAATTTCCAAGTCCATCTCCTTTTGTTTGTGACAGCAGGTGAGATAGCTTGTCAAAAGAACACCTCTTGTTTCACCTCCTTGTGAATTTAACTCATTGTGCTGAGCTGTTTTTACTCTGGCTTAAAAGGAGTCTGAAATAAAGCCAGGTGTCTGGTCTCCACTAGAGCCTCTCCCAAACTCCTCACTCCCGACTCAAGAACTGTTTGACTCTGCTGTCGGACTCTGGCACTGGTGTTCTGTTCAGGATGTTGTCTCCTTTGCCAATGAGTCTAAGGCTCTTCTGCACTCTTTCTTCTAATAGATTTAGAGTCTATGGTTTTATGTCAAGGTGTTTGATCCAGTTGGACTTGAATTTTGTGCAGGGTAATAAATATGGATCTAGTTTCATTTTTCTGCATGTAGACATCCAGTTAGACCAGCCCCATTTGTTGAAGATGCTATCTTTTTTTTATTGTTTTCCATTATATGGCTTTTACTCCGTTGTCAAATATCAAGTGTTCATAGGTGTGTGGGTTTATTTCTGGGTCTTCAGTTTGATTCCATTGATCCATTGGTCAGTTTCTATGCTATTACCATGCAGTTTTAATTACTGTTGCTCTGTACTACAGCTTGAGATCAGGTATGGAGATACCTCCTGAAGATCTTTTATTATGCCTGATTATTTTTAGATATTATGTTTTTTCCATATGAAACTGAGAATTGTTCTTTCAAGGTCTGTAAAGAACTGTGTTGGTATTTTGATGGGAATTGCACTGAATCTGTAGATCACTTTTAGTAAGATGGCTATTTTTACTATGTTAATCCTACTTATTCATAAGCATGTGGGATCTTTCCACCTTCATATACCTTTTTCAACTTCTTTCTTTGGGGACTTGAAGTTCTTGTCATACATATCTTTGAGTTGCTTGGTTAGAAGTATACCAAGATATTTTATTTATTTATTTATTTATCTGTTTGTTTATTTATTTATTTATTTTTTTGGCTATTTTGAAAAGTGTTTTTTCCCCTAATTTTTCCCTCCTTAGGCCGTTTGTCATTTGAATATAGGAGGGTTACTGATTTTTTAAAGTAAATTTTTATCCAGCCACTTTCCTGAAGGTGTTAGTCAGCTGTGGGAGTTCCCTGGTAGAATTTCTGGGTTCACTCATGTATAATATATCATCCATGAATAGTGATTCTTTGACTTCTTCCTTTCCAATTTGTATCCCCTTGATCTCCTTTAGTTGTCTTATTGCTCTAGCTAGGATTTTGTACTATATTGAAGAGATATGGAGAGAGTGTGCAGCCTTGTCCTGTTCCTGATTTTAGTGGAATTGCTTTGAGTTTCTCTCCATTTAATTTGATGTTGACTATAGGCTTGCTGAATATTGCTTTTACTATGTTTAGGTATGGGTTCTTGTATTGCTGATTTCTCCAGGACTTCTATTATTAAGATGTGTTGGATTTTGTTGAAAGCCTTTTCTGTATCTAATGAGATGATCATGTGATTTTTTTCTTTTAGTTTGTTTATATGGTGGATTACATTCAGGGAATTTCATATATTGAACCATCCCTGCATTTGTGGGATGAAGCCTACTTGATCATAGTGGATGATGTAGTTGATGTGTTCTTGGATTTCGCTTGATAATATTTTATTGTGTATTTTTGCATCAGTGTTAATGAAGGAGATTAGTCTGAAATTCTCTTGTTGAGTGTGTAGTTTAGATATCAGGGTGACTGTGGCTTCACAGAATGATTTTGGCAATGTTCCTTTTTTTTCTATTTTGTGGAATAGTTTGAGGAGTATTGGGAATAGCTCTTTTTTGAGTATCTGGTAGAATTCTTTGCTGAAACAGTTTGGCCCTAGGTTTGTTTGTTTGATTTTGTTTGGGAGTCTTTTGATGGCTGCTTCTATTTCCTTAGGGGTCAGAGGACTGTTTAAACTGTTTGTCTAATCTTGATTTAACTTTGGTAAGTGAAATCTATTGAGAAATTTCCCATTTCCTTTAGGTTTTCCCACGTGGTGGAATTTGGACTCTTGAAGACCTAATGATTCTTTGCATTTCCTCAGGGTCTGTTGTTATGTCACTTTTTTCATTTCTGATTTTGTTAATTTGGATACTGTCTTTCTGCTTTTTAGTTAGTTTGGCCAAGGGTTTGTTTGTCTTGTTGATTTTCTCAAAGAACCAGATCTTGGTTTCATTGATTCTTCATATTGTTCTCTTTGTTTCTAAGTTGTTGATTTCAGCCCTTAGTTTGCTTATTTTCTGCCATCTACTCCTCTTGGGCAATTTGCTTCTTTTTTGTTTCGAAGCTTTTAGGTCTGCTTTTAAATTGCTAGTATAAGAACTCTCCGATGTTTTATGAAGGCGTTTAGTGCAATGAACTTTCCCCAGTGCATTTGTTGTGTCCCATAAGTTTGAGTATGTTGTGCCTTCATTTTCATTGAATTCTAGAAAGTTGTTCAGTTTCCATGCTTTAATGAGCTTTCTGGTGTTTCTGTTGTTGCTGAGTTCCAGCTTTAATCCACAGTGGTCTGGTAAGATACAAAGTGGTGTTTTAATCTTCATGACAAAGTATATGGTCAGTTTTGTAGAAGGTTCTGTGAGGTGCTGAGAAGAATGTGTATTCTTTTGTGTTTGGGTGAAATGTTCTGTAGATATTTGTTAAATCCATGTGATTCATGATGTCTTTATTAGTTTAATTATTTCTCTGCTTAGTTTCTGCGTCAGATTTGTCCTTTGGTGAGAGTAGAGTGTTGAAGTCTCCCACTATTAATTTGTGGGGTTAGATGTGTTATTTAAACTTGAGTAATGTTTCTTTAATGAAGGTGGGTGCCGTTGTATTTAGGGCATAGATGTTCAAAATTGAGATGTCATCTTGGTGTATTTTTCCTTTGATGAGTATGAAGTGTCCTTCTTTATTTTATATTTTTGATTAATTTTGGTAGAAAGTCTGTTTTACTAGAAACTGTAATGGCTACTCCAGCTTGGTTCTGAGGGTTGTTTGCTTGGAAAACCTTTTTACAGCCCTTTACTCTGAGATAATGTCTATCTTTGTTGCTGAGTTGTATTCCTTGTGTGCAGTAGATGGATGGATCCTGTTTTCCCATCCATTCTGTTAGCCTGTGTCTTTTTTTGGGGGAAGCTGAGGCCATTGTTATTGAGAGATATTAATGACCAGAAATTTTTAATTCCTATTATTTTGATGTTGGTGTTGGTAGAGAGTGTATGTGTGTGCTTCCTTTCTTTTGGTTTTCTTGATGTGGGATTATTTATCTCCTATGATTTCCTGGGTGTAATTAGCCTCTTTGGGTTGGAGTTTTCCTTCTAGTATCTTCTGTAGAGCTGCATTTGTGGTTAAGTTTAAATTTGTTTTTGTTGTGGAATTTCTCGTTTTCTCCCTTTATGGTATTTTCAAGTTTCGCTGGGTGTAGTAGTTGGGTCTGACATCTGTGGCCTCTTAGCATCTGTAAGATATCTTCCCAGGTCCTTCTGGCTTTTAGAGTTTCTTGTGAGAAGTCAATGTCATTCTGATAGGTCTGCCTTTATATGTGACCTGGCCTTTTCCCCTTGCAGCTTTTAATATTCTTTCGTTGTTCTGTACATTTAGTGTTTTGATTCTTATTTGGCAGGAGTATTTTCTTTTCTGGTCTATTTTTTTTTAATGTAATTTATTTATTTTTATATCAATCACAGGTTAGATGCTTTGCATCCCAGGCGTAGCCCCCTCCCTCATTCCTTCCTACCCTCCCCATCCCTTCCTCATCTCCTCCCCACACCCTCCAAGTCCACCAATGGGGGAGAACCTCCTCCCCTTCCATCTGACCCCAGATCATCTTGTCTCCTCAGGGCTGGCTGCAATGTCCTCCCCTGGGATCTAGCCAGGCTGTTACTCCCTGGCATGTATGGGGGAGGGTCAAAGAGCCAGCCATCGAGTTCATGACTGAAACAGTCCCTGTTCCCCTTACTAGGGTCTTCAGTTGGACACCAAGCTACCATGGGCCACATCTGAGCTGGGGTTCTAGGCCATATCCATACATGGTCCTTGGTTGGAGAAACTGTCTCATAAAAGACCCCTGTGCCCTGCTCAGTTTGATCTTTGTGGAGCTCTTGTTCTCCCCAAGTCTTACTAACTTCCCCTATTTTTATTATTACATTCTGCCCTCTGCCAAAGGCTTGGTTATGAGTCTTAATATCTGCTTTGATACATTGCTATATTGAT
>CM053763.1:19020337-19036193 GCA_028658305.1 Pachyuromys duprasi
CCAGCCCTGAGGAGTCAGGATAAGCTGGGGTTGGATGGAAGGGAAGGAGGTCCTCCCCTGTTGGTGGACTTGGAGGGGGCGGGGAGGAGGGAGATGAGGGAGGGAGTGGGAGGGTAGGAGGGACTGAGGGAGGGGGCTACGCCTGGGATTCAAAGTACCTAACCTGTGATTGAGATAAAAATAAATAAATTTAAAAAAACTTGATCCCATGCACATCACTTGCTTGTCAACTACAAATCATGGTCCAACTGCTACAGATTTGACTGGCACAGAATGATTTGAAGAGAATAATGGACAAAAATTGAGAGTCAAGCATGTTGAATAGGTGTTATCAATGATGTGCTCGTTAAATGTGGTTCACATTACATCCTTGTATGTCCTTCAGGAACTTATCATTGACTGTTATTTGTGAAGTTACCAAATAAATACTCTTTTGGCTCCACAACTTTTCTGAATCCACAGCCAGCTTTCACCATATATTTTTAAGTCTAAAATTCTGTAATAGTATTTGTAAATATTATTAGTTACGGAATTTGAAGTTTATACTTTTTCACATTGTTATTCTTCAAATATAAGAAAATTGTAAGCAATTTCTGACAGCTATTAAATGCTTTCTTTCAAATGTAAGGATGCTAGAAAATGAATACTTTCTTCCTAGGCTATTTGTAAGCCTGCATGTAATTATTTTAAGTATATTAGTAATCTTAGACTTATGTGCTCTGTCCTCACTTGTCATGAGAGAGAGTGAAATTCTGTTTATCAGCTACACAAACAACACTCAAGATCTGCTATCTACAAGCTTTATTTCACCTTGAAAAAAATCAATGGTACCAACGACAGCATAGATGGATTTCTTTAGAAAATAAAGCAATAGTCTATGTGATCCCAAGCTTCCCATACAAAGCTACAAAATATCAAATAATTTAAAAGGGAAAGTAAGTATACTCAGTGGACTTTAGTATAGGCAGAAAAGACAAATCTAGAAGTAGCACCTGTTCTCAAAGCCCATGCTTAGCTATCCTTGGTCTAAATCATTTTGTCTTCACAGCATTCTACAAAATGATGCAACTCTGAACAAATTTGACATCAGTGACTCCTACTATACTGTGGTATGGAAACTTGTTGTGGACCTGTTTTTTCGTAGAACAATATATGCTTCTCAACAGCCCTCACTTGAGTTAACTGTGTGAAATGAAATTGGGTATGAGTGGCCCATTTTATCTTATGCTAATTTTAATAATAACATTTGTTTGTTCATTCTTTACATGTGTTGGGGAGGACAGGCATGCATAAGATGATGCTCTCTGGAGATCAGAGGGCAACTTGGGGAAGTTGGTCCTCCTACCATGTGGGTCTTGGGGATCCAGCTCATGTCATCAGGTTTGGTGACTAGTGATTTTACCTGCTGTGCTATCCTGCGAGCTATTTTCATAATAGGTCACTTTTCTTTGACTTATTTTTCACCAAGACTCATTCAGAGAATTGGGTTATAATAAGTATTGTTTCAATTATTTATCCTAGTTAAGATAAACTGAAGTGTTCTTGAAAGAGCTATTACTGGTCTTACTGACTTAGAAGCAAATACTTTATTTAATTTAGTGTACTGATAAGCCAAAAGAGAAACAACATTTAATGGGAGATATATTTATATTCTATGACTTTTCTTCTGTAATCTGAAGTGTTTAGAGCCATTCTCTACTTTATGTGAGAATATCAACATCTGAATTTTAAGAACTCTGTTGAGAGATGAAAACAGCAGGCAAGAAATCCAAAATGGCTTGGTGATCTGGAGCCAACTGACATGGAATTCAGATGGAGGCATTAACAGAAATAGAACCAAAAGGAGAAGATAGAGAAATGGAGAAATTGGTGTTTTGACATATTAATTTTTAATTAAAATTTGGAAATTGAGTGAACAAATTGGAGTTGTAAATGTAAGCAAGTAAATTGAACTAGAAATGGCAATTAATGATAATTCAAGAACTCAGTGCAAATATTAATAAGAGAAACTTTTAAGAAATCATAAAAACATTTTAATGGAAAAAAGGCTAAACAATCTGATGACAAATGAAAACTGAATGTGGTATTTTGGTGGTTTATAAAGGACTGATAGCCTCAATTCTTGAACAACTTCTCAGTATTAAATTAAAAAAAAAACCATACAACTGAGCATGTTGGCTCAGTTTAATACCTTTAATAACAGAACTAGGGAGGCAGAAGCTAATACATCTCTGTGAATTTAAGGCACATCTGGGCTACATAGTAAGACTCCATCTAATAACAACAACAACAAAACAATAAATCAAATAAAAATCATAGACAAAAATTTAAATGGACTTTTCACAGAAAAATTAATTCAATTGATCAATAGACTTGGGGCAAAAACACACTTCCATTTAATTTAGAAATATTAGAGTGACTCATCTCATTGAACTTTACAAGAGGGTCAGGATAGGAGGTAGACTCTGCATTAGAATATAGAAGCAAAAGATCTTACAATTTAAAGTACTGTGGGTATCCCAAAGAAACCAGGGAAGTTTGGGCATTTACTGATATGTTAACATTAGTAGGCAATAATATAGCTAACAAACAAACAAAAAGCCGACTTTACAATTTTACACAAGCCCAATTTCAAGACTTAAGCAAATTGTATGGGCAGAAAAGCACATTGTTTTGTTTTGTTTTTTTAAAGCATGAGATTATAATGAAATTGGAATCTTTCAGAAAAGATTGCTAAGAAAAACTCATTGCTGTTGAATTTTGCTAAAATAAGATCAACTTAAGTCCATAAATATAAGGAAGAAATCAAATATGCATACTATCTTTCTAGTGTAAGTTATATTTTAAAGTAACTAGATAATCAATTAAAGAAATCAGAACTAGAATTCTAAGCAAAAGAATATCATTATGGCTTTCCAACTCTTAGTTTAATGGTTGATCTAGACAAAGAGTAAAGAGCTGACATAAAGTTATCCTTTAGGAATGAACATTTTTAGAAGAAATGGCCTCAATACCGCATGGAGCCATGATTGGACCATGAGGTAGGAAAGCATTTAAAAGGAACATTGAATTATATATTTAAAAAAAACAGCCTAAATAGTCTTTCTTTCCCTTTAAAGCCCTGAGAGAAGCTTCATTAAAACAGCTAATTTAAAAGAAGAGTGAGAGAGATAGCCTCATGGACAAGATGCCAGCAAGAGGCCCAGATGAAAAATAGCCTTCAGAGAAACCCCCTAGTAAAGGAAAATATCTGCCTTTTGCATCTTTTGAGGTTCTCGTGACAAGTTGCACACCACATCATTTAGTCCAGCATAGACCATGTCAAAAAGCTCAGAGGAGCCAGGTCGTGGATAGGGCCATTAATCAGGAGCTGTAAGATCATAGCTCAGTGCAGCTGTTTAATAATCTGATAGAAAGGCTGCAGTGGGGAGGGAGAGACTTGTGGGGAAAATGGCCTGAGTTCTTCAGGCTGAGGGATATGGTTGACTAGAGTGACCAGTGTCAAAAGGGGGCAGACCCAGGATCTAACAATGCTCAAGAGATGCAGGTAACATTAAGGTCGTTGAACTTTTTACAATGAATTTCCAGATCTGACTAATAGCAATAGAGCCTAATGATCTGTATGAGCAATAATGATCAGACAAGGTGTTATGGCCTTACACAGGTGGTTCATTTGAAACTGTGTAGTTTCTTTTGTGTGTAATATATCCTCATCCCCAAACTGTAACAGAGCCTGAGCTACATGAGACAATATTGTCAAGATATTAGTATTTTTAAGTGAGGCAAAAGGAACTTGGGTATGAGTATATTGTTTTCTTTATTGTAAGTATATATATAATTTTCCCACTGAAAAAGATTTTTACAAAGAAAATATGGAATAATGAAAGCTTGAGGTTAGAAATAAAGATGGAAACTACTTGCATGGACCTGAAGAGATAAATTGAGAGATCCAAGAGGTCAAGAGAATCAAGAAGAAAATCAAAGAAAAGGTTGCTGGGAAATCCATATAAAAATGTGCTAGAAGAAGATAACGCAGTCAAGGGAGTCTGGAGATGTCTGAAAGGAGAGACAAAAGCAGGACCGAGGTACACCAGACACTGAGGGGGGAAGGGAAGAAGTCTAATGTGAGAAGCGAGAAGAGAAAGAATGGTGTTCTACTAGAAAACCAGGTACTAGAAGGTGTACCATGGGAAATGAAGCTCCCTTCCATCAAAGGAACTGTCAGTTTATAGGGACCATGACTATTGTCTGAGCCTGGTGATGCAAGGAAAAAAATATGGTTTTCAGTTATAAAAAAAAAAAAAGGTGTGCTACCTCTGTCTGGAGTGAGGAAGCACGCAACTTCACAGTAATTGTTACAAAGATTCAAATGAAACTAGTTCCCCTTAACAAGAGAACAAAGGTCACAGTGTTGGCAATGAAATACTCCTCACGGACTTTTATCTCCGATAAGCAGATCCAGAAACTACAAAATCTGCCAGAAGTGAAAAGGTGGATGGTTTTAAAATATCACAATGAATAAAATATTTGTATTGAGAAAACATTATTTTGCATTATGCATTATTCTGCAGCTGTTATCCACTGTACTCCCAAGTACTTTTTATCTTGCTACCTAGTGAATTCAATATCTTCCCTCCACTTCCAGGAAGATTTTCTTTTTGGTTAGTCACTGGATATAAAAAGTATAGAAACAGGATTCCAAGAAAGAAATTTTACCTCTTTTCCTTATCCAAGTGCTCCAGAACCAAGCAGCATGTCTCCAATACCATCCATTTACCTAACTTCCCAAAAGTAATAATGCAAGCTTCTTATCGATGACACCTAGAAGAAAAATTAACCCACAAGGCACTGTTATGAATGTTGCTTTCGGAAAGTTCAAAACATGGCAAAAAAGAGAATACTCCAGGACATCGTAGTTCTCAGTAAAAAGTCAATGGCTCGTTATTGAACCTGGAGAAGTGACTAAAGCCCTAGATAAGGACACTGACTTAAGTCCCAAAGCCCGTGTTCTTATTATCTGTGATCTTGAAGCTGTGGCAACCTCTCCAGATAACGTTTCCTCCTTGTCAATATAGGTAAGTATTCCATCCTATTCTAAGCCAGTTTTCGGCCAAACATTCATGCCTTGTCAATATTTCCTTCTAACTTTGAAACACTGGTTACCTTTTTGCATTTAGTTTTCTTGTATTTAGCTGACTGACTTAGAAATATTATTTTAACTTCACAGGCATCTTAGACAGGTTCTTTTAATGTAGTTGTTACAGGTTTATATAAAAAGAGCCGTATGTTTTTATATGTTTTCCATACCTTTTATATAAAAACTAAAATATATTGATGCTAGAGATTGAACCTGAGGCCTCATACATGCTAAAGAGGTGCTTTTCTTCTGAGCTTTTACACCCCATCGAAGCAATTTTCTAAAAGGCCTTTACAGTGGTTTCTTTCTGTCCCTTTTTGAGTATTTCTCATTTAATTATATCTGTAAGTAGCTTAAGCCTAAGCAATGAGTACTAAGAATGGGGACTTAATGGGCTCACGAGAGAGTAATTTAAGATCAAATGAGATTTTGTAAGGGCAACAAAATGATTTCACAAAATTTATAGTTGAACATTCCCAAGTATAAAGAGTGTAATTAATTGTTTATTCTACATATCAAATGACACTTCTCTCTACAAGGAAGCAATCTTTTTGTTATGTTTTGTGACATTGTAATGACACATAGTCCTGGCTAGTTTGAAACTCTGTGTAGAGCATGCTAACCTTGACTTGTGAGTCTCCTGAATTTGCTTTTTTAGAGCTGGAATTACAGACACATGCTACCATGCCTGGATAAGGAAGCATTCTTAGCACTATCTATAATTGCATTTAGTAGCCTGATCTGCTTGTAATAACCTGGCCAAGTATCTGTAAACAACAGGAGTTGATTTCTCACCATTCTAGAGGCTTCTAAGTCTAAGAGAATTGGTGTCTGGTGAGGACACACTTCCTGAAAGGCATTTTCTCATTGGCCTCACATTGTTGGAGGAAAATATGAACAACCACAGGCTTCTTTTAAAGACACCATTCCCATTCATGAGGACTTTATTCTCCTGATATAACTATCTTCCAAAGGCCTTATCTACAAACACCGTCACCTTGAAGCTTGGCTTTCAGCATATGCACAGAGGAAACTGGGGACACAAGCGTCTATCTGTAATACTAGTCTGTAGCACACCTACACTAGTTTTTCCAGCATTAAATGTCATTTAGCTGTGTGTTTACTCTTTATTTTCTTACAATTATTGTACATTCTCAATAATACATTCTCTTTTTTATTTCTTATAATACCAGTTACTTTTCATAGAAACTGTTCCTCAATATAGTAAATCTTCCATTTCCTTTTTATGTAAGGCACTTGACCTAACTCTCATTATTAAACAGTACAATCTGTTTCTTAAATACTATATGTTCTTTTTAAAATCATCTTGCACTTGGCTACTGTCTAGAACCTAAATCCAGAGTGAGCATGGCAATGGCACAAACAATTTTAGCTTCACGATTTTTCAAAACTATCATCGCTATCTGTGCACCTACATCCAGTTAAACTAGTCTTTTCTTCTCAAAGCCAGAAAACCAACATCAGAAAAAAACTAAGAGTATTGTTGTGAATATACTCCATCCCCCAGCTTAATATCATCTTGAAGTTGGCATTTTCTTTCATGTAAAATCAACCTGTACTATGCTTCCCCCTTCAGTTTTGGCTACTTGATGAAACACTTCCTTAAAGGAATATATACATGGATATGTGTTATTTATACTTTCAGACTTCCAATGATCTCATCAGTTCACACCAGCTTGACTTCTTTCTTGCTAATGTACTCAATCTTTCCAAGATTATCAATAATCTGCAAGATCCTGCCCTTTTCTTTTTCTGCCTCTTTGGTGAGGCATATTCTTTATATTTTTAATAGTCTCTTTGTCTTCAATGATGTCGCTCTTCTTTCTCTTATTACATTAATTATCCAGATTATCTAGAGAAGCAGAACTCTATTCTTTTCATAGGTATTAATATATGGGTATTTATGTAAATATAAAAATGATTTGTTACAAGGAATTGGCTTATACATAATAGAGGCAGAGATCTGCATGTTGAGGATGCAGAGACATTAATAAATAAACTGTAGGTTACCTGTGTCCCCTGTTCCTGGTCCAGAGCCCTCAGCTTTTAGCAGCCAACCAGGGCAGACAGGTGATACCTCTACATGCCAGCCCCCTGCCAGCATCAAGCCCCTAGGCAAATACAGCAGTAGTAAGCTATGCCAAGCCCCATACACATTCCATCTACCTCACCTCTATGTGCATTCCCGGAGGACAGTGGCCCCCAAGGACCACCAGGCAAGACCCCTCAGACCACAATTCCAAGTCTGCCCTGTCCTCCTGGCAAACTTAGCAGCTAAGATCCCCACCTTATCCCCTATGCAGCATATTCCCAACCCAGAGTGGAGCCCCCATCCATGGAGGCCCACAGCAACCAACCAGGACAGGTGAGACCTCTGTGTGCCAGCCCACTTCTGCACTGGGCTCCTGGGCAAGCACAGCGGAAGTGAGCTACACCCTCTCCTCTGCCTGCTCTATCTCCCAGATCACAGCCATATCTGCATTCCCAAAAGCCATCAGGGACCACCAGTTAATATTTTCTCCTACTGCTGGCCATCAAGTCCCCCTAAAACATTCCCAACAGAGGTAATCCACACTTTCTCCCCAATGCTCCATTTTCTGACACACAACTCTTCCTGCATTACCTGAAACCTGCCAATATCAGAGATAACCAGATGGCTAAAAGCCATTATAAGAACACAAATAACAAGAGACTCATCAATATGGCAATACCAGACCCCAGCTATCGTACTACAGCAAGCCCAGAATATCTTAACACAGCTAAAACACAAGAAAATGACCTTAAGGCCAATCTCATGAAGATAATAGAGGCCTCAAAAGTAGAAAGGAATAAATCCCTTAAAGAAATACAATCAAAAAGGTAGAGGGCTTTAAGAAGAAAATGAATGAATCCTTTAAAGAGGTACAGGAAAACACAATTAAACAGGTGAAGGAAATGAACAAAATTGTCCAAGACCTGAAATAAAAAAATAAATAAAGCATAATCTGAGGGAATTCTGGAGATGGAATACCTAGGAAAGAGAACAGGAACAACAGACTCAAGAATCTCCAACAGAATCTAAAAGCTGAAAGAGAGACTCTCAGGCATAGAAGATATGATTGAAGAAACTGATACATCAGTCAAAGAAATTGTTAAATCTAAACTATTCCTGACACAGAACATCCAGGAAATCTGGGATACAATTAATAGACCTAACTTACAAATAACAGGAATAGAAGGTTAAGGGTCCCAGCTCCAAGGAACAGAAAATATCTTCAACAAAAGCATAGAAGAAAATGTCCCCAATCTAAAGAAAGAGATACCTATAAACATATGAAAAGCATACAGAACACGAATTAGACTGCACCAAAAAAATCCTCCAACCACATAATATTAAACCACTAAATCTACAGGACAAAGAAAGATTATTAAAAGTTGCAAGGGGAAAAGGCCAAGTAACATATAAAATTACACCTATCAGAATTACACCTGACTTCTCATCAGAGACTCTAAGCCAGAAAGGCCTAAACAGATGTCTTGAAAACTCTAAGAGACCACAGATGCCAACCTAGAATACTATACACATCAAAACTTTCAATCACCGTAGATTAAAAAAAATATTCCAAGAAAAAACCTAATTTAAACAATATCTATCCTGAAATCCAAGCCTACAAAAACTACTAGAAGAAAAATTCCATCCCAAAGTGGGTAACTACATCCAGGAAAACATAAGAAATAAATAATTCCATGCCACAAACAAAACAAAAGAAGGGAAGCACACAGAGTCATACTATCACAACCAAAATCAAAATTAAAGGAATCAACAATCATTGGTCATTAATGTCTCTCAACATCAATGGACACAATTCCCCAATAAAAAGGCACAGGTTAACAGAATGGATACAGAAACAGGATCCACCATTCTGGTGCATACAAGAAACACACCTCAGCAACAAAGATAGATATTACTACAGAGTAAAGAACAGGAAAAAAAAGTTTTCCAAACAAATGGACTCAAGAAACAAGCAGGAGTAGCTATTTTAGTATCTAATAAAATACACTTTCAAGCAAAAGTAATCAAAAGAGATGAGGAAATGTTCTAAATAGTCATCAAAGGAAAAATCCACCAGGATGACATCTCAATTCTGAACAAATATGCCCTAAATACACAGGCACTTACATTCATAAAAGAACCATTACTAAAGTTTAAATCACACATCAAACCTCACACGTTAATAGTAGGAGACTTCAACACTCCATTCTCACCAATCGACAGGATATCAGGACAGAAACTAAATAGAGAAATAATGAAACTAACCAATGTTATGAGTTAATTGGACCTAACATATCTATAGAACTTTTCACCCAACACACAAAAAATTATACATTTTTCTCAGCACATCATGGAACCCTCTCTAAAACTGACCATATATTTGGACACAAAGCAAACCTTTACAGATACAAGAAAATTAAAATAACTCCTTGTATTTTACCAGGCCACCATGGATTATAGCTGGACTTCAACAACACAGAAAGCCTACAAAGTCATGGAAACCAAACAACTCTCTACTCAATGACCACTGGGTCATGGAAAAATATTTAAAAACTTAAAATTAAAATATTAAAAAATTAAAAACTTTCTAGAAGTCAATGAAATGAAGGCACAACATATCCAAACTTATGGGACGCAATAAAAGCAGTGGTCAGAGGAATGTTCATAGCATTGAGTGCCTTCATAAAGATATTGGAGAGGTCTCATACTAGCAACTTAACAGCACATCTGAAGTTTCTAGAACAAAAAGCAGCAAACAAACCCAAGATGAGTAGATGGCAGGAAGTAATTAAATTCAGGTCTAAAATCAATAAAATAAAAACAAAGAAAACAATATAAAGAATCAACAAAAGCTGGATCTTTGAAAAAAATCAACAAGATAGACACTTAGACAAACTTACTAAAAGGCAGAGAGACAGTATATGAATTAACAAAATCAAAAATGAATAGGGGAACATAACAATAGACACTGAAGAAAACCAAAGAATCATTAGGTCTTACTTCAAAAACTTGTATGCCACAAAATTGGAAAATCTAAATGAAATGGATGATTTTATTGATAAATACCACTTACCAATATTTAATCAAGATAAGGTAAACAACATACATAGACCTGTAAGCCCTAAGGAAATAGAAGCAGTCATCAAAAGTCTCCCAACCAAAAGCAGTCATGGGCCAGGTGGTTTTAGCACAGAATTCTATGAGACTTTGAAAGAAGAGCTAATATCAATACTCCTCATACTATTTAACAAAATAGAAACAGAATGAACATTGCCAAACTCATTCTATGTGGTAACAGTCACCCTGATAACCAAACCACACAAAGACCCAACAAAGAAAAAGAACTTCAGACCAATCTCCCTTGTGAACATTGACACAAAAACACTCAAAAATATGCTTGCAACCTTAATCCTGGAACATATCAAAAATATCCTCCACTACAATCAAGTTGGCTGCTTCATCCCAGGGATACAGGGATGGTACACAAAACTACATCAATGTAATCCACCATATAAACAAACTGAAAGAAAAAAGTCATCTCATTAGATCCTGAAAAAGCCTTTGACAAAATCCAACACCCCTTCATGATAAAAGTCTTGGAGAGATCAGGGTTACCTAAACACAATAAAAGTAATATACAGCAAGCCAATAGCCAGCGTGAAATTAAGTAGAAAGAAACCTAAAGTAATCCCACTAAAAGCAGGGATAGGACAAGAGAGATACTCTTTTTGTATCTATTCAATATAGTATTTGAAGTTCTAGCTAGAGCAATAAGACAACTAAAGGAAATCAAGGGGATACAAATTGAAAAGAAAAAAGTCAAAGTATCATTATTCACAGGTGAGATGACAATAGACATAAGTGACCCTAAATTTTACCAGAGAACTCCTACAGCTGATAGACACCTTCAGAAAAGTGGCTACATACAAATTAACTCAAGATACCTGTAACCCTCCTCTATACAGGTGATAAGTGGGATGAGAAAAAAACACTCTTCACAATAGCCATAAATAATATAAAATATCTTGGTGTAATACCTACATGACAAAAACTTCAAGTCTTCCAAGAAAGGAATTGAAGAAGATTTTAGAAGATGGAAAGATCTCTCATATTCATGAAAAAGTAGGATTAACATACTAAATATGACCATCCTACTAAAAGCCATCTAGAAATTCAGTGCAGTTCCCATCAAAATACCTCCAGTTCTTTACAGACCTTGAAAGAGCAACCATCAACTTGATACAGAAAAATAGAAGACCCAAGATAGCTAAAACAATTCTGTACAAAAAACAAACAAACAAAGAACCCTTCTGGAGGTATCACCAACCCTGATATCAAACTGTACTACAGAGCAGTAGTAATAAAAACCTCACAGTATTGACATAAGAACATACAGGTCAAACAACGGAATCAAATAAAAGACACAGAAATAAACCCACATACCTAAATACACCTGACTTTTGATGAAGAAGCCAAAGCCATACAATGTAAAGGAGAAAGCATCTTCAACAAATGGTGCTGGACTACTTGAATGTCTGCATGTAGAAAAATGCACGTAGATCGATATTTATCACCCTGCACAAAATCAAGTCCAAGCCGATCAAAGACTTCAACATGAAACCAGATACACTAAATCTATTAGAAGAGAAAGTGGGGGAAAGCCTTGAATTCATTAGCACAGGAGACAACATCCTGAACAGAATACCAACAGCTCAGGCACCAAGGTCAACAATTAATAATTGAGACCTCATGAAATGGAAAAGCTTCTGTAAATCAAAGGACACTGTGAATAGAACAAAATGTCAGCCTACAGATTGGGAAAAGATCTTCACCAACCCTACATACAACAGAGGGCTAATATCCAAAATATATAAAGAAACTCAAGAAATTAAACACCAACAAACCAAATAATCCAATCAAGAAATAGGCCCCTGGGAGGATATAGGGTGACTCTAGCTGAGACTCCTAGTGGGGGAGGGGGACAATATGGAGACTGAAGTGATCACCCACTATAGCCAGGCAGGACTTCCAGCCCACCAACTTTTGACCCAAAATTTACCCTGCCCACAAGATGGGCAGAGATCAGTATGTAGTAGAGTTTGAGGAAATGGCCAACTAATGACTGGCCCAACTTAAAACGCACCCCGTAGGAGAGAGCTGATACCTGTCACTGTTAAAGATACTCAGCTATGCTTGTAGACATGAACCAAGCTAACTGTCCTCTGCGAGGCTCCACACCCAACCAGAACCATTTGTTGAAGATGCTTTCTCTTTCACATTATACAGCTTTGGCTTCTTTGTCAAAAATCAGGTGTACTTAGGTATGTGGATCAAAACAGATTCTGAGACTGACAACCAATTATTAGATGCAGTTCTGTGAATCTTGTGGAAGATTTGAGAGGAAGAATAGAGGGATCTGAAGGGGATAAGATCTCTATAAGAGGACCAAAAGAGTCAACTAACCTAGACACATGGGGTTTACCACCTCTGGGAGACTGAACTACTAATCTGAGTGCACGCATGGTCTGGACCTAAGTCCTCTTTACTTATTGAGCTGATGGACAGCTTGGACTTCATGTGGATCCCTTAGCAATTGGAGTACGGGCTGTCACTGACATTGACTCAGTTGCCTACTATTGTATCATTTTCCCCTAACTCGGTAGCCTTGTCTGGCCTCAGTGGAAGAGGATGCTGTTAGTCCAGAATTGACATAAAGTGGCTGGGCAGGATGGCATGGTGGAGGTGTAAGGGAAGGTGACTCCCTTCTCTGAGAAGAAAGGGGGGCAGAAGTGGGGGAAAAGTGGGAGGATAGGACTGGGAGGAAAGAAGAGATGGGGCCAGCATTGATATATACATAGATAGTATTGGTATACTGTTCCTTTGGAATGTATACACCTTACCCTTGTTCATTCAAATACTGATTTCTTCCCCCCACTCTCTGGTTCAATCCGGATATTGTATTGTGATACTTATTCTAAACATCCTGTCTCAACTCTATAAATAGGCCAAATAAAGCAACTAGACACAATGTTAAGCAGTGTGAGGAGCCAGAGGGAGGAAATGAGTGGGAGGAAAGAGGGCGAGGAGAGCTAGGAGAAGGCTGAGCTGGAGGAGAGGGATCATGGAACGAGGTGGAGAGATAAACTGGACCTAATTTATCACAAAAAGCAAGTATAATGTGGGAAATGTAAATGTTAGGAAACTGTGAAGGCTTGAACTTTTAGGAGGGAGTAACTATTGCCCAGCATTGTGTTCTAGGTTAACTAAAATCCTAGTCTCTGTGTGGTGATTTGGTTATACAGCTGTTTAGGATTAACAGCAAGCTTTACCAGAAGATATATTAATAGGAAATATTAATAGTCTTTTACAACAAATGCTGCCCAACTAATCTAAGTATCCACACCCTTTAAATCATACTTAAACATAATTTGGAGGGGGGAATAAGTTCCCACTGATAAAACCCAAACTTAAAACCCAAAAACTCCCAGGTCAATTACTGTCTCTTTAAAAGAGGCAGCCCAGGAGCAAAAGACAGCCTCTTGTGGGCAGACCTGAGACTTAACAAAACTGGCTGCTGCTGCAGTTTAACTGAAGGGCAAACAAGCATGGCTCCTTTATACTGTGGCTGGCTCAACTGGCTCAGTTCCACAGCCATGGCAGGAAAGAAAGGAACTGGAGGCAGACAAACCTCTAGATAGAGCTTGGCCTAAAACTGCATCTAAAATTAAAAAATTGCCATGGCAGAGGGTGTTTTAATCCCCTTTGGCTTCATTTTGGCTGTCATAGTCATGGATCTGGTTGCAATATGTTTAATGGTGTTGGTTCTTCTCCATACCTTCTCCAAGAAAGTTGAAGGAGAAAATGGGGTAAAAAACAAGGATTGGGATACTAAGTTACAGACAAGAAAAAGGGCACTCTTCTTAATAATTAGATTAATAATGGCTAAAATCCAAAGCTCTCTGGCTGCAAGATACTTTTCAGCTCTTTCTGGTAAGGGTCCACCAATTAACTAAAACATCAACTAAATTCCAAAAAATAACCAACTGGGCTTTGTTTGTTACAGCATAAATTGGTACAACTGACCCCAAACTTAAAATTTTTTTGTCTCTTTGATTTTCATTTAAAAGCTTTGAGTTACAATGAAACTGATTTTTAAAAATATATAAATATCTAAACAAGTTGGTGAAGGCACATGCCTTTCTTCCCAACACAAAGTAAAAAGAAACAGGCAGATCTCTGAGTTCAGGATCAAGCTTATTTACATAATAAAAGTCAGGATGGCAACTCTTGCTGTTTAGCTATTTGCAGAGAAACTCTAAGATTTAAAATGGCAAAATTCGGAGGGACTCCAAGATGGCGGCCCCCGGAGGACACTGTGACTGAGGAGTAGGACAGCAGTGTCAGTGCAGCAACCAGGAGACTGAAATCTGGGACCTAAAACACCAGCGTTTGTGATTGCCAGGTAAGCAGAATTCCTACGGTGAGGAAATCAAGTGGGAAAGTCCTAGGGACACCCAGTTATTCACCTATTCACCAGAAAAACTCTGGGCAACAGGCTGCGCAGAGCCCTGATCAGAACTCGCAGCTTCCCTCGGTGCCGCAGGCTGCCTGGACCAGGACACACAGTCTCCTGGCCAGGCTGAGGCACCCCAGACACCATTCCAGTCCGGGTGCATCAGCGGCACACATCTGCTTGCCCTGATCTGACTGTGCAGCCTCCACCACACCGCCAGCCACCATATTTGACAGGGACACAGAGTTCCCGGTCCAGACTCATACTATTCCAGCCCGGATGCATCTGCAGCACACATCTGCTAGCTCTGATCTGAATATGTAGCATCTCCCGGCCCCGCCATTCGCCATCCCTGACTGGGACACATAGTTTCCAGTCCAGACTGAGGCACTTCAGATACCAGTCCAGACCTGGGAGAAATGGCTGGCGCACATCTGCTAGCCTTGAGCAGAACACCCACCTCCCACGGTGCTGGTACAGCCAGCTTCCACCCCGAAGAAGGACATATAGTAACTAGTCCACACTAAGGTGTCTCCTGATACCATCCCAGACTGGGGTGCACAGCCCCTAGCTCAGAAGGAGGTGCCCGCAGCACCACCCACTGACCTCAGAGTCCAGCCTGCTGAACCTGCCACAGACTGAAGAACACTGGGAATCCAGGAAACCTGTGCAGGCGCTTGCCTGCAGTCTGCGCTTGCTAAACGCGCTAGCACCCTCATCCCCTCCTGTGCTTGCTCCCAAACCCCATAGCTCAACCATATACACTCCCTTAGCACTCCCTATTAGGACACCTTCCAGCGCATGCCAACACACACACACATACACACACACACTTACTCCCCCTCCCCAACAATGAAACTACACCAGTGACCTTTCCTCCCACAGGGACAACTGAAGCAAATACACACACTATCAAACCACTGGAACTCCCTGAACTTCTTGAAGACTACTCCAGACACCAGAGACTGACAGTTCCAAGCTGAAGTTCAGCCTCAAGGAACAAACAGCTCCCTGAGTATATATAAAAAAATGACCAGAGGTCCACTTAAGAACTCATCCAACAAAAATCAGGACACCATGGCACCACCAGAAATACTCAAAAGCAATGGAGGTTTTAATTCAGCAGAGACACAGGAAAATAATATTAAAGCTA
>CM053763.1:19036693-19052261 GCA_028658305.1 Pachyuromys duprasi
CATTTGACAAAATCTAACACCCATTCTTGTTTAAAGTCTTGGAGCAATCAGGGATATAAGGCACATACTTAAACATAGTAAAGACAATCTACAGCAAGCCTATAGCCAACATCAAACTAAATGGAGAGAAACTTAAATCAATCCCACTGAAATCAGGGACAAGGAAAGGCTGTCCACTTTCTCCATATCTCATCAACATTGTACTTGAAGTCCTAGCTAGAGCAATAAGACAACTAAAAAAAAAAAATCAAGGTGATACAAATCAGAAGGCAAGAAGTCAAAGTATCACTATTCACAGATGATACGATAGTATACATAATCGACCCCAAAAATTCAACCAGAGAACTCCTTCAGCTGATAAACACCTTCAGCATAGTGGCTGGATAAAAAATTTATTTAAAAAAATCAGAAGCCCTCCAAAGACAAAAGTCCTGAGAAACAAATTAGGGATATAACATCCTTCATAATAGCCACAAGTAACAAAGTACTTTGGTGTGTGTGACTCTCATCAAGCAACTGAAAGACCTGCTAGGAAAAAAAAAAAAACTTCCAGTCTTTGAAGAAATAAATTGAAGAAGATATCAGAAGATGGAAAGATCTCCCATGCTCATGGATCACTAGGATTAAAATAGGGGAAAACGGCCATCCTGCCAAAAGCAATCTACAGATTCAATGCAATTCCCATCAAAATACCAACACAGTTCTTTACAGACCTTGAAAGAAAAATTCTCAACTTTATATGGAGAAGCAAAAAACCCAGAATTGTCAAAAACGATCCTGTACAACAACAGATCACCTGGAGGCATCTCCATCCCTATATCTTAAGCTGTACTACAGAGCAATAGTAATAAAAACTGCATGGTATTGGTATAGAAACAGAATAGTGGATCAATGAAACCGAATAGAAGACCTAAAAATAAACCCACACACCTAAGGATACTTGAATTTTGACAAAGAAGCCAAAACCATTCAATGGAAGAAAGATAGCATCTTCAACAAATGGTGCTGATGCAACTTGATGTTTACATGTAGAAAAATGCAAATAGTTCCATATTTATCACCCTGCACAAAACTAAACTCCAAGTGGATCAAAGAACTCAACATGAAGCCAGACATACTAAATGGGTTAGAAGAAAATGTGGGGAAGAGCCTAGAACTCATTGACACAGAAACAGAACACCAACAGCACAGGTTCTGACATCAACAATCAATAAATGGGACCTCATGAAATTGAACAGCTTCTTTAAATCAAAAGACAGTATCATCAGAACAAAACGACAGCCTTCAACTGGGAAAGGATCTTCACCAACCCTATATCTGACAGAGGGCTAATATCCAGAATATATAAAGAACTCAAGAAGTTAAAAAGCAACAAATCAAGCAATCCAATTAAAAAATGGGGTATAGATTTAAACAGAGAATTCTCTGTAGAGGAATATAGAATGGCAGAGAAACACTTAAAAAATGTTCAAGTCCTTAGTCAGCAGGAAGATGTAAATCAAAACAACCCTGAGATTTCATCTTACACCCATCAGAATGGCAAACATCAAAAACTCAAGTGACAATACATGCTGAAGAGAATGTGGAAAAAGAGGAACCCTCCTTCATTGCTGGTGGGAATGTAAACTTTTACAACACTTTGGAATCTAGTCTGTTGCTTTCTAAGACAATGAGGAAAAGTGCTTCCTCAAGATGCAGCTATATCACTCCTAGGTATATATCCAAAATATGTTCAAGTACACAAGGACATTTTTTAAACCATGTTCATAGAAGTTTTTTTTTTTCGTAATAGCCAGAAACTGGGAACAACCTAGATGTCTCTCAATGGAGGAATGGATACAGAAATTGTTGTACATTTACACAATGAACACTACTCATCCATTAAAAACAAGGACATCATGGAATTTGCAGGCAAATGGTGGGATCTAGAAAAGATCATCCTGAGTGAGGTATCCCAGAAGCAGAAAGACACACATGATATATACTCACTTATAAGTGGATGTTCAACATATAATATTGGATAAACATACTAAAATCTGTCCACCTAAAGAAGCTAAGAAGGAAGACCCTGGGTAAGATGATCAATCCTCACTCAGAAAGACTAATGGGATGGACATTGGAAGAAGGAGAAAATAGGAAACAGGACAGGAGTCTACCACAGAGGGCCTCTGAAAGACTCTACCTAGCAGTGTGTCAAAGCAGATGCTGAGACTCATCACCAAACTTTGGGCAGAGTGCAGGGAATCATATGAAAGAAGGGGGAGATAATAAGACCTGGAGAGGACAGGAGCTTCACAAGGAGAGCAATAGAACCCAAAAATCTGGGCCCTGGGGTCTCTTCTGAGACTGAATCTCCAACCAAGTACCATTCATGGATATAACCTAAAACCCCTGCTCAGATGTAGCCCATGGAAGCTCAGTATTCAAGTGAGTACCCTAGTAAGGGGAAGAGGGATTGTCTCTAACATAAACTCAGTGGCAGGTTCTTTGACCATCCCCTCGAGGGGGGAGCATCCTTGCCAGACCACAGAGGAAAACAATGCATCTAGTCCTGATAAGACCTGATAAGCTAGGGTCAGATGGAAGGGGAGGAGGTCCTCCTCTATCAGTGAACTTGGAGAGGGGTATTGGAGGAGATGAGGGAGGATGAGATTGGGAAGGTATTAGGGAGGGGGCTGGGACATCAAGTGAATAAACTGTTATTAATATAAAAAATAAAAATTTAACTTAAAAAGTAGTACCATAATTGATGGAATAGCAGAGACTACTAAAAGAAAAGAAAATTAAGGGACTTAATCAAGGTCAGAAGGCACATTTGTTATAGTTCTGGAAATAGGATTTTACCTAACTTCTTGGACAGCATCCTACAAAATAGATCCTTCTGTTCAATATTTCTTATCTTGTCTCTATAACATAATAAATGTAGGTCTGATGCCTTAGCAGTGTATTGAGGTTACTATATACTTAAAAATCTCTTTTCACCCCATTCTTTTGGTAGTGCAGCTTTAAAGAGTGTTTTATTTTCTAGAGTTACATAAATGTATGGATTTTTAAGAAATAGAGCCTAGCAGATCTCATCGTACAAGCTAATTACATGTATGAAATTTCATGTGATTGGTATGCTATCTCAAAGGCACAGTTCCAACACTGAGTGACCCTTGTTACTCTTTTTTGCATTTTATAATTTCATAATGCTTATCACATTTATTTTAATTACCAGTGTATTTAAATACTTTAAATACGTGTTCGGTGTTCTCAATTTCTATTTGTATAGGCGATTTTTTTTCTTTCTCATGGCTAATTTAGTAGCCAGTAGCAGCACTTACTAGTTTCTTGGCTTATAATATAAATGCCCAAAGCTGGGGAAAAATTTATGTACACCTTGAATAATATTTTTATTCTTGTTTCAGTATAGATAGTCCCCAGCTGATGACTTATACATTTTTAACTTTGTGATGCTATGTATGTAATATACATTCAGTAGAAATCATACTATTTTATTTTAATTTTCATATTTTCTCAGGACAGCTATATGTATCATGCTATACTTGTGATAGTGGGCAGTGAATAAATTCAGAGCTCCTAATTATCTACACATAGTCCATACTGTGCATTGGACTGTGTTCCTAGAATATATGCTTGCTGTTAGGCTATGTGTTTTGACCAAAGGGAGCCTCAACTTACAAGGGGAGTCTAAATATTTCAGAATAGCATAAAGATATGAGAATTCATCATGTAATCCATACAGGTGGACATAGAATGTTCTCAGTCTGCATCTCATATAATATTTTGCTATAACTGTGCAGAAGGGAAGAAAATTACCCATAGTCCAGTGATTGGTAAAAGAGGAGGAGGATAGAGGAGACCAAGAAGATCAATGGAGATTTCAAGCACCCTTCCTTAGGCCCTCCTTGTTATTTAACTTCTTTGGGTCTGTGAATTGTAGTGTGCTTATCATGTACTATATAGCTAATACCTGCTTATAACCAAGTAGAGTGATTTCCAAGATGTTGGCAGTCAGGGCTTACTGTATTTGAGTGGCAGAAGATCAGAGACTGTGGTTTCAGTGAGTAACCCCCAAACAATGACACTGGTACTTCACCAGGAGGGGAGGTGGCATATCAAGTGCAGGGAACACAGTGTTTCAGCCAAGACCATCTCCAGGACATGGTTTGGAACAACAGTGCTTTCTGTTTAGCAAGGTCCAGATCTGGCCATGCCTACACAGTGTTTCCAGCCTACCTGAGTGTGGGGCTCAGATCCCCTCCAGCAACCAGACTTCGGATCACTACGCCTCCCATGCGTGGTTACTGAAGCCAGCATCCCAATCCCAATGCGACAAGCCCAGGCGCCAAGCACAGCCCAGGGCACACTGCTCCCATAAGGTGCTTTCTGCCTGTCTGCATGCAAGGACATGCAGGTCCAAGAGTGCTTCATTCCATCAACCCTGCTTTCCTAAGGTTAGTGTCAGGACTGGAGGCATCACCCCAACCACAGCCCAAGGGTTCTTCTTGTCCATGTAGAGACCGGCTAGACAGGACAAACATTTAGAGTCCTAGTACCATGATGGTGAAACCAAGCCAAATCTGAGCACCGGGAGCTCAGTGCCTGCTGGGCCAGCAAGCAGCTGTGTGGCTGAATCTGAATCTACAATACCAGCACATGTTTGCCTGTTTGTTGCAGTGGCTGTCCCCATAACACCACTCATAATCTGCATGATCTGCCTGATTCATCCAGAGCACAGCCAGCACAGAGGACCTCCAGTCCTACAGAAGATACTAGAAAGAAAACTCTAACCTAACAAGGCCAATTATACCCAGAGAAACAGAGATAATAAATAACCCCATATCAGCAAAAGAAGGTAATCATGCACACATACTCTTTACCACCACCAACATCAAAATAACAGGAAGTAACAACCACTGGTTATTAATATCTCTCAACATCAATGGCTCAACTCCCAAATGAAAAGACACAGGCTAACAGAATGGATGCGAAAACAGGACTCATCATTCTTCTGCATTCAAGAAACATCTCAGCAATAGAGATAGACATTACCTCAGAGTAAAGGGATGGAAAACAGTTTTCCAAGCAAACAGACCCAAGAATCAAGCTAAATCTAGTATCTAATGAAATAGACTTGCAACCAAAATTAATCAAAAGAGATGGGGACGGACACTTCATACTCATCAAAGGAAAAATCCACCAAGAAAACATCTCAATTCTGAACATCTGTTCTCCAAATACAAGGGCACTAACATTTGTAAAAGAATCATTACTAAAGCTTAAGTCACACTTTGAACCCCACACATTACTAGTAGGAGTTTCTGCACCACACTGACTCCAGTGGATAGATCATCAAGAAATAAACTAATGTGCACATTATTAATCAACAACAGACATCATCAATCAAATGGACCAAACAGATATCTACAGGACATTTCACGGAAACACAAGAGAATATACCTTCTTCTCAGAACCTCATGGATCCTTCTCCAAAACTGACCATATACTCAGTCACAAAGCAAGCATTAGCAGATACAAGAAGGTTGAAATAAATCCCTGCATCTTATCAGACACCATGGATTAAAGCTGGAACTTAAACAACAACTGAAGCAACAGAAAGTCTACAAATTAAAGGAAAACTGACTGGCTCTCTAATCAATGACCACTGGGAAAGGGAGGGGGAAAAAGAGAAAGAAATTAAAGACTTTCTAGCATTCAATGAAAATGAAGGCACAACATACCAAACTTATGGGACACAGTGAAAGCAGTGCTGAGAGAAAAGTTCATAGCACTAAGTGCCTTCGTAAAGAAATTGGAAAGATCCCATATTACTAACCTAGCACCATACCTGAAAGTTCTTTAACACAAGAAAGTGATCACTCCAAGGAGAAGTAGATGACTGTAAATAATCAAAGTTAGGACTGAAATAAATAAATTGAAAGGAAAGAGAACGATACAAAAAGAAATCACAAAACCAAGAGCTGGTTCTTTGAGAAAATCAACAAGATAGAAAAACTCTTAGCCAAACTAACTAAAAGGCAGAAAGGGGGACAGAGAGCGAGAGAGAGAGCAAGAGAGAGAGAGAGAGAGAGAGAGAGAGAGAGAGAGAGAGAGAGAGAGAGAGAGAGAGAGAACCCAAATCAACAGAATCAGAAACAAAAAGGGAAACATAAAAAAACAATGAGTAAATACTTCAAAAGCCTGCATTCCACAAAATTGTAAAATCTAAAGGAAATAGATCACTTTCCTGATAAGATTTCACCTACCAAAGTTAAATCAAGATCAAGTAAATAGTTTAAACAGACATATAACTCCTAAGGAAATAGAAGCAGTCATCAAAAGTCTCCCAACCAAAACAATTAAAAATAAATAAATAAATAAAGGCCCAGGACCAGATGGTATTACTGTAGAATTCTACCAGACATACAAAGACCTAATACCAATACTCTTCAAACTATTCCACAAAATAGAAATTGAAAGAACATTGCCAAACTCATTCTACGAAGCCACAGTCACTCTAATACCTAAACCATACAAAGACCCAACAAAGAAAGAGAATTTCAGACCATTTTCCTTCATGTACATCGATGCAAAAATACTCAATAAAATAGTCCCAAACCAAATCCAAGAATACATCATCTACAATGATGATGTAGGCTTCATACTCATACTAGGGGTGCAGGGATGGTTCAACTTACAAAAATCCATCAATGTAATCCACCATATAAACGAACTCAAAGAAAAAAAAACCCACATGATTATCTCATTAGATGCCTTTGGCAAAACCCAACACCCTTTCCTGATAAAAGTCTTGGAGAGATAAGTGATACATGCCACATAGCCACATACCTAAACATAATAAAGTCTATATACAGCAGTCTGATAGCCAACATCGAATTAAATGGAGAGAAAATCAAAACAATTCCACTAAAATCAGGAACAAGACAAGGCTGCCCACTGTCTCCCTACTTCTTCAATATAGTACTTGAAGTTCTACCTAGAGCAATAAGACAACTAAAGGAGATCAAGGGGGTACAAATTAGGAAGGAACAAGTCAAAGTATTGTTATTTACAAATACTATGATAGTATACATAAGCAACCCCAAAAATTCCATCAAAGAACCCCTACAGCTGATAAACAGCTTCAGCAATGTGGCTGGATACAATTAATTAAAATAATCAGTAGCCCTCCAGTACACAAATGACAAACGGAGAGAGAAAAATATTAGGGAAACTATACCCTTTAAAATAGTCACAAATAATATAAAGTGTCTTGGAGTAACTCTTACCAAGCAAGTGAAAGACCTGTATGACAAGAACTTCATGTTTCTGAAGAAAGAAACTGAAGGAGATATCAGAAGTTGGAAAGATGTCCTATGCTTGTGGATCAATAGAAATGACATAGTAAAAATAGCCATCTTACCAAAAGCAATCTACAGTTTCAATGCAATCCCCATGGAAATACCAACAAAGTTTTTTTACAGACCTTGAGAGAACAATTCTCAACTTCATATGGAAAAACTAAAAATAGCTAGGACCCAGAATAGCTAAAACAATTCTATGCAATAAAAGAGTTTCTGGAGTTATCTCTATCCCTGACTTCAAGCTATATTACAGTGTAATCGAAATAAAAACTTCATGGTACTGGTATAGAAATAGATTGGTTGAATAGAATGGAATTGAATAGAAGACCCAGAAATAAACACACATATGTATGGACACTGGCACAAAGGTGCCAAAACCATGCAATGGAAAAAGACAACATGTTCAACAAATGATACTGGTCTAACTGTATATCAGCATGTAGCAAAATACAAATAGGTAAAAAAAATATTTAACTCCATGCACAAAACTGAAATCTAAGTGGATCAAAGACCTCAATATAACACCAGATACACCAAACCTGTTAGAAGAGAAAGTGGGGAAAACCCTTGAGCAGAGTACCAACAGCTCAGGCTCTTAGATTAACAATTAATAAATGGGACCTCTTGAAATTGAAAAGTTTCTGTAAGGCAAAGTCCACTCTGAACAAAATGAAAAGACAGTCTACAGGTTGGGAAAAGATCTTCACCACTCCTACATCCAACAAAGGGCTAATATTCAAAATATATAATGAACTCAAGAAATCAAGCACCAGTATACAAAATAACCTAATTACAAAATGAAGCACAGAACTAAACAGAGAATTTTCAACCGAGTAATCTTGAATGGTGGAGGAACACTTAAAGAAATGCTCAACTTCCTTGACTGTGAGATTACGTCTTACACCATTCAGAATGGCCAAACTCAATATCTCAGTCGACAGCAGGTGCTGGCAAGGGTGTGGAGAAAGGGAGACACTCCTCCATTGCTGGTAGGAGTGTAAAACTGTACAACTACTTTGGAAATCAATCTGACACTTTTTCATAAAATTGGGATAAATAACGAGGAGGATCTAAGGGAGGATGCATAAACGCACTTGGGAGGGGAGAGAGAATAATCAGAGGTAGTGGCTGAAGAGGGGGAACTATGTAGGAGAGGGGCCTCAAGAGTTAGAGAGAGGAGATCAGACTTGGGGAGAGTGACAGCATGAGGACAGAAGGCTTATAGAGAAAATGGAAATGGAGTGTAGGGGTATCTCTGGAGACCTAAGGCAGGGAAGGCCTCTGGGAGGATATGAGGGAGATTTAAGCAATGACTCCTAGTAGTAGAGCCCATAGAGATTGAAGAGGACATCTTCTAACTAGCCTGGCCTCCTAGTAGAGGAAGGGAAACTCCAACCCACTCACCAAAATTTCAATCCCAAGTTTATCCTGCATGCAAATTGGCAGGGATAAAGATAGAGCAGATAGAGCAGAGATTGAGGGAATGCCCAACCAGTGCTTACCAAAGACCTACCCAATGGGACAGTGCCAACCCCTGACACTATGAATGATACTCTGCTAGGCTTGCAGACAGAGCCTGACAGAGTTGTCCTCTGAGAGTCTCTACCCAGCAACACTTCAAAAGAGATGCTGAGAATCACAGCCAAACATTGCACAATGCTTAGGGAATCTTGTGGAAAAGTGGGAGTAAGGAGCAAAGGACTTGGAGGTGACAAGAAGACCTACAAGGCCAATTATCCAGGGCCCAGAGAGGCTTGCTGAGACTGAAGTATCAACCAAGGACCATGCATGAACTGCACATAGGCCCTCTACAAAGATATAACAGATGGATAACTTAGGATTCATGTAGGTCCTTTAGTAAGGGAAGTGAGGACTGCATTGGAGAAGGATTCACTTGCCAGCTTTCTGATCACTTCCCCCTGGTGTGACTTCCTTACCAGGCCACAAGGGAAGAGCACATACTCAGTCCTGATTTAACTTTATGAGCTGGGTTGGATGGGCAAGAGTTCTCCCCTTTTCTGAGGAAAAAGGGGAAGGGATGGAGATGAGAGGAAGGGTGGAACTGGGAGGGGAGGAGATATGGGGCTACAATCAGGATGTAAGGTGAATAAAGTAAATAAATTTTAAAAAGAAGGGGAATAGACACTATTATGTCCCTTGAACATTTATAAGAAATTCAGTAGAGTGCCACATCCATTTTATTGGGACTTCATCCCTACTTCTGCATTCCATGTGCCTCTCTGCTAACTCCAGACATACGCTCCTCAAAGGACCTCACAACTACTACACTCGGTAGAGACATCGGTAACTCTCTGTGCCCTCCTTTGTTTTCTCTGTTCTGTTGTGGCAGGGTGCTAGGAGTACTAGACTTGCCCTATCACATCCTACTAGCCCATCTCCATTCCACTGGGACTGGTCACTACACATGTTATGAACCCACAGGGTACCCATAATTCTGTCTCTGCAGCTGTTCATGATATCAGACTCTGAACTTTCCTTAAGGGATCAAATCCTCAGAGACGGTTTACTTCCCTAACCTGCTTTTTGAACACCCATCCTACCCAATGCACTAAACAGGGCTATATGAAATCTAAACCCAGAGTTCAAAGCAAAATTTCAGATCTGGGATCAACGGAGTCTAAACTCTGAAACCTGGTGTGACCAAGACTGAGAAATAACTGTCATTTAGTTGTTTCACACCCGATAATTTGGGGTAGCAGCAACCAAAGAATGGAACACCATGCCACAAATGTGAGACCAGATATCTGCACTAAGAAACACCACAGTTGTCACTGCAGATGCCTAGATGAAAACACAGACATGAACAACAAAGACAATATGCCTCCTCCAGAAACTAAAACCCTATTTTAATATTCTCAGAGGAAAGCAATTTAGCTGAAGCACAAAACACTCAGCAATTTTGAATATGTTCAAGGACCTTAAAGAGATTGTGTATAAATGCCTCAATAAAGAACACAAAAATACAAACAGTTGAATGAAATAATGAAAACAATTCAAAACATAAAAATGGAATTTAAAAAGAAATATAATTGCTAAAGAAAAGTCAGTTAGAAACAAAAGTTCACATATGAAAAGATTATCCATCATGGTAAGTAGGATTTAGTTTAAAAAATGCAGGATTGTTCCATGTATATAAATAAA
Organism: Pachyuromys duprasi; assembly: GCA_028658305.1. Lineage (NCBI taxonomy): Eukaryota > Metazoa > Chordata > Mammalia > Rodentia > Muridae > Pachyuromys > Pachyuromys duprasi. The sequence continues at coordinate 19,047,226 of CM053763.1, forward strand.
TAAGCATAATCTACCACATAAACAGACTAAAGGTCAGAATTCCACGATCATCTCATTAGAAGAAAAGGCCTTTGACAAAATCTAACATCCCCTCATGATAAAAGACCTGGAGAGACTAGGGATAGAAAAGACATATTTCAACATCATAAAGGCCTGATTTTTTTTTTTTTTTTACATAGAAGCACAGTGGAGAAAAGACAACATCTTCAACAAATTGTGCTGGCCCACCTTAATAACTGCATGCAGAAAATGAAAATACATCAATATCTATCACATTGTACAAAACTCAATTTTAATGAATCACAGGTCTCAACATAAGACATAATACCTTGAATCTAATTTTTAAAAAGGGGGATTGCATTCTAACTCAGTGGCACAAGTAGAGTTTCTGAACTGGACCCATAGTGCGTATATTACAATCAACAGTGAAGAAATGAGACCTCATTAAACGAAAAAGCTTCTGTAGAGCAAAGGACACAACCATTTGAACAAAAAGACAACCTAAAGAATGAAGAAAAAACTTTTACTAATTATATACCGAAAAAGAGATTAGTATCTAGAATATACAAAGAACTTGAAAAACAGAAAATCAAGAAAACAAATAATCCAGTTAAAAATAGTGTCATGATAGGTATAGAGCTAAGTAGAAAGCTGTCAAAGGATGAAACATAAATATCGACAAACAGTTTTAAAACATTCAACATGGGGAAATTCAAGTTAAAACCGCTTTGAAATTCATCTTATCCCAGTCAGAACGGTCAAGACTAATCATCAAGATTGTAGATGCTGATGAGTATACAGGGAAAAGAGGACACTTATTTACTGCTGGTAGGTATGCAAACTGTTACACTCATTATGGAAATCAGTGTGGAGGTTCTTCAAAGAGCTGAGAACAGATCTACCACAAGATCCAGCAATATCAAAGGATTCTACATTCTAATACTTATTCATCCATGTTTATTGCTGCTTTATTCATAATAGCCAACAATTAAAATAGTTAAGATACCAGTCAGCTGAGGAGGATAATGAACATGTGGTATATTTACATAATAGAACACCATTCAGCTATTAAAAAAATAAAATGATGAAACATTAAAGTAAAAGGTTGGGGATAGAAACAATCATCTTGAGTGAAGTGATACAGAGCCAGAAAAACAAATATTGCATGTTTTCTTTCCTGTTTTTGTGAATGTTAGCTTTCAAGCTCTTCTAGTATCAGTAATTAGTACAGAGACCCACAACTAGATAATGTGAAGAGAGAAGAGGTTTTAGAGTGCTTATCCCTGAATGGGATCAAACTCTCTCCTCAAAGCTCAGGGATTTATGTGGACAATCAGGCAGAAAGATTGTAAGGTCAAAGGTGGTGGATGATTTTTTTAAAAGTTTTCCAGACATAACAGTGTAGATATGTATATGTTATATCCTTTGACAGCCTGCACATTCCCTGCACAAGCTCAAGCCAGAAAAAAACTCAGCACAAAGGACAGGACAGAATCCCATACCTAGCCAAGAATCAACTTGCAAATGATAGCTGCTGAGAGGGTGGAAAATCAGTTTTCTCCAATGGAGTGACAGTGGATAAAGGAACTACAATCTAGAACAAACCGTGTGCTCAGGTGTAGCTGCATAACACAATTAAGACTCCATGTTTATCTAGTGCCTGTTGTCTTTTTTTAAAAGAAACCATAAATTTAGGTAGGAAGGGAGGGGGAGGATCCTGGAAAAGCTGGAGAAGGAGAAAGGGTGTGATAAAAATATCCTGTATGAACCTGTCTGTATGACATACTGGTACAAACAGTGACCCAAATGTTGTGAGAGTAAGAAACCATTATCTAAATGGATGTAAAGTCCACTCCATGAGAGGGAACCCATGCCTGACACTGTTCAGTTGGTTAAAACCTAAGACTAGATAGGCCAGGGACCTAGGGGAAAACAAAATACTATTGTTCTTCTAAAGAAGCATAGCAATAAATGACTTCTAAAGACTTTCTCTTATACATATAAATCATTGTCTTGGCCAACTAGCATCAGAGAAGCTGACTCCTCCTTTAGATGGAAACCAATACAGAGACTCACAAACGTGCAGACAGACCATAGAACACTCAGTCCTAAACTGAATGTCTGCATCAAACCCTTCCTCTCAGGTCTCAGGGAACTAGGCAGAAGAAGAAATGGAAATATTATGAGAAATAGAGGAGATTAATGATACCAAGGAGGTGTGTCGTTTAGACACAACAAGACTGATGCTCATATAAATTCAAAGAGACTATGGCAGCATGTACAGGGTTACACAGCTCTAAGCCAGCATAGTCTCACTGGGCATACAAACCACACTTATGGGGCAACAGTAGATGGCCCAACAGTAAATGGCCGACACAAAACAAAGGCAATGCACTTTTTTTGTCGTTATATTGCTTTGGACATTTTTACTTTATTAGTCCTTTGCTTGTGTATTATGTTTGCCAGTTTTATGGGGGTGTTTTGTTTTGGTGTGTGTGTGTGTGTTTCCTGCTCTTCTGAAGGAGGGTATCATTGTTCTGGGTTCTTTGTTTTGCTTGTTTGTTTTCTAAACAAAGAGGAAAAGAAGGTGTGAAGCAGGATGGGTGGAAAAGTGGTGAAAATTTGAGAGAAGATGAGGGAGGAAAAATATATTATGATCAGAATATATTATATAAAAATTATTTTCAATTTATATAGATATATACTGTATGAAATTCTCAAAAGATAAAGTTTTATAAGGAAAATAATCAATAGTTTGTTCATTTACTACCCACTAATTTTCCTGAGGATTCAGGAATCCTAAGGTTCAGGACAAACATGGGGAGTAGAGAAAGTGAAAAGTGATTAGGTGGACAGAAGGGGTTCAATGTGCTCAGGTTAGTTCTAAGATTTAGAAGTCAAGTCCAGGGTCATGTGGAGGCCACTGGCAGTTTTGTGGGGGTTTTACCGCTCTGAAAGGGTGGCTGAGGGAGAATAAACTACGACTCCAGCATGAGAGGGAGCTGAAAAGAGTGGACAGTGTCTGCAAGGAGGCTTGAGGGATAAGGAAGGCGACAATTTAGGAGGTCAAAGCCAGGTTGCCCTACTAAGGAATTTGGAAAAGCTTAATTTGGTGTAAAGAAAAATGAAATGGAGGGGAGGTTGGTTGCACAATTGATTAAAAACGAGTGTTTATCTGTGTATCTGTGGGGAGGTAGAATTTAACAGGCTTAGAATTCCTGTAATATTTGTATGTTGGAAAGCATGAGACTCATATAGGTTTCTCTTTCCTTGTCACTTGATTTTTTAAAGAGTTTTTTAAAAATTTTTAATCATTCAAACAAACTGTTACAGGAAAAGTTTTAGTTTCAACTATTCAAATGGGGGTGGGGTGGCTTTTTAATTTGGTGGCTTTCAAGCCAGTGTGCTGGCCTGATTATTTGATGTTTCCAGGCCTACAACTTAAAAAAAGAAATATAAAATATTAGTAAAAGTAAATGCATCACTGTTGAGCCAGTGGGATATAGGCTCTTGGTGGGTTCACAATAGCAATATCCTCTCAGCGAGCAGAGATTTTTATTCTTTTTCAGAAAGCATTCAAATCCCCACGTTCCACAAAAACACACCATTCTTACATAGGACTGATATATCAACTTAATCAGCGTATGCATGGTCTGAACTTTTCAAGTCTTTGAAACGTTTCCAGGGTCATGGATCACAGCACATCCTCAGAGAGCTTGAACTCATCAACCACCTGTCCTCTTGCCTGTCAGTCCTGACAAGTGACTGAGTGTGGCTGGTTACACTGCACTGGCTCACTGGAGCAATCAAAGAGATTATATTTAGCAATGAATCTTGCTACCGTTCACACTCTCAGTATCGGTTCTTAGGACGCTCCCTGTGTTGGTTTCCTTCTCCATGTGACCAAAGCTTGAGAGAAATAGGAACGATGTGCTGTGGCACAGTTTCAGGGGTTTCAGTCCACAGCCAACGGCTTGGTCAGTGAAGGGCCACGGTGAGATCGAACGCTGTGAGTGTGTGGTAAAAATCACTCATCTCATGGCAGATTGGAAGCAGAGCAAAGCAAACAGAACCAGAGACTACAGGCAACCTTTGGAGGAATAATTTAGTGACTTAATCCAACTAGAGCTTACCATCTCCCAGCATAACGCCATCATTCGAGGACCAAGCATTCAGAGCATGAAGCAGTGGAGACATTTCACACTCAAGCAGGAACACACGCCCAAGGTTTTAATCCCTTCCAGTCACTAGGATTAAATACCATGACCAAAAGCAACTTATGGAAGAAAATTTATTTTAGGATTATGTTCTAAAAGGAGAGCATATAATGACAGAGGAGGTATGGCAGCAGGCAGCTGGAACAAGAAGCTGAGAGATTACATCTTCAGCAGAAAACACGAAGCAGAGAAAGTGAGAAAACACTCAGAAGAGAGCAGGATCTAGAAGTGGGGCAAGGCTATAAATTCTCAAGGTTCCAAGCAAGTTGGGGTGTAATTGTATTGCAGAATAGAAAATTGTGCTCACTTTGGCCAGTGGTAGGAAGGGAGGGGAGGGGGGAAGGTCAGGGAGAACATCTGAGATTCTTCTGACTACTTACAGATAGAATCATTTGTTCCTTTGCTAGCCATTGCTTTTCTGGGAGTGCAGGGAGTTTGGTAGGGTTCATGGGAAAATATGGGAAATATAGGAAGCAGAAAACGATTTACTTTTTCTCCTTTTCCTTTTTAATTTTTTGTATTAATTTCAATTTATTCACTTTGTATCCCAGCTGTAGACCCTTCCCTCATTCCCTCCCAATCTCACATTCTATCCCTCTTCTCCTCCCTTTGCCCCTCCCCCAGTCCACTGATAGGGGTGATCCTCATTCCCTTCCATCTGACCCTAGCCTATTATATCTCATCAGGACTAGCTGCATTATCTTCCTTTGTGGCCTGGTAAGGCTGCCCCCTCCTCAGGGGGAGGCAGTCAAAGAGCTAGCCACTGAGTTCATGTCAGAGACAGTCCCTGTTCCCCTTACTAGGGAACACATTTGGACA
>CM053763.1:19052761-19068091 GCA_028658305.1 Pachyuromys duprasi
AGCTAGGACTTCAAGTATTATGTTGAAGAGATATGGAGACAATGGGCAGCCTTGCCTTGTCCCTGATTTCAGTGGGAATGATTTTAGTTTCTCTCCATTGAGTTTGATGTTAGCTATAGGCTTGCTATGTTTAGGTATGTGCCTTGTATCTCTACTCTCTCCAAGACTTTAAACATGAATGGGTGTTGGATTTTGTCAAATGCTTTTTCGGCATCTAGGGAGATGATCGTGTGGTTTTTCTCCTTCAGTTTGTTTATATGGTGGATCACATTGATGGATTTGTGTATATTGAACCACCCTTCCATTCCTGAGATGAAGCCTGCTTGGTCATGGTGGATGATATCTTTTATGTGCTCTTGGATTCGGTTTGCAAGTATTTTATTGAGTATTTTTGCATCAATGTTCATAAGAGAGATAGGTATGAAGTTCTCTTTTTTGATTGGGTCTTTGTGGGGTTTAGGTATCAAGATGACTGTGGCTTCTTAGAATGAGTTTGGTAATATCACCTCTCTTTCTATTTTGTGGAATAATTTGAGGAGTATTGGAGTTAGCACTTCTTTTAAGGTCTGGTACAATTCTGCGCTGAAACCATCTGGCCCAGAGGTTTTTTTTGGAGGGAGGCTGTTGATGACTGGTTCCATTTCCTTGGGGGATATAGAGCTATTCAATCTTTCTACCTGATCTTGACTTAATTTAGAGAGATGGAATCTATCAAGAAAATTGTTCATTTCATTTAGATTTTCAAATTTTGTAGCATATAGGCTTTTGTATTATGATGTAATGATTGTTTGGAATTCCTCAATGTCTGTAGTTATGTCCCCCTTTTCGTTTCTGATTTCACTAATTTTGGTAGATTCTCTCTGCCTTTTAGCTACTTTGGCTAAGGGTTTGTTCATCTTGTTGATTTTCTCAAAGAACCAGCTTTTTGTTTCATTAATTCTTTGAATAGTTTTGTTTTTTATTGGTTGATTTCAGCCCTCAGTTTGATTATTTCCATCTATCCTCTTGGGTGTATCTGCTTTTTTTTCCTAGAGTTTTCAGTTGGGCCATTAAGTTGCTTGTATGAGATGTTTCAAATTTCTTCTTGAATGCAGTCAGTAATATGAATTTTCCTCTGAGCACTGCTTTTATTGTGTCCCATAAATTTAAATATGTTGTACCTTTATTTTCATTGAATTCTAGGAAGTCTTTAATTTCTTTCTTTATTTTTTCCTTAACCCAGCTGTTATTGAGTAGCAAGTTTTTCAGGTTCCATGTGCTTGTGGACTTTTTGCTAATTCCATTTTTGTTGAGGTCCAGCTTTAGTCCATGGTAGTCAGATAGGATACATGGGATTATTTCAATCTTCTTGTATCTGTTGAGGCTTCCTTTGTGATCAACTATTTGGTCTATTATGGAGAAGGTTCCATGAGGTACAGAAAAGAAGATCTATTCTTTTGAGTTTGGATGAAAAGATCTATAGATGTCTAATAGGTCCATTTGATTTAGGGACTCTGTAAGTGCCTTTATTTCCCTATTTGGTTTCTGTCTAGTTGATTTTCCCTTGGTGAGAGTGGGGTGTTGAAGTCTCCCACTATTAAAGTATTGGGACCAATGTGTCATTTAAGCTTTAATAATGTTTCATTTATGAAAGTAGGCGCTCTTGTATTTGGGACATAGATGTTCAGAATTGTGATGTCCTCTTGGTGGATTTTTCCTTTGATGAGAATGTAGTGCCCCTCCTTATCTTTTTTGATTAATTTTGGATGGAAGTCTATTTTATTAGATATTAGGATAGCTACCCCAGCTTGTTTTCTGGATCCATTTGCTTGAAAAACATTTTCCCAGCTCTTTACTCTGAGGTTGTGTTTATCTTTGTTGCATAGGTGTGTTTTTGGATGCAACAGAATGTTGGATCTTGTTTCTGCAACAATTCTGTTAGTCTGGATCTTTTTATTGAAGAGTTGAGTCCATTGATATTGATAGATACTAGTGACCAATGAATGTTACTTTCTTTTGATGTGGGGTTGGTGGTGTTGCTGTGTTTCATTGCTTGTATTCTTTTGATTTTTTTTAAATTTATTTATTGTTATATCCATCACAGGTTAGGTACTTTGAATCCCAGGCGTAGCCCCCTCCCTCATTCCCTCCTACCCTCCCACTCCCTCCCTCATCTCCCTCCTCCCCGCCCCTCTTTGATTTTTTTTTGTTGTGCAGTTATGTATGTCCTATGTTTCCTTGGATGTAGTTGTTTTCGTTGGTTTGGATTTCCCTTCTAGTAACTTCTGTAGGGCTGGGTTACTCTGTAGATATTTTTTAAATTTGGTTTTTTTCGTGGAATTTTTCAAATTCTATGTCTATGTTGATTGAAAGTTATGCTGGGCATAGCAGTCTGGGTTGGCATTTGTGGTCTTTTAAGATCTGCATGACTTCTGTCCAGGCCCTTCTGGCTTTCATAGTTTCTGTTGCGAAATATGGTGTAATTCTGATAGGTCTACCTTCAAGTGTTACTTGGCCTCTTTCCCTTGCTGCTTTTAATATTTTTTCTTTGTTCTGTAGGTTCAGTGTTTTGACTATGATGTGATGTGTAGAATTTCTTTTCTGGTCTAGTCTATTTGGTATTCTGTTGGCCTCTTGTATATTTATGGACATCTCTTTCTTTAAGTTGAGAAAAGTGTCTTCTATGATTTTCTTGAAAATATTTTCCATACCTTGGAACCTGATGTCTTCTTTTTCATCTATTCCTATTATTCTTAGATTTTTGTCTTTTCATGGTGTCCTTGATTTCTTGGATTTTTTTGTGTTTGGAACTTTTCTGATTTTATTTTTTCTTTGAGAGCCGTATCAATTTCTGCAAGTTTTTCTTCGGCACCTGAGATTCTCTTCCGTCTCTTGTACTCTGTTGGTGATGCTTACCTTTGTAGCTCCTGATATTTTCTCTATGTTCTCCATGTTCTCTATGTTTTCTCTATTTTCTCTATGTTTCTCTGTTAGTGTATTCTTTATTTATTCTAATTCTGTTTTCATGCTTTGCACCATTTCCTTCATCTGTTTGAATGTGATGTCCTGCCTTTCAATGATGGCATCTTTTTTTTTTGTTCATTTCCTGTCTATATGTTGCTGATTGTGCCTCTACTTTTTTGGCTCTATTTGCCTGTATTTCTTTGAGATCTTTGTTTATTTCTTTTTTATTTGCCTCCATTTATGTGGTTATTTCTTTGAGAGCTTTGTTCATTTCCTCTTCGTTTGCTTCAATTTATAGTGGCCATTTCTCTGAGAGATTTGTTCATTTCCTCTTTATGAGCCTCTAATACCTGGAAAAGCATAGTTTTAAAGTCGTTTTCTTGGTTATCTAGTGAATTGAAGTGTCCATTGATTTGGGGGGGGGGGTTTGCTGGTGAAGCCAACATGTCCTGAGTTTTGTTGGGTGTGTTCTTACATCTGCCTCTAGCCATCTGCTTATCTCTAACCCTCATTGTTTCTTCCTGGAGTCTGTACTTCAAGCTAGGACCATCTCATTCTGGATTCTGGACTGTTTTTCAGGAAGATGAGAGAGGTTCACTGGTTTGGGAGTGTGCGTTGTGGTTTCAGCTTTACCTAAGCAAGGAATGTGATGCTGGTGCTATTAGTAGGCACTTTTAGCGGGCTCGGTATACATGTGTGGATTCCCTATAGAAGTAGCCTACAGGCCACTGGTATGCAGCTTTGCCTGGGATCCAGAAATTTTTTGTCTGGAATTCACTGGTAGTCCAGCAGAGCAGAGGCTTCAGTGTTGGGATCGCTGTCTTAAGAATCCATATGATGCCCACACTAGGGGTGTGGGTGGTAGAGATCTTTTGTCTGGTGGCTTGCATAGAGAGGCCCTGGATCTGGGGCTCTGCAAACACTCCCTTGAAGGCACACTCATTCCCTTATAGGACAAGTTGGAAAGCACAGGGGTTCCCCTTGCTCTCTACTCTCTGATTTGATCCTGCTGGGGTAAATGTGGGTGTAGGCTAACAGTCAGCTGAGTGGTGCTGTAGGAACAGGTCTTGGTGTCCACCTGAACTTTGTGCTCTGCTGGAGCCCAAACATTGTGGTCTGTGGCGGACTCTGCAGGCTCCTTCTGTATCCTTCACTTCTACCAGGGAATGATTTTGGTGGTTGGCCCCAGAGAAGTGCTGGGGTGGGGGTGGGTGGGGGAATGGGGACTGAATCTCCTCTGACCCAGATCCCGAGGCCAGGGCCCAGGCCCTGTGGTCTGTGGTGGAATCCACAGGCTGCCTCTCTATCCTTCCCCTCCGCCAGGGAAGGCTTATAGAGGTTGGTCCCAGGGGAAGTAGCGGAAAGGGTTGAGCTGAGTGTTCTCAGTCCCAGATCCCAAGCCTGGGTATCTGCCAGAAGCTGCCTGGCATTATAGCTTAAGGCAGCCAGTCTTGGGGGGGGGGGGGGAGTACCAGGTAGGGATGAGTGTCCTCAGTCTCAGACCCAGAACCAGGGTTTCTCGGCCAGGAGCTGCTGGTGCTAACACATTACTATTGGTACTGGGGGAGTTCCAGAAAGGGTTGAGTGACCTCAATCCCAGGTCCTGAGTCAGGGTTTCTCTGCCAGGGGCCGCCAGTGTGCTGGAGCCCAGGCGCTGTGACCTGTGGCAGAATCCGCAGGCCACTTCTCTGTCCTTCCCCTCTGCCAGGGCAAGTTTATGGTGGTGGTCTCAGGGGAGTGCCAGGAAGGGTTGGGTATTCTCAGTCCCAGATCCTGAGCCAGAGTTTTTCTGCCAGAGGCCGCCGGTGCTAGAGCTTGGTGCTAGACCTTATTTGGGCTAGTAAGAGTGTTAGGAAGGGTTGAGTGACCTCAGTCCCAGATCCTGAGCTGGGGTTTGTTTGGTAGGAGCCTCTGCTGTCGCTGGGGCTGGAGCACGGGCGGTGTAGTCTGTAGCAGGTTCTGCTAGCCTCCTCCTCTACCTCCTCCAAAGAGGGAATCAGGAGTTGGATACGGGGAAATACTTAGGAACCAAGTCCCCGGAGGAGTCTGCCAGTGACCTGATTCTAGATGGACTCAGTTCATGGTTAGTCTCTTTCTCCCTCGAAGCCTAGACAACTCTGTTCTGGGTTCAGTAGCCGCTTCACTCACCAATTTCAGCATTTCAGGTCCTTTGCCCCTCAGATAAGGTACACACTAGTGGTCGCCATCTTGGATCTCATTGAAAGATTTTCAAGTGGAGGAATCAAGGCTAGTTACTGCCCCCCCGGAGCATCAGCACCTCGGACATCTCCTGGCACAGAGCAGAATGGAGGTACACATTGCTGAACAATTTCCTGCTCTTGCTTTAGAGAGATAATGATGATGCTTTCTTAATTTCTCCCTGGACGACAGTGGGCACTCAGCCAGCCTACCCAGGTGACAGCAACAGCAGTGACAAAAGCTGATTTACTCAAAGACTGGCTGTCCATCAAGCACCATGTTTTGCATTTGTTAATTTACATAATGACTATAGAACCAGTGTGCAGACAACAGCCCTGGTTGTGAGGCTAAGGCAACAAGGAAGGGGTCAGATTATGGAAGGCCTGGAAGACTCCAGTGGGGATCTTAGGTTCTGCATTTAGTGAGATGATCATTGGGATGTATCAACTGGAGATTTTACTACTTCAAAACATTCCATTGGTCAGCTTAGGGGGCTCAGAAAGTAACAGCACTGTGAAGAAGCCCCCTGGAGACTGAACACAGATATGTCAATCTCACCCAAATTGCGCACATTAAAATGTAATACCAACATAAAATGGAGCCCTTGGGAGATCATTGGGTCTTGAGGGGAGAGCCCTCAATTAGAGGCTGCAATAAGAGCCTTTTGAAGGTGGTAGTGAGAAGGTAAATGTCTATGAGTCAGGAAGTGACCCCTGCTGGAATTTTGATCTTTGTTTCCTTATCTTCCAGAACTGTGAGAAATAGATTTCTGTAATCTATACACCTCACAGTCTGTGGGGTTTTACTACAGCACCTCAAACATACCCAGGCAGCCCTGTTCTTATAACCACTCAAGGTTAGCAAAGTCACAAATTGGCTAAAACAAATTCTCAGTTATGGAACAACTTAGTGATTTAGCTGAGGTTTGACTTATGGTGTTGGTCTCAGTTAAGCTTCTCATTTTGCAATGAAATATCTGAGGAAGCAACTCAATGATGGTGGGTTTAATTTTGTTTCAGCCTGAGGATACAGCTTGCCATGTGTGATGGATGATACATGGGATGGCCTAGAACCAGGAATATGAGGTACCTAGTACCTAGTTACATCGCTTCCAAAACCAGGAACCAGAGAAAGGTGAGTGCTAGTGCTTGCTTGCTTTCTCTCTAGTTTTATTCAATATAAACCTTAGCAATAATCCAGAAAAAGTAAGCCAATAAAGCATGGACGAAAATTTGTGAAAAAAATGAGACACATTAAATTTAAGAAAATTTATAAAATAATAAAATATTTTTATTTTTAAATTTTATATTATAAAATATTAATAGTTTTATATATTATATAATAGTATAAATAATTTATTTTAAACAAATTTATTAGCTGTATTTTAGGCCATTTTTTTGCAACTATGAAAAACTAGCTGGACTGTGTGCACAGTACAAATAAAATACATTTTGTGACACATTACATGCTCAGTACTGTTTGTGGTTGAGATACAAAGCATTTGGTGTTAGCTTCACCTTCTTCGTGGTTTTGCCTAAACAGACTCCAACCCGTGTCAGGTGGATGAGTTCTGCACCTCTGTGGAGCAGAGAAAGTCTGGCTTATTAATATTCCTCCACATCACACTGCCTTGCTCTGGTTATTCTATAAAGGGCAATGTCATTATAAACCGAAGGGCCCTGCTGGGGTAGAAAGTGCAAGGCTCTTGTTTTCACTTGTTAACTAATTGTGGGGAAGTTCCCCTGCTGTTTTTCACCTTTCTGGTGAACATTTTAACTGATTGTCTTTTTGTCTTTCATTTGTGCTTTATATCAGTTTGTAGATGGACATAGTAAATACAGCTGAATAAATGATGAATTCCAGAATGAGTAGAGGAACATTCTAGAAAACAGTCTTTGACATTTCCCTGTACAGTCACTGCATTCTTCAGCCTCTCAGATCAGACAAGATTATTCTAGATGTTTCCATAATAACATAACACTGTAAATAAAAATATTGGAATTCATTACCACTAGTAGCTTTATAACTTCCTATTCTAATTCTGATGCCAAGAAATTAAATGTGGTGGTAAATATTGGGTATCCTTTACCTTACTGCATTTCTAGCTTCTTTACCCATTTTAGCTAACTTCCTAGGTGAGAACAGAGTCTCCCCAGGCACCAGCTGTCATTTTAAGAGCTTTCCTAAGGCCTCTACACACACCATTCCCAGGACAAAAGCTGGTCCAAGCTTCCCCCAACTCAGTTCTTGCCTCTGAGTTACAGTTCACAGATACAGGCACCCTGAGCCCTTGGTCTTAAATTTAATTAGGTATTTTCTCAGTGAAAAAAGTAAAGCATTTGGAAAAGCCTATTTGGAAACTCAAGAGTTAGCTTTTAAATTATTTCTCACTATAGTATAGGTCTCAGAATGCACACTGAAGACTTTAAACATCTTAACAGCATTAAGCTGATGAAAGTATATCTGTGGCAGGATGAGGCTTACAGCAGAGAGAAAGAAAGTTCATGAAGCAGACCATATGGAATCGTCCCTTTGAGCTCTTGAGGAACCCACTCCAGGGCTCCCACCTTTAATCAGGCCAACTCTGTGGATGCCTGAGTTCTTTGGATAAAACTGTATTTGTACACAACCCATGGGCATCTTTCAGTATCTTCCCATGGGAGACTAACAAAGATAAATACAACAAGGATAATATTTAAACATCATAATATATAGTTAAATAAAAATGTGTGTATGTGTATATATATATATATATAGTTAGTTCAGATTACATTTTAAAATACAGTATTTTCTATTTGCAATCAGTCAAATCAGTGAATGTTGGACTACAAATTCATAAAATACCTATACTCAGAAGCGATGTGAGGTTTGGCAAGTTTTTATATAGGAGTGAATCTCATGATCAGCTATAAAACTGTGAGTGATGACATCTACTCATTGCCACAAGTAGATGCACTCCTGTATGCGAGATATCTGTTTGTTCTTTTTTGTATCTACCCATAATTACTTGGGGTAGTGTAAAATAAACTGGCAAAATGCAGAGACACAAAACCACAGTTTGTTAGTGTGTGCACTGCACACATGGAATATTCATTCACTGGTGTGTGACTCAGAGATACAGTTGCAATGTAGGCATGTGTAACACCTGAGAGAGAATTATCTGTTTGAAGTAATGATACAAAGCTCGGACCTGAGTGTCTAGGGAAGGCCGTGGGAAAGTGAACGAGTAGGGAACACAAACAGAAGATCAGGTCAATTTAGTAAAGTCTTCCAGGCAGGTTTACCTGGGCAAAGGGTATGTGGTCTCTCCAGGCGTTAACTCTAATCCTTTTAGAGGAGAGAGTGGGAGTGTCTCCACAGATGCCTGTCCTGCTTTTAGACAAATGGGGGGAGCAGAGAGCTTTTCTTACCCTCTTGCTTTACACTGCCAGGAACATCAAGGAATCAATATGCCCAAGTGGCATGATTCTGCAAGGCACATTCTACTTTGTTGCAGTGGGTAGGAGAATGCAGTGGAGCTTCCTGGCTGAGGTGGTGGCATTATTTTCTTCTTTTTTCAAGACAGGGCTTCTTTGTGTAGCCCTGGCTATTCTGGAACTAGCTCTGTAGACTAGGCTGGCCTCGAACTCACCAAGATTCCCCCTGCCTCTGCCTCCTGAGAGTGTGATTAAAGGCATGTGTGGCCACAGCTTCTAGGAGCCCAGGTGTGAACCTTCCTGCGACTCAGTGGTGGCAGGGCATTCAGTATATTGTGGATGCAATTTCTGCCTCTGCTTCTGCACCTGTGAAAGGAAGTGCTACAAACAAAGCATCAGGTGTGGTATGCACACCTGTAAGGAGCCTGTAGTTCACATTCATGATAGACTACGTACAAAGTCCAAGGCTAGCCTCAGCCACAAGAAGCAGTGTCTCAAAATAAATAAAAAGATAAGTAAGTAAATAAATCCTCATGCTCATAGAACTTTTGTGATGAGGATTCAGAACACTCCTAACCAATATCATCATATATTAATTGTTAAATATGAACTATATAATCTATTATTATTAATATCTCATACATTACATTCTGGAAGGGCAGTTTCCCCTTCCTCCACTCTTCCTAATCCCTCCTCTTTTCAGAAATACTTCTTCTCCATTTCCCTTCAAAAAAAAACAAAGCAGGGCACTCAGGGACATCAACCAAACATGGCCTAAAATGTTACAATAAGACTAGGCATGAGCCCTCATGTCAAGGCTGGACAAGAACAACTCAGTAGGAGAAAAAGGGACCTAAGTGCAGGCAAAAGAGTCAGAGAGACACCCCCACTCCTGCTATTGATAGTCCCACAAGAACACCAAGCTACACAATCATAATGCATATGCAAAGGACCTAGCTCAGACCCATACAGAGTCTGTGGTTATTGATTTAGTCTCTGTGGGGCCTATTAGCACTGCTTAGTTGAGTCTGTGGTCTATGTTCTCATGGTGTCCTCAAACCCACTGGCCTCTACAGTCTTTCCCCCCATCTTCTGTGGGCTTCTCCTGGTTCAGTCTAGTGTTTGGCTGTGGGTCTTTGCACCTGCTCCCATCAGTTCCTGGATGATGCCTCTCAAAAGACAATTGGGCTAGGCAACAATCTGTGAATATAGCAAAATATCATTAGTAATCATTTCACTGAATTTTGTTCTAGTCAGTTCTAGTCTCTGTTCAGCCTCTGGTTCCTAGCCATCCAGGCAATGTCAGGCATGAGCTCTTCCTTATGTTGTAGGGATCAAGTTCAACCACTCATTGGTTGGCCGCTCCCAAAAGTTCTGAACTGACATTACATAAGTAAATTGTGCAGGTAGGACAGATTGTAGGTCAAGGGTTTTATGACTGAGTTGGTGTCTCAGTCCCACTCCTGGGAGCCTTGCCTGGTTATAGAAGATCCAGTTCACGTTTCATAACCCCTATTACTAGGAGTCTTTTCTAGGGTCATTCTTGGAGGTTCCAAGGATTTTCCACTGCACTAAGTTTTCCTCTTGACCCCCAAATGCCTCCAGTTCCAGTCATCTCTCCCAGAACTCTCTTCTTCCACATGGCCCACTGCCCGATTCCTCCTGTCCCCATCCCCCACCCCCTCCAGTCCACTCACAAAATCTCTTCTATTTCTCCTTCCCAGGGAGATCCATGCATCCTCCCTTGATACCTGCTTGTTACTTAGATCTGTGGATTGTATCATGATTATCCTTTACTTAACATGCAATGCCCACTTAAAAGCCAAATACATACTACGCTTGTCTCTGGGTCTGGGTTACCTCACTGAACTATACAATCTTAATAATTAATAACAAATGCCTTTTGATGTGATTTAAGAGATAATTTTAGGGGATTGTACTATACTGTTTTCTCCCCAAACAGGCATTACAAAGAAAAACAACATAAGAAAACCTCCTCAGCATCTTCTTTGTGTCAAACAGATGGCAATTAAAGTAATTTAAGCTTATAGAACATTCTAACATATTAGGTCAATGGGAATAATGATAGTAACAATGCCTGCTTCCATTTTGCTGCTGATTGAAGAGAAGGAAGAATTCACTGCCTAGTGACATGCCGCTTTCTCATAGAACTCAGGATCATTCATTGTCTACATATTACATCTGCTCGATTCCAGCACATCCAAGCAGTGTACTTGAGAGCAGGAAGAAAAAAAAATATTATGAACCTGAGTTTGGCAAGGTATCTGGTGACAAAGAGTTTACTATTTCGATTCTTTAGAACCTTGAGTATTTAATTGTGAGTTTGGTAAGGGTGATTAAGCATGAGTGAAACACAGAATATTTTTTCTTTGGCACTAATGGGAATGGCCCAAATTAAGTGATTTAGAGCATCCAGGCAGGAACTTCTGTAATATTTTATGACTAGGCTTGACTTACACAGAGGTAGCACACATTACAACATTCTGTATTTTCCCACTTGTCATAGCTGTGGAGGTCAGCAACTCTTAGGAGTCAGCTTGTTCCTTCCACAGTATGGATCTCAGGGGCCTAACACAAGTCATCAGGCTTGGTGTCAAGGGCCTTTACCTACTTAGCCAACTTGATGACCCTAAATATTTTTTAAGTCATAAATTTTTAGTAACAGTAAATACAGATATCTGGCAGTAGGGAGCAAGGGCATTTCAGAACTTCCTATAGATATCAAAAATTATAACAGTCACGTATCTAGTATGAAATGATGTAGTAGCTCATATAGCTCATGCATTTCCTCATATATGCTTTCAATGACCTTTCCACTATACCTTACTATATACCTTTTAATATCTCCATGCTACATAAATGCTAATGTCATTTAGAAGCGGTTATTATACATATTGTTTATGTATGATATGGCATATAAAATAAAAGTTTAGTACAGACAACTTCATGAAGAGTTTCCATTCCATGGCTATCAGACCTGTGGATGCAGAACTTACCAACTATATTAGAAGAAAATGCTAAGAAGAAAAACTAATCTCATTAAAAGCTGGTAGTATAGTTTAAAGTAGTGCTATTACACATAATCAGACGCCATGCTCAATGATATCAGAAGTCCTGTTCTCATAAGTTGAAAATCATAAAAGTCATGTTATAAGACAGTATGTTATAATTTCTGGAGTTTTGTTATGTTTTTGTTTCATATCTGGAAGTACACCCTGAATTGCATAATTTTGGAAAGTTCCCACTAGGCCTGGGAAACCATTGCTCTTTTTCAAATGAGCCAAGATTGCAATCTGAAGAATCATTATATGCATGCTGTAGGCACACATATTGCATGCTCCCAGATTCGGAGGCTCAAAATACCTTGAGTCTTACCCACCCTTAAAAAGTACTCATTATTTCCCGTTCCTTAATCTACACTGGTTTTAGGAAACTTGTTCTGCCTTCAAATATCTAGCAAACGCATCACCAAGTCCTTAGTGTGTGTACCTAGTAGCATTGCAGCAGCAAGGCTGAGACATTTAAGTAACACCTGCTCAAAGTCTAAAAAAAAAAAAATCAGGTAGATCCAAGATGGCAGCATGGGGACAAAACTCTTTGTGCCCAGCAGGATCGGCACAGTGACCAGCCATCAGAACTCTCGGTCCTAAAACACAAGCGATTGTGTTTCCTAGGTGAAAGGATATCCCATGGTGGGGGATTCAATCAGCTTCAACTCACCCAGCTAAACCTCGGAAGAGGTCCCTGTTCCACCAAGCACTTGGTCACCAGCCTAGAGCCACACACCAGCGTGCTCTGATCACTGTCCCAGACTAATCTGTGGGTCCCACAACATCGGAGACTGGGATTTCCAGTTAACAGATAACCCCATGCTCCAGGAAACGATCAGGACCAACCTTAGGTCACCCAGACAACCCCTGGAAAAGACCCGGGATTCCACGGGCACCCAGCAGCCAGCCCAGACCAAGTCAAGCACACAGGTGCCAGCAGAGTCCTGACTACTCACCTGACTCGCTGCCCCATATAGAACTGTGGGCCGCAGGGCACCAGAGACTGAGTTTCTCTGTCAGGTGCAAACCCACAGGGAGGGGAACAGCAGGTCTGATCTCAGAGCACTCAGCCGATACCACCACCCCGAAAAGGTCTTGGGAAAAATTACCCAGTTTCAGCAGACGTGCAGGCACCCAATTGCCAGCAAGGCGGAGCCACGTGCATCTGTGCTTGCGGGTTCTACTCACCATCCCAGATAGAACTGCGGTCCCCAAAGCACAGTCTGGGTGTCCCTGTCAGGAGGAAACCCCACAATGGGGGATCATCAAGTCCAAAGCTCAGAACACCCAGCTCCAGAAGACTTTCTGGATTTACACAGGCTCTAGGCTCTAGCCTTGTACTGCAGCCATGAGCACCATCCTCGCCTGCCATTATTGCGTCCTGCTAGGGCACTGGGACACACAGCTGCATCTTCAGACCTACAAAAGCCTGAGAGCCATTAGAACAGCCCTCAGATACTGCTCCAAGGTTTGACCAGTTATCCCTAGCTAAACTGACAAAACTGTGGAACTCCCTGGTTCTTTAAGAGGGCTGCATCCAACAATTACACCTTAAGAGCAACAGCTACAGCTCACTAAATTCAGAGCAAGAAACCCAGCAGCAGGGCAATCATCTCCAGGACTTCTCCTGATGAGAGGAGAGCCTTCCTGAACACCACAGTTACCACACAGGTCTGTATGCCTGAGGTGAACTGTGACAATTCCTGAGAAGCTCACCATTCAGTTGACCATACCCAAAAAGCTGAGGAGACCTCCTTCAGATCCTCACCAAGTAGATTCACCCCACCCCAGGACACAGCAAGCACCAGATATTAACAGACAACACCTGAGACAGCTAGATGGGTAGAGGCCAGGAAAAAAAAAGCACAACCAAGAAAAGGCAACGCAATATGGCATCCCCAGTACACAGTTATCCAGGGGCAAGTAGCCCTGGACACCCTAACATAAGTGAAATTCAAGAAGATGACCTTACATCTACGCTTATGAAGAGGTTAATGGAGGAATCAAATAAAATGCATAAAGAAGTAGGGGAAATTATGGCCAACCATAAAGAAACACAGGAAGATGGAGCCAAACAGTTTATGGCTTTCAGAAAGGAAATGATTAAATCACTGAAAGAAATAAAAGAAACAGAGGAATGTTCAAACAAACAGGTGAAGGAATTGAAGGAAAAACAGGAAAATACAGTAATACAGGTAAAGGAAATCAACAAAACAGCTCAAGATCTAAAGAAAGAATTTGAAAAATTAAAGAAAATACAAACGTAGGAAATCACAGAGCGGGAGAACCTAGGAAAGAAAACAGGAACTACAGAGGTAAGCATAACCAACAGACTACAAAAGATAGAAAGAATCTCAGGTGTGGAAGATACGCTGGAGGAAATCTATGTATCCGTCAAAGAAAATAACAAATCTAAAAAATTCCTGACACAAACCATCCAAGAAATCCAAGACAACATAGAAAGACAAAACCTAAAAATAATAGGGATAGAGGTAAAAGAAGGCCTAATAAATTAGACCAGAAAAGAAAATCCTCCCATCACATGATAATCAAAACAATAAGTATACAGAACAAAGAAAAAATGCTAAAAGCTCCAAGGGAAAAAGGCCAAGTAACATATAAGGGCAAACCTATCAAAATCATACTTCTCAACAGAAACTCTGAAATTCAGAAGGGCCTGGATAGATATCATGCAGACCCTAAGAGACCACAGATGTCAGCCAAGGCTACGATATCCAGCAAAACTCTCAGTCCTCATAGACGGAGTAAACAAGATATTCAACAACAAAAACAAATTTCAACAATACCTACACACAAATCCAGTGTTACAAAAGATACTAGAAGAAAAAATACAACCCAAGAAAACTAACTACTTTCAAGAAAACACAAGAAATAAATAACCTTACTACAGCAAAACAAAAAGTAACCAAAGACACAAACATACTACCACAGCCAACATCAATATAAAAGTATCTAACAGCCACTGGTCATTAATCTCTCTCAATATCAATGGACTCAATTCTCCAATAAAAAGACACAGACTAACAGAATGGATGCATAAACAAGACCCAACAATCTGTTGCATACAAAACACACCTAAGACACAGATATTACCTAAGAGTAAAGGGCTGGAAGACAATTTTCCAAGCAAATGGGCCCAAGAAGCAAGCAAAAGTAGCCATTCTAATGTCTAATAAAATAGACTTTGAACCAAAATTAATAAAAAGAGATAGAGAAGGACACTTCATACTCATCAAGGGAAAATTCACACCAGGAAGATATCGCAATCCTGAATATCTATGCCCCAAATGCAAGGGCACCCACATTTGTAAAAGAAACATTAATAAAACTTAAACCACACATATATTCCCACACATTAATAGGGGAGACTTTAACACCCCACTCTCAACAAAGGACAGGTCAAAACACAGAAATTAAAAAAAGAAGCAATAGCTCTGACAGAGGTCATGAATCAAATGGACCTAACAGACATTTACAGAACCTTTTACCAAAACACAAAAGAATTTACCTTCTTCTCAGCACCACATGGAACCTTCTCCAAAATAGACCATATAGTTGGTCACAAAGCAAGACTCAATAGATACAAAAGATTGAAATAATCCCTTGTATCCTATCTGATCACCATGGACTAAAGCTGGACTTCAGTGACAGAATAGCAAAAGACCTACACACACATGGAA
>CM053763.1:19068191-19100963 GCA_028658305.1 Pachyuromys duprasi
TTAGAAACAAATAAAACAATGCAAAAAATCAATGAAACCAAGAGTTGGTTCTTTGAGAAAATCAGCAAGATAGACAAACCCTTAGCCAAACTAATTAAAGGCAGAGAGACTATCCAAATTAACAAATCAGAAATGAAAAGGCAGACATAACCACAGACACTGAAGAAATCCAAACAATAATTAGGTCTTACTTCAAAATCATATATGCCACAAAATTTGAAAGTATAAATGAAATGGACAATTTTCTTGACCAAATTCACGGGCCAAGGCTGAATCAAGACCAGGTAAATCAATTAAATAGTCCTATATTCCCTAAGGAATTAGAAGCTGTCATCAAAAGTCTCCCATGCAAAAAAAAAGCCCAGGGCCAGATGATTTCAGCACAGAATTCTACCAGACCTTCGAAGAAGAGCTAACACTAATACTCTTCAAACTATTCCACAAAATAGAAACAGAAGTGACATTACCAAACTCATTCTATGAAGCCACAGTCAACTTGGTACCTACACCTCACAAAGACCCAACAAAGAAAGAGAATTTCAGGCCAATCTCCCTTATGAGGATCGATGCAAAAATACTCAACAAAATACTAGCAAACCGAATACAAAAACACATCAAAGATATCACCCACTATGACCAAGTAGGCCTCATCCCAGGCATGCAGGCCTGGTTCAATATACAAAAATACATTAATGTGATCCACCACATAAACAAACTGAAGGAAAAAAACAACACAATCATCTCCTAGGATGCTGAAAACACATTTGAAAAAATCCAACACCCATTCATGTTTAAAGTCTTGGAGAGATCAGGGATACAAGGCACATACCTAAACATAGTAAAGGCAATATACAGCAAGCCTATAGCCAATATCAAACTCAATGGAGAGAAACTTAAGTCAATCCCACTGAAATCAGGGACAAGGCAAGGCTACCCACTCTCTCCATACCTCTTCAACATAGTTTTTGAAGTGCTTGTTAAAGCAATAAACAACTAAAGGAGATCAAGGGGATACAAATTGGAAAGGAAGAAGTCAGAGAATCACTATTTGCTGATGATATGATAGTATACCTGAGAGACCCCAAAAATTCTACCAGGGAACTCCTACATCTGACTAACACCTTCAGAAAAGTGGCTAGATAAAAAAAAATTAACTCAAAAAAATCATTAGCCCTCCTCTAAACCAAAGACAAAAGGGCTGAGAAAGAAATTAGGGAAACAACACCCTTCACAATAGCCACAAAGGACATAAAGTACCTTGGTGTGAACCTAACCAAGCAAGTCAAAGGCTTGTATGAAAAAAGTTTCCAGTCTCTGAAGAAAGAATTAGAGGAAGATATCAGAAGATGGAAAGCTCTCTCATGCTCATGGCTTGGCAGGATTAACATAATAAAAATGGCCATCTTACCAAAAACAATCTACAGATTCAATGCAATTCCCATCAAATTACCAGCACAATTCTTCACAGGACTTGAAAGAAAAATTTTCAACTTCATATGGAACAACAAGAAACCCAGAATTTCTAAAACAATCCTCTACAGTAAAAGATCTTCTGGAGACATCTCCATCCTTGATCTCAAGCTGTACTACAGAGCAACAATACTAAAAACTGCATGGTACTGGCATAGAAACAGCCTGGGGGATCAATGGAATGGAATAGAAGACCCTGAAATAAATCCATACATTTATGAACACCTGATTTTTGACAAAGAAGCTAAAACCATTCAATGGAAAAAAGACAGTATCTTCAACAAATGTTGCTGGTCTAACTAGATGTCTACATGTAGAACAATTCAAATGGATCCATACTTATCACCCTGCACAAAACTGAAGTCCAAGTGGATCAAAGACTTCAATATAAAACCAGACACACTAAACCGCTTAGAAGAAAAAGTGGGGAAGAGCCTTGAACTCATTTTGCACAGGAGACAGCTTCCGGAACAGAACACCAACAGCACAGGCTCTAAGAGCAACAATCAATAAATGGGACCTCATGAAAATGAAAAGCTTCTGTAAAGCAAAGGACACAGAACAAAACAACTGCCTACAGCTTGGGAAAGGATTTTCACCAACCCTATATCTGACAGGGGACTAATATCCAGTAGTTATAAAGAACTCAAGAAGTTAAACAGCAACAAATCAAGCAATCCAATCAAAAAATGGGGTACAGAGCTAAACAGAGATTTCTCAATAGAGGAATATTGAATGGGAGAGAAACACTTAAAGAAATGTTCAACATCATTAGTCATGAGGGAAATGCAAGTCAAAATGACCCTGTGATTTCACCTGACACCCATCAGAATGGCCAAGGTCAAAAACTCAAGTGACAACACATGCTGGAGAGGTTGTGGAGAAAGGGGAACCTTCCTCCATTGCTGGTGGGAATGTAAACTTGTACCACCACTTTGGAAATCAATCTGGCACTTCCTCAGACAACTAGGAATAGTGCTTCCTCAAGATGCAGCTATACCGCTCCTAGGCATATGTTCAAAAGAGGCTCAAGTACACAATAAGGACATTTGCTCCACCATGTTTGTAATAGCCACAAGCTGGAAACAACTCAGACGGCCCTCAACTGAGAAATGGATACAGAAATTGTGGTATATCTAAACAATGGAATATTACTCAGCAATAAAAAAACAAGGATATCATGAAATTTGCAGGTAAATGGTGGGAACTGGAAAAGATTATCCTGAGTAAGCCATCCCAGAAGCAGAAAGACACACAGGGTATATACTCACTCACATAGACATATAATATAGGATAAGCCTACTAAAATCAGTACACCTAAAAAGACTAATCAAGAGGGAGGACTCTTGCTAAATTGCTCAATCTCCATCCAGAAAGGCAAAGAGGATGGACATCAGAAGAAGGAGAAAACAGGGAACAAGTCAGGAGCCTGCCACAGAGGGCCTCTAAAAGGCTCTGCCTTGCTGACTATCAAAGCAGATGATAAGACTTATGGCCAATTGTTGGGCAGAGTGCAGGGAATCTCATGAAAGATGTGGGAAATAGTAAGATAGGGAGAGGACAAGAGCTCCACAAGGAGAGCAACAGAACCAAAAAATCTGAGCACAGTGGTCTTTCCTGAGACTGATACTCCAACCAAGTACCATGCATGGACATAACCTAGGACCTCTGCACAGATGGAGCCCATGGCAGTTCAGTGTCCAAGTGGGTTCCATAGTAAGGGGAACAGGGACTGTCTCTGACATGAACTGATTGGCCTGCTCTTTAATCACCTCCTCCTATGGGGGAGCAGCCTTATTAGGCCACAGAAGAAGACAATGCAGCCGTTCCTGATGAGACCTAATAGACTAGGATCAGAAGGAAGGAGAGGAAGACCTCCCCTATCAGTGAACTTGAGGAGGAGCATGCATGCAGAAGGGGGAGGAAGGGAGGAATTGGGAGGGGAAAAGGGAGGAAACTACAGGGGGAATACAAAGCGAATAAAGTGTAATTAATAAAGAATTTTTTAAATGAAAAAATAAATAAAAATAAAAATAAATCATACACAAAACACTATTTGTCTGGTATTAGTCATTTTTCTCATTGCTTTGATAAATTACCAAAGAAAAGGATCAACTTGAGAAGCAGTATTCATTTGTCTCATGGTTTTTGGGAATCATCCCTTCACAATGAGAAGGTATTGTGGTAGGACCAACTCACAATGAAAGATTTCTTATATCAGTATGGATCATCAGGGATTCCTCTGAGACTTCCTACAACAAGGTCCCTCCCTCCTGAAGGTTCTGCAGCCTCTAAAAACAGTTGGGATCTACCTGTCCAAACACATGGGCTTTGGTGAGCATTTAATATTCAATAAGTTCACATAGCACAGCATTTTCTTATCAAATAGCAGCTGTTTGCTGTATTTACAGTGTCTAACCCTTTATATTTCTATTTCTGGGCCAAAACCTTTAAAATTGACTTCATTATATCTGGGCACATACAACCAGACTATTATAGTGCTCTGGTTAGGGCAAAGAAGCAAGACTTCAAAAGACAGTGTTTCTTACTCTCAACCTAACACTTATCGTTACAGACTTTTCTGAGAACCTCTTCTTAACTCTATGACATCAGAAATTCCTTAAGAGAGGCCATAAACACTGAAGAAACAGAAGCACCCTCATCCTTGAATACCTTTACTATTTTTCAAGAATAGTCATTCAAATTTTCTTCTATCTTTAAGCTGTCTTCTTATCTTAATAATCTGTCATCTTTAACTAATGCACTTTAGTTTTTAATGTTACAAACCTGATCACTTTTAAGTAAATGAAAAAGTTTGGTGATGCAAGCCCTGAAAATAAATGTCAAAAGCATCTTGTGATCAAATAATATATGTCACTGTAACATTTTATCTAGTATAAAATCAGAATACAATTTATTGAATATCTAATAATATAGGCTAAAAATTAATAGCAAACATCAATGGTTTCCTGGGTACACAACGGTGATGCCAGCGTTCCTCTTTACCTATCTCAACAATGATGGCGAAAAGGCCCCAATAAGGCAATATTGAAAGGTAACTGTATATTTTGCTATCCAGATACTAAGCCCATGTGATGGTCATGTCTAAAGAACACACAGGAATGACATATGTGAACAGCAACTTTATTACATCACTACATGAGTATTATCTCACTTTTTGACAGTTTGATGTACATTAACCAATACTAAAAATATTTGGGGTTAACCCCTTCATGGTTAAGAAAACATGACTACACTTAAGGATAGCACCTGACATGCCACACACTTTCTTGTAGGTTAAGAAGTTTTTCATTCTAGTGCTAGGTCTTCTTGATGCAATAAAAACACACAGAAAACATCATCATATGATCATTTATACCACAGAGAAGATTTGACAAATAAATCAGAAGAAAGAGAAAGGGAGAGAGAATTAATTCATAAGGCTGCTAGATGTACTTCATAATAAAGTACATTATTAACTAAATTGTAGTTTTCAGTCTCTCTTTACTCTAGCTTTTAATTCATTTACTTCTGGTTCATTTGCTTGTCATAAATTCTAGAGCCCCAGAGGTGCTACAAATGCATTGCTGAATTGCTTTTTTTGCCGCAGTAACCTTTTTATTTTTCAATGCTTAAGGCATTTATTTTATGATTCTGGTTTATCTGGGGTAATACCAAGTAATTCCAATATAAAGCAGACTCAGTAGCTCTCAGTGAACATTTTAGATTTTGAACAACTTTCTAGTGCCTTCAATTCCGCTTCATCCCTAAATTCACACATTTATGTCACGATTTCTATTTTTCTTTGTCACCTTTTCTTCATTTGGTACCCAAACTCTTTTAGAGATAGTCACATTTAAAATGCACAACCAAAGGATTCCTTCTTTTTCTTTCCATCCCTCTCTCCCTTCCACATCCATAAAGTATCATCGAGAAGCAAAAATGTGACAGATACTCAGACACTGTGCTGCACTGCAACTCTGACACTTTCTTCTCCATCAAAGACCTCATCAAAGACCTCATCAAAAACCTCATCAAAGACCTCATCAAAGACCTCATAGTTTGACGAGAGATAACACACCTTCCAAAATTCTATTATATATAAAGCTGAGCATAGGTGACTGCACAGACAGAGGTCATCAGCTCTGTGTGAGGACAGGTTGAAGTTCATCCCTAAGTGTCAACCGTGTGAACCATTAGAAGTGATAAGGCTGAAGAGGTATCCTGGAAAAGATAGGGGAAATCAACTGCCTCAAGGATTTTGTCCTAGGGAGTAGAGGTAAAAATCTAGGATCCTAGACCAAATCTCTGCTTGCACACCTACTTTTGGCTCCAAGTCAGCTGGCAAAGCCGTGCCATTTGTTTGGTTTTATATACTTTTACCTTTGGGTTACAATGGCATGGACTCTGAGGCCCACAATGTCTAAATATTTACCCTCTAGTCCTCTACAGAAAAAAATATGGTGAGCCTTACTGAAGAGCAATCCTTTCCATATTTTTCTCCTCTGTGTTAGCATATAAAGAAAGTGATGGCATGTGAACAGCAAAGTGAGTTAAACAGGTGCTGCTGGTGAGAGAAAATAGGATCAGGAGCCAGAGAGTTGGTGTTCATTTCAGAAAACTAACCCTCTTCTCAGCACATTGTTTGATAACTAACCATCCTATTTAATGAGAAATCACTAAGAATACGTTAACCACCAATTTATATATGCAATGTTTTAAACAGGAGTGGGGGCAGCATTGGAAAATACTAAAGTAGTTTCCTTAGGGAAATCAGAGGTTCCAACAGTTACATTTTCTAACCAGCAAGTTTTTTTTAAGGCAGTTAGATAAAAATAAAAATTAACACCCTCTACTTGAAAATGTCTGGCATGCATGATATAACCCAACGGCTTGGAATAGAGTCAACATGGTAGAGCAGATTCTCTTCGGAAGAAAGACAGCATAGTGTGACATCAGAGAAGGACCAGGCTACCACTGAGCCATCTTAGCTAGCTTCTCTTTCCTCAGGAAAGGAAGCATCCCTTCCTGTCAGTTTATTCTAGAAGAGGTAGATGTCTACAATGGAACCCTTTGTGACTTGTTGTTCCTGATTTTGATAGGTCGAGAACTTGAGAAATGAAGAGGCTCTGTCTTCCTCCTGCAAACAATTTGCATAGAAGATTTTTGACTGTGGCTAGTCGGAGCAACCTTTGTGGTGCTTAAGCACACCAGATATTCTACCACTGGAGATTCTAGTTTCGTGAATTTCTTGTTTAACTGTAGACATCCCACTTCAGAAATACTAAGCCACTTTTATTTGTCATCTTTTACTCATGAAAGATTTATCATGAGCACGTTCTCTGCTCCAAATACACTGAATGTGTATTTGGAATATTCTGTGGTCCCAGCTGGGTTGGAAATAGCTGAACCAGGTTCTGTGGTAATAAGACAGAAGAAAAGAATAGGGTGTGTGTGTGTGTGTGTGTGTGTGTGTGTGTGCTGGAACAGGCTGGGACAATGACAGAAACTTTGCAAGAGAAATGGAAGCAGGTGCAGAAAGCAGTTTCTAATGACAACTTAAAGCCACTTCACACACTTTCCCCAAGCTGCTTTTTACACCAAGCCACACACACAAAAAATTCATCACTATTTATACTTCATGGGCCTCTATGAAGTATTTATATATTTATTTTAATTTTGTTCTCAGATATACAATTGCTAGTTCCCCACTTACAAGAATCCAACAGCAACAGAAACATGTTGGTCCGGAGCCTGTGGTGTACTTTTTCCTTTTGGAGCATCCAGGTACTAGACCCAAAGGAACAAGCTGATGGGGTGGGGTAGGGGGTGTGTTTGGCGATCCCAGTTTGGCAGGAGGAAGGTCTTCTCCAAACAGCCCTTTAGCATTACAATCCTTTTAGCTCAAAGATCTCCTAGTGATCAACACAGCAACAGCAGCTCTCGGATGATATTCAGCCAAACCGCGTGTGCATTTTATTTGGCGTGAACAAGGGCTATTTGAACTTCGGGGAGTGGGGAGCGTGTTTTCAGGGTGGGTGTATATCATTAGCTGTGGCTGAGATGCTGTGGGTGCTATTTCGCACGGAGAGGAATTCCAGGTGCTAGGCTGTGAGAACTGAGGACTGAGAGGGTGGGGCTCACAGGGCTACAGGCACAGAACAGCAAAGAAAAGGTCCTTACTTCTGCGGGTCTCAATGAGGGAAAGATCCTTACTTCTGCCAGTTTCAAGATTGAGATTTTGGGGGTTTGGACCGTGTCCCGACCTCACTCTAGCTCCAAGCTGATTTCCCCGGTGGCATAGCCCACATGCTCCACAGAAACACGAGAAGCAGTCTTAGCTGCAGAAGAAGATACACCAAGCTAAACTAGTACAATATCTGCTGCCATGCTCCTCACTGGCCCTGAAGCCCTGGAGGTACAATCCTGCATGCTCCTGACTATCATCACGCCTTGAAACCTTTATCATTGCCCTGGGACTTGTATTAGAGTGATTAAACTGATCTGTCTCCCAGAAGAGTGATTTATGAGGAGATGAGATTTTGGTAGCTTTTCTCCTTGACTTTAAGAATAATGTGGCAAATAGCCCAGGATACACTTTATTGAGGCCTTTTCAACTTTGTCCATTTGCATTTTAACTTCACTGTCATGAGGCACATAGATTGCATTCTGGGTCCCAGCCTATTTCCTCATTAGGACTAAATCTAATGTCATATTTCTAGCAGGTGCAGTTCATTAAAACTAGATTGTTTTCAAGATTATTTACCTGATAAATTACTTCCATCACACCTTAGCAATATAGCCAATACTTTATGGAACTGCCTGCTTATACAGACAGCAATTTAACATCTTTGCCAGCACAGTAGATGATCTAGTTCAATGACTAAACTTATTCCATTAATAAGGCATAAACTTGGAGTTTGTAAATGCCACATGGTCTTAATCCTCAGAAGAAATGATCAGTTCTGATAAATTTGACATAGTACATTGCCCTATACTCAAAAGATGACAAAGAATTGTACGGTGTTTACCTTTTCCTTGCAAACTGCTCCTGAGATATTGCTACTCCCCAGAGCCAACTTAATCAACACTTATTTCCCAGAACTTCCTTGTGTAACATTCAAGTCAGTTCAGCCTGTATGAGTCTGCTATAATAGGTGCTAGGCACTGGTCTAAGTGCTTAGACTGTCAGGATGCACAAAAAGAAAGAACGGAAGTTTGGTGGAATTGATGCTCATGGGTAGTTAGGTATTCTCTGATTTTATCTCTTCTCATGGGTAGCTAGGTGTTTTCTAATTTTACTCCTTCTCATTTCTTCTCTCCACTATTCCCAGTCTGTTGTGAATCAAAGATGGGCCTATGTGGATACTGTATTGGTAAATTTTACATATCAACATAGGTTTGGTGTAGCCTATTGTATCAAATTTCAGTCTAAACATCATGATCAATAAAGGTGTAGATTTCTAAACATGTGGTTGACATTTAAATGGGTAGACTTTTTAAATTTTTTATATTAATTACAGTTTATTCACTTTGTATCCCAGATGTACACCCCTCTGTCATTCCCTCCTGATCAGACCCTCCCTCATCTCCTCCCATGACTCTCTCCAAGTTCACAGATGGAGAGGTCCTCCTCCCCTTCCATCTGACCCTAGCTTATCAAGTCTCATCAGGACTAGATGCATTGTCCTCCTTTGTGGCCTGGCATGGCTGCTCCCCCCTCAGGGGGAGGTGATCAAAGAGCCAGCCACTGAGTTCATGTCAGAGACAGTCCCTGTTCCCCTTACTAGGGAACCCACTTGAGCTGCCATGGGCTACATCTGAGCAGGAGTTCTAGGTTATCTCCATGAATGGTCCTTGGTTGGAATATCAGTCTCAGAAAAGACCCTTGTGCCCAGATAGTTTGGTTTTGTTGCTCTCCATGTGGAGCTTCTATCCCCTTCCGGGTCTTGCTATCTCCCCCTTCTTTCATAAGATTCCCTGCATTCTGTCCAAAGTTTGGTTATAAGTCTTAGCATCTGCTTTGATACACTGCTGGGTAGAGTCTTTCAGAGGCCCTCAGTGGGAAGCTCCTGTCTGTTTCCTGTTTTCTCCTTCTTGCAATGAATAGACTTTTAAACAACTTAGACTGTCTTCCATAACATAAGTTGGTTTCATCCAATTAGATAAATACTTCAGAGCAAAAACTGAGGTTCTTGAGTTGCTATGTAGGTATTTCTTTTTAAATTTTATTTTATTTTCTTAGATATTTCTTTTTAATTAAAACATTCCATTAGGGCTCAGGAAGTAACCATAACTTACAAGTTCTAGGAAGGTCTTGAAACTGAGAAGATGTAAATGTCCTCACTACAATGACAGTTGCTGAGAGGAGGCTTTCTGACTGTTCCAGCTGCATGCAAGCTGTGACTCAGGGATGGATCCAGGCAAACAGCCTTTAAGAGGCATCACTCACGATTCTGTGGGCTCTTTGGCCATGTGGCCACCTTTGAGTCATATACGCTCCTATATCCCTCACCCACATTTCTATAAGTAACCCTGATAAACTCACGGCTTCCCTATGTGAGTCATGACTGGACTTATATCTTTGGTACACTATCAGTGCCCTATGTGGGATAAACAGACTCCTCAGGTAAAATCTCAAAACCCTGAGAGGGAAAGAATTTGGCTATGACAGTGCCTTCAGCCTCAAGATAGCAGCACATCTGTGCCCTGGGTCTGTAGCTTGATGAACTGAAGGTTCCAGGATTGCCAGCCCTTCTTATCATATAAGCCAACTCCCTAAAGCACATCTCTTGATAGATGTATAGATACAGAGAGCACTACATAGATGATAGAGATATCTGTGTGTGTGTGTGTGTGTGTGAGAGAGAGAGAGAGAGAGAGAGAGAGAGAGAGAGAGAGAGAGAGAGAGAGAGGGAGAGGGAGAGGGAGAGGGAGAGGGAGAGGGAGAGGGAGAGGGAAAAGAGAGTGTATGTGTGTTCAACTAGCTGTAAAACTTTTCTGAAAATTCTCTGAAAGACATTCTGGCTAATATAGGTTGTATCCGTATCTACAGGATTCTTAAAATCAAGGTACAGAATTGTTTAACCCAATGAGAGGAGCAGACAAACAGTAAAGGTTAGAAAAGACAGGAAGATGTTTCCAGGCTCCCTTCCTGTGGGGTCATGGACTAGTAGTGATTGCGGTGTATGTACACAGCACCTACCCAGGGGCCTTTTGCTACGCTAACATCACCTGTTTCTCTGAACTCTGGCAACCACTCTGTTTTGTTTTTTTTTTCCAATCCCAAAGGAAGTAGTGGTTCCTAATTCTGTTTATTTGGGGAGTTCATTTAGCTCATAAGTATCTTTAATCCCATCCACATGCACCAGCTCTTCCCCTGACCCCTGTAAATGTTTCACGTGCGTGTGCAAGCAGTTTCCTATTGAGACCCTGACATTGATTCAGAAGCATTTAGCAAAACATTGTCCCTTCTCCTACTCTAATCAAAACTGCTGTGGTAGCACATGGTATACTGGAATTCAGTAAGGAAACACTTTATAGGATTGCCTGTGAATTTTAAGAGGAAATTCTTTTCAGTATGAACTGAACCTGTTTACAGGTATATTTGTTTGTTTTCTGAGATGAAGAAGTTAATCACTCAATCCAACTTGGATCCAGTTCAAATTTCAAATGGAAAAAAAAATGCAGAAAAGAGAATGAACGGGTAGCTACAGAATTAATTCTAAAATATTGGAAGAGCAAAATTCTTAGGCAGAATTTTATGACTGCACTTGAGATTTTAAAATATATTAAGGACAGAAAGAAAGTTCAGTAAGTAAAAAATACTTCCTGTTCAAGCCTGATTATCTGAGCTTGATCCCTGGAACCTACACTGGAAAGGCTAGATGCCATGGTAAACATCTGTGAAAATCTGTAATCCAGGGACTTTTATGGCAAGACAGGAGGTAGATGCAGTACAAGTGCCTGGAATCTGTGGGTCAGATGCTCTGGAATGTACATTCAAAGTATCAGAAGCAACAAGAAACACCCTTCCTCAACAAGGTAAAGGGAGAGAAGCAGCTCACAAAAAGTCCTCTGAGTTCCACAAACATCATGGCACACACACACAATCAATCAATCAATCAATCAATCAATCAACCAATCAATATTTTTCTGAAATCCAAATATGGTTGTGTTTGCCTGTAATTGTCAGACTGAGGAGGCTGAGAAACAGGAGCTCTCTGGCCAGTCAAAATAATCTAGACAAATGTATGAATTCCAGATTCTGGGAGAAACACTCTAAAAAAAAATAAAACCTCTGATATCAACCTCTAGCCTGCACACACATGAACATATGTATGCACATACACAAATACATGAACATATAAGCACCACTCACACCGAAGAAAGATCAAAAGACAATTGTTTTGTAGGTCTATTAATGGAACACAGCTGTGGTTCACATTCATCCCATGTGTCACTGAACAGCTGATAGATCTTCCTGTGATATCTCCGCTGCTTGCTGTATCTAAACCGTCGAGACTGAAGCTGCAGAGCCCTGGTGCAAATTCCCCGTGCTTTGCATCCCTCCCTCAGCACAAATGAGGGGGCTTTTGGCATCCCACAGGCTCTAGGGGAGAAAAGTTCATCTGGGTTTAGATAAGGATGAGAATCCACCTGAGCTCCATAGCCACACGTGACTCTGGCGCACTCAGCATCTCAGAGGTAACTGGAAAGGGCAGGGATGCTGGCTGTGCTGGACACACCAGCTCTTTTGTTCCGGGTGCCTCCCAGGCCCAGCTATCCCTGCGGCGTCCTTACTCGATGTAGTTTCAAAGCTCATCTTTCTAGTTTTAGTAAATCGTGTTTTGTCAGCTCCAGTATGTTTGTCTCCCAGACACTAGAGCAGAGGTCCTGATTTTCCCTCAGCCACTGTCACAGACATCAGCACCCAGAGTTCCTGGAGCTGACCCTCCTCAACACAGAACATTCCCTACGTTTTTACCCTTAGGCTGCACAGGAAACGTACCAGCTAAGAGGCACAGTGCCCAGACTGGGAAAAGCCCAACATGGTTTTCAAAAGGGCCAGATCCTGCGCAATTTCAAACACCAGGAATAAAAAAGGAATGGAAGCAGAGACTAAAGCAGGGGAGGGAGGAGAGGTAGGAAAGGAAACAGAATAACAAGAGAGACAAAGACAGAAGAGAGGGGAGAAATAGGTCTTGATTCCATACAACAATTTTACCAAATTTTCTTTTTAAAAAAATCATTTGCTACTCTGCAGGGGAAGGAGCTAGCACAGGAAAAAGGCTTTTGCTATGTGCTGCTGCCTTCCCATGATTGCTAATGAGAATATTACATGACAATTGCTAAGCTCTTGTGTCAGGCATCTCAGAAAGAATTTTACGTGCCTTCACTCACTTAATGCTCATAGCCATTTAGATGCTGTTTTTTTCCTTCATTTAAAGGGAGGAAAACTGAGACAAGGCTAGAAATGAAATGTGGACACAATCATGACAAGACTTATTATCTTCAATGTTGTAAACTCTCCCCACACTGAAGCTGTTTAGACCTGTTTTAAAAATAGGAAATTGGGGGGTCAGAGTTTTAAAAACTGGCTTTCTCTGTCCCCATAGATATCAAATTCCAATAATTTAACTCCTCAGATAATGATAGGATTTTGTGCGTACTCCCCACCCCCATTCTGGAGTTTTGTCTGTCTTGAGTGTTACACTGGTCTTGTGCATGCTGTCATAAATTGCTGTGAGTTCTTATGTTCAGCTGCCAGGATTCATTGAAGTTTTCTCACCTCTGGCTCTTAAAATCCTTTCACTATCTTTGCATGAAGATCCCTAAGCCTAGAGGAGACAGGTACAATTTGGATGTCTTGTTCAGGGCTGCACAAGTTACATAGCACAGGTTTTCTTCCAGTGAGAGAAAGCTAGTCTCTAGGGTGTCCTAAGCCCAGAGTCCATCTGCAGTACCATCCAATCTGTCAGATTGTGATTGAAACAAGGTTCATAATAATCTCAACAGGGGCTGGGAGATGCTGCAGTTGACAAAGTGCTTGCTGTGAAAGTGTGAGCATCTGAGTTTAATCCCCAGAACACATGTGAAAGCAGGATGAGATGTGCACATCAGTAATCCACTGCTAGGAAAGCGGAAACAGGGGGGGCCCGTGGATGTTACAGTCTTGCACAATGAGCTTCACATTTAGGGTCTTAGAAAATAAGACGTCAACTGAAGAAGACACTGGACACTAACTTCTGGCCTCTGACCATACTTGCACACACATGCTTGTGCACTTGCACAAACATTACAGCACACATACACACACAGTCTCAACAGTAGTAGTGGGACTGTGATGTCATTATTCTCTGGCTGGCTCCTCCCACCTCACTCTCCCTACTTTTATCCATGAGCCATAGCTCTGAAAGATCTTAAACTTCATATTCACCATCATGGCCACCATGTTCCCACCATTCCCAATATCAATACTTAATCACTTTTCGTGATTTACCAGCAGCTAAGAAAGGAACCTTATAGAAGTTCAACACTAGTTATTACAGCAAAATCCTAGGTATGTAACAGTCATTGCTATCTTTTCATGTCAGCCCACAAACATTTACTGATGTTCTGTTATGAAAAATGAGAGGTCTCACTGCTGCAGAGATATGGGCATTTCAGTGAGAACAACGTTTAGGGCAAAATGGACATGTCAACCCAACATTTATGATTAAAGGGCCCAGGGACATTGAGTTAAGTTGAGATGTTAAAAATAGACCGAAAGAAAACAGCTAAGTTTTCTTATGGAATCCCATAGGTTCATGTGGCTGCCCTGAGCCTTGAGGGGAAAAACAAGAATTTTTTAGGACCTAAATAAAAGTCAAACAAACAAACAAAAAATCATAGCAGGTAGAAGTTCTACCTGGTATGTCCTCAGATAAGGAAGCAAAGAAGAGTACAGATTCTAAAGCTTCTCGTGGCTCCACAATTGGGACAGAAGTGTAGAAAAAGAGAAAGCGGTAGGGCTTGCCATTTTTCAAGTTTAGGATTATATTGGATTGACCTGAACTGGTTGCAGTTGGAATGTTTGAATCCACTGTTAGCTGTTCTTGAGTGCTCTATCAGACAGAGGGCTTGGTTCTTATGTCTGCTCCATCTCCTTTATTCCAAAGGAGTGGGAATAACCTGCTCACACTTATGTGGTGGCTTGAATGGGAATGGCGTCCATAGGCTCCTAGATTTGAATACTTGGTGACCAGGGAGTGGCACTGTTTGAAAGGAATAGAGGATGTGGCCTTGTTGGAGGAAGTGTGTTTCTTGGGGTGGGCTTTGAAGTTTCAAAAGTACATTCCAAGCCCAAATTCTCTCTCCTCTTCCTGCTTCCTGTGGGTTCAGATATAGAGCTATCAACAACTTTTCCAGCACCATGGCTGTCTGCATGCTACCATGTTTTATGCCATGACAATGAATGAACTAAACCTCTCAAACTGTGAAAAAGCCCCAAATAAATGCTTTCTTTTATAAGAGTTGTCATGGTCATGGTATTTCTTCACAGCAGTAGAACACTAAGACAGTCACTCATCCCTTCAGCATGGCTGGAACATCCCAGGACAAACCATTTTCTGGCCAAACAGCTGAGGACCTCTACTCTTCTCTTTTTCCTCCTCATAGCAATCTTTAAGTCCACTAGTGGGGGGAAAAAGCAGATAAAAAAGAAAGAAAAAACCCATAGTATTCTGCTTTAGTGAATAATTGCCATAATAATGGCATTTGTAAGCAGTCTCCTTCTCCATACAACTTCTGTATAGAGAGCCTCAGGGGACTAATAAACTTAGCAAATGTTATACAAAATGAAAACCAAATCAGACATTCCAAAGCTGGCAAATGAGGTCACTCCAGAAAGGGAACACTACACTACTCTACACTGAACTACACTACTCTACACTACTCTACACTACACAAACACACACACACACACACACACACAAAGCCAAACAAACCCAAAAGCAGATATCAAAATAACAAAAGGCAGAGCATTTCCCCAACTGTGTTTGTGACTTACAAAGACAAAGGAAACCCAGAATTGGGGGTGCTATGGTTCTTAAAATTAAATTCATTTCAACGGGTTTGATTATCCTAACAGTTACAATTGCAAACAATCAGACAATTACAAACACCAGGAGGTAGCAAAGCACCTAATCGTTCTAACGTGTTTTTTTTTTCTTTACAAACACCATTGAGTTGAGATTACCAACTTTTGATTGAAGAAAGGAGGCTCAGAAAAACTACATGAATAATTGCCCAAGATTACATAATCCATTCATGATAAAGGTCAGAGAAAACACAGGCCTGCTATTTATGACCAACTTTCAAATGGAAGACCTAAAAGACTTTTTTCTGGAGGAAGTTCATCTATTTGACAAATGCACTGACTGTGTACCAATCACTGTCCTAAATGTCTTCATAGAATGATCCGTGGAGCCCTGAAGATGCAATAGACTCAAGCGCTCTAGTTGTACTGTCTGAGAATGACAAATAAGTGATTCTGAATACATATATTCTTCTTTAAGAAGTAAGTTTCAGCGGGGATACAAAGTGAATAAACTGAAATCTATAAAAATATAAATAAATTTTTAAAAAGTGAAAAAAAGGAGTAAGTTTCTTAACCATCATATTGGGACGCCTATTCAAGGCATTGCTGCTTCCAGTGTATAGCTTTAAAATTTAGATAATATAAGCTTGAGTTGAGATCACAGTTCCTTCCATACCCACCCTTGCTTTATCAATCTTATTCTCATGAAGCTACCACTTTTAGTGTCTTTGAATGGTTTTTTCTTTTCTTTTTATATTTATAATTATGTTTTAAAACTAATTTGCATATAAGGCTTGTATCTGATTTTTCAGTACTTTCTTGGCTCACCCACTGCTTTGTAAACTCCTACCCCTGTACATAGAAGCTTAAAGCAATAGTCAGTCAAATTTGTTCTTCTTGGTTCTGTGGTTTTGCTAGGCTCGGCTGGACACATGCAGCAGTCTCAGTGAGGTCTTTGTGTTATTCTGTACAGACTGAGGCCACACTTGGAGCCCCTGGAAGGCTTTGGTGATTATGAATGAAATAATCAGCTTTCCTTCCTCCTTATGCAACATGTCCCATCTGAGAGTGGCTTTCTTTTTTCTCTAGCTAAATATCTTTCAGATTTCTGTCCTCTAGAAATTAGCTTTAATTTCTCCTCTGCTGAGCCATTTGTTTTAAGGATGTATGTATGGTACTTGGCGTTATCCCTGGAGAATGGGCTGTACTTTGAGTTTTCAATGAGTGAGATTATTAAGCATGTAGCACAAAAAAGTGAAAGAACAAACAGTACTTAGCAGATAGAGGAGAAAAGGCCATCATCAAATTAGGTGCTTAAAACATCCAGCAGACACAACTTGAGTAACTGTGGTAGTGAGGGCAAACAATAGTAATACCATGAAATGGTGGCTTACAACATCTAGAGAAATGAACTGGAAAAGAAGCAATC
The DNA here is from genome assembly GCA_028658305.1 of Pachyuromys duprasi. Classification (NCBI taxonomy): domain Eukaryota; kingdom Metazoa; phylum Chordata; class Mammalia; order Rodentia; family Muridae; genus Pachyuromys; species Pachyuromys duprasi. The sequence goes on from CM053763.1 coordinate 19,085,171, forward strand.
ATGCTAAAGTTCCTGATTGAAATTTCCAGGCAGGGCAGAGCAGTCTCACTGTGGTTGAGCTTCTAGCTCCCCACCGCAAGAATTTTTATATTGTGACACAAATAATTGAAACCTGTGTTGAAAATGGTTCACCTTCCAGCTGTTCCCAGGAACACCATGTTTTTAATAACTGCACCTGCTTGCTGTTTTTCTGTCTCTGTGTAACAGAGCTAGGAGGCCAGCAAGGCTCCTGACCAAGGGACCTTGGAGGACACTGAAAGAAAGATATCTGAGTCTGAAATGGGGTAAGGAGTTAGGCCACTTGCAGAGTCACTTTCTCAGTGAGCTTGAGTTGCACATGACAACATACCAATGCATTTTACATATGGCTTCCTTTTACTTGATCTATTCTTATTCTCTTCATTTGATGAGAAAGAATATGAAAGCAGTAGAGTTTTTGAGCTATTGCTTACCTGAAGATGAATTCCTTGCACATTTCCATTAACTTTTCTAGATATTAATTTTCAAGTGGGAAAAAATCTCCCCTCAGCATTTTGAAGCCATTGTTCTATTATCTTCTAGTTTCCAAAATGCAGTTGTAAAGTCCACTGTCAAAGTGCTATGCAATCCTTTGTATTAGATTGACTTTTCCTCGTGATGATCAAAGTCATTTCATATTCATTGCAGTAAAGATACCATGTGTCCTTGAATGTCTTTGGTAATCACTTCCAACTACTACCATTTATTATATTTTTAATTCTCTTAGTCATATGTTGTACCGCCTTGTCTGCCTCTAGTTCAATTTTCTCTGTTTTACCATTTTATCTCTTTGAACTACTTTAGGGAAGATATGATCCACTTAAACTCAATTCTTCCACTGATCTCTGAATTCTCTATTATTATTATATGTGTTTCCTCCTAAGAGCTCTTTCTTTTTCTGGAAGTCTTTTTACACTACTATTCCTTTAATTGTTGGAAGCAATGTTTTCTCTGGTTTATAATTAACTATAATTTTCTGTTTGGTTGTAAAAAAAAACATTCTCTCATTTTCTTTGCATTTTATTTTGTTGCTTTTAGTTTCTTTTTTGTTGAAATATTTTTCTCAAGTCTAGTACACTGAAAATTTAACAATTGCTTCTCTGTGACTTAAAGGAATCTAGTTGTTTGGGGAGAGAGAGAAGTCTACTGGAATGACAATAGTTTCTGACTTTTTCTGCTTATTGCCTGAAGAAAAGCAAAAAGCCGTAAACGTGAGAACCCGTATTAGGGAATAGAGTGCAGAGTATGGCATGTGGGACTGAAGACCTATTTTGTGGGTTTTATTAACCTCCTGTGGTTTAGCACTTTCTTTCAACCCCTTAGTGTTCTTGCTGTTCCAAATTGGCAAGTCCTCTAGTTGGAAAAATATTTTTTTCTTCCACACAAAAAACTATCCACCTCCTACCAAGATGGAAGAGAAATATCTGACTGGCTATATGGATTATGTAAATAGACTGAAAAGATCCAGCTGTTGCTTATAAAACTATGAACGTTCTCTTCCTGTTACCTCCACCATTCACCTCCATCTTACAGAAACTGATAATCTTAGGCCCAAAGTGATGAATGTATCTGTTTCCTATCAGTGTCTACTTGTCCATTTAGGTGTTACCTAACTCTGCTTTGGTAAATCAAAAAGCACTCATTTGTCTGGTTCTCTTTCTCCATATATTTTCTAGCAACTTTTGGGCTATATACCTACTCTCTTTGTTCTTTTGAATCCAGGCTTTTATCACTCTGCACATACTCAATAGTTTAAAAGTGTATGTGTTCAGTCTGATTAACAATTTACCTAGAAACTCTGCTTTTCCGTTCTTTTAATTGGTAGAGAAGTTAAAATCCACAGAAGCCATGCTGGCAGGCCTGCCTGAGAAGGAAAGTGGAGAAGCAGGCCATGTGACAGATGTTCCGATTTTCTCGGAACTAAAAGCACATCTTTGGTCACTGGGAACCGCATCACCTAGACTTCAGATTTCACATCTCTGAGAATCGTGTGAGTGTTTCATTGATGGTTGCAGAATTGTGCCCTGGGTTAGTGGATTGTAAGACCCTTGCTTTCGTCAACAGAAAGTGCTTTGTATCTTCTAATATGATTCCAAAGTTTCTGCTTTATGGCTTATTCTGTGTGCTCCTCAGGCAGGACATGAAAATCCCTTAGCGTCATTGTCCACAGTTCACCATAAAGAAAGCACCCCAGGCCAGGCCAGTGATGGTGGGGCTGTGTAAGAAAATCCCTTATTTAGGTTGATCAGGACTCAGCACTACATATATTGTGTTTACTTTACAAAAGAGCTTTGCTTTCCTCTTTTTGCTTGATAGGTCATTGGTTTTGTTTTTGTTTTGATTTACGTGTCAGATAAAGCACATCATTCATTTCTAATGCAACTGGAAATTATTTTAAACGGCACTGGCTCAATGCACGGCAGTTCTTTGTAGAGGTAAGCACCTGACTGCATGGACAAAGTACTGACGTGGCACCTGAGTGACGTGCTCATAGACTAGCGGTGATAGTTAGTCAACCTAATGAAAAAGCAGCTCTGCAAGGAAAGTTTTTATTCTTTCTGACTGTAATTAATGCCTGTAGAAAGAGGTGGGTAATGCAGCGTGAATAGTTCTAAACAATGTGAGTTTTAAGATATAGAAAATACAGTGGCAACAAGAGAGTTTTGCTTTTTAAGCCGTTGAGTCTCCCCAGTAATATCTATTGCGTAATATAATTACTTTTTAACTAAACTGCAAGCTGAGAAATTGAGATAATGTTGACTTTATGACTTTATGAATGGTGGTTTTACTAGGAGCATCCAGATACTGTTTCACTGTGGTATAAGATATACTGTATACATAATATATGTAACTTATACTGTTATACATCTCAGGGCAACTTTATGCAGTCAATACAAAACATTCCTAAAGCCCAGGTCATCACATGTTCCTTTTTCCCTTACAGAAAATTACTTTTCTGATTTCTAAATCTACAGCTTAGTTAACATATTCTTGATCTTCAGGAATATATATCCATATAGCTTGTGTTGTTGCTTCCGTCTTCTTTTGCTGGCCAGTCTAAGAAATTCATTTGGTCAATATGTTACATATATGTATATATATATATATATATATATATATATATAAAACAAATATATATATATATATATAGAGAGAGAGAGAGAGAGAATTCCATGTTGTTATATACAGCTGTAGCTCTCATTACTATTTTTCTGAATTAATGTTCCGTTACAAGAATGCTCCATACCGTATTTATCCATCTGTAATGATGGAGAGCTGAGTGGGGTTTCCAGCTGGTGCCATGATAGTAAACCTGGTTCCACATGAGCCGTTGTGTCTGTATATTCACTTCTCATGGCCACATATCTAGGAATAGCCAGCTATCTGGGTAATAGTATGAGTAGACATTCAATTTTAGTAAATACTGTTGAATAATTCTATAGATGTATAGATGCTATGCTCTTTATATCTGTGTGCTCATATATTCCATATATTGGCACTGCTTTATCAGTTTTAAACTATGACTAGTGACAGGAACTCCCTAACTTTAATGACTGAGATTGAAAACCTTGGCTGGGAGAGACCGTCTATTCTCTGGCAACTAAAGTTACATGTAGAACATCCTATGTGTTTTGGGGGCTTTTTCTTGGTGTTCTCTCTTTCAATGCTTTCTAAAGTCATTTTTCAATTTTTCTATTAATCTTGTAAAGTATACTTGAATACTATCGATTTTCATTAAATGACCTTTGTGACTCACACCAAGTCTAAATCACTATTTCTCAATAAGCAGCTTCTATTTACTTGGTCTCCAAGGCAAATTTTCAGGTTGGTTAAATTACTAAAGATTTCGGACAAATTGTAACATATTGACCAAATGAAAGTGTTTAACTCAGCTATGCAGAGCAAAGAGCCCTATATTATTTAATAGAACTTTAAAAATGTTTTTTAAAACATCTCTGCAGGAAGAGTTCTAGCCTAGCCTGTTATCGTGGAGTGATTACCTATTCCATTTGAGTTGCCATTTCCATCCTCTATAAACCAGAAATTCAGTCCAAAAAAGAGCCCAGCTCCTTTATTTTCATTTAACTCAAATGGGCTCATGAAGAGAGAACAATCATTTGAAGCAATTGAAAACTTTGAAACAATTGAAACTTTAAAACATTAGGTAGGGAAAAAATTTGTAGAAATGAGTCCCTTTATCTCTTTTGTAAAAGCATATTTTTATATTCTCAGCATGTCATTGAAAGGTCACATAGGTAATTTTCCTCTTGAAGATGTGTTAATAACTGTAAATGTTCAAAGAAAAATTACATGGCAATATCAAAGTGTCACCAAGAAATGGGTCTACTTTTGACTTTCCAAAGGGTCAACTAAGTAAATAATGCAAAAGGACTGAGTTTTAAAATTCTCTTTCATGTTTATCAGCTTGGTTTAATCTTCATATACTAAATATATCAATCTCCCAGAATATCAACGTAGAGTAGCAAACTTATAAAATACTTGCATCCAAATCAGAATTCTGGGTTATGAATTTTAAAAATGTGATTTGGACACAGCAGTTAACAGTATTTGTTACTCTTTTAGGCCACTCAAGTTGGGTTCCCAGCCCCCATAACTGGATACTCACAGCTCCATATAACTTCATCTGCAAGGGTTCTGGTGTTCTCTGCCACCCTCCAGTGGCATTTTACTCACATGTGCACATGCATGCAATGCACACACACATACATGTACATACACAAAAAAAATAAACAAATGAATGAATGGATGGATGAATGAGATCTGTGGCTAAAGCCAGGGTTCAGTAGTTAAGAGCACTTTTGCTCTTACAGAGGAGCTGGGTTTGGTTCCTGAAACCAATATGGCTGCTATAAACTGTCACTTTAGTCCCAGGGAATCTAAGCAATCTTTCACGTCTGTGGGCACCAGCATGCATATAGTGCATATATACAAATGCAAACAAGCCATTTATACACATAAAAATAAAATCTAGCTGTAGCTAGATTTTGATATAGATGCCAAGCAAGCACCCTTTCATGGAGCTAAATCCTTAATCAACAATTAATTTTTAAATATTTATTGTCTATATTCATTGTACAATATTGTCTATATTCAACGTACAAAACATTGTGTTACAGAAGGAAATTCTTACCAAAACATGTATTAAATATCCAGCATATCTCTTCCATAATCCCTTACTATCCCCTTTCTTCCCATGTCCCCTCCTTTAGGTCCTTCTGTTCCTCTAAAGGTTTTGCTTCTACTTTCAACGTACATATACATACATTATTTTATATATTTATATAAAATCTAAGAAGTATAAGATAAACATAATATTTGTCTTTCTACAACTGACTTGATTTGCTTACTACTTAATACAATTGCCTCAAGGCACATCCATTTTCCAGAGAATAACACATTCTGTTGTGCACATTATCTACCCTATTTTCTTAACCCATCCCTCTGTTCTTAGGCACCTGTGTTAGTTTGATTCTATAACGGGGCTATTATGAACAGTACTGAAATAAAATAAACACAGATGTACAAACATATGTGTGTGATATTGTCAACCATAATTTACTTTAAATATGTTAATTTTTACATTAAGTGATCACATTTATGATAATTTGGAAAACATATGTATCTGTCATGTCATAAGATGAATCCAGAAATAAGTAATGATCACTTATTTCTTCCTTCAGTACCTGCTTAAATTATTCTTTGTTGTTGTTTTTTTCTCAATCCTTTGGCAAAATCTAAGGTAAATTACATGAAATTTCTGATAACTTTCAGATAATAGCAAAGGACTCCCTAAGTTCATTCATGCACCTCCAAAACCAGGTGACATTTTAAAATATCTCAATAAAAATAATAGAGCTGTCTACTATAAGGGCTGCTCTAATGCACATAGTTACCACCAGAACCCATGTGTGCTTTCTCTCCCTATTGAGGGGGGAGCAGCCTTATCAGGCCACAGAGGAAGACAATACAGATAGTTCTGATGAGACATGAGAGTCTGGGGTCAGATGGAAGGGGAGGAGGACATCCCCTATTAGTGGACTCAGGAAGGGGCATGGGAGGAGAAGAGGGAGGGAGGGCGAGATTGGGAGGGGAAGAGAGAGGGGCCACAGCTGGGATACAAAGTGAATAAATTGTAATAAATTAATTTAAAACAAGCTTTACAAATTACCACCCTTTCTATATATGTAAACTGTATTGTCAAAAACAAGTTTCTTTCTCTCTCTCTCTCTTGTATAATCTGCACATCTTTGACTAAAGCCAGAGCTACTTGCCTAAATGTAAATAGTTGCTACTCTTGAGGTATATACATATGAAAACATTAAGAACAAAGTCAAACTATCTAGAATAATTTCACTTAAGGTTGACATTTTATTGTTTATTTCCTTGAATGTTTTAGGGACAAAGACATTTTAGTATCCTACTGCACATTCTGTTGTGATATGGGCTTTAGTTTAACAAGATATGCATGTCAATAAATATGGGTTTGAAGCTTTGTCGTTTTGAGAGTTGAATGTGTACAAATGTCTCCATGTATCATAACTCATTCAATCGATTTCTTCTTGACTGGCAATTAATCTATAATTTCATGCAGATAGCTCACATAATTATGTACTCTGCAATGTTTGATGATGATCATCATCATTATGATTGCTATTATAATTTGAGACAGGGGTTCATGCATCCTAGGCTGACCTCCAGTTCCCTAAGTAGCTAAGGATGACTTTGACCTTGAACTTCTGATCCTGGTTGGTGGAAGATACTGTTTCCATATTGTAGAACTACCCAGGAGTATTCATTACAGTTAAAAGCATACACAAATGTACAGGTATGATAAAAGCATAGTGAAACCCATTACTCCATATGCTAGGTTTAAAAAATAAATAAAATCAGGTATCTTATGTTCTACTACTACCATCCCTAATAATTCTTGAAAATAAACAACTATAGCAAGAAAAATATTTGCATAAAATATCTTAGATTATTTTTAGTGGTCTAATACTAAAAATAAGCAAATGATTATCAATTAGAGAAACACTTAATAATAGCATATTCAGACCACGGGAAATTACTCAAAAATAAAAATGACAAAGTGTAAACACACACACGCAATAGTTTCCAAAGGAAAGGGAAACATGACACAAAATTTCAACAGGAGCTCTTTTCTGTTATAGAATAAGAAAAGTTAATCTGACCTTGATGATAATAATCAGGTTGTTTATAGGGTGTTTACTGACTGGAAGCTAGCTTGATGGAGTTCGGGGCGAAGACCAAAAAGAGGAAGACTATAGCCTGTAGACTATATTTTTCTAGTTGTCAAAATGGTAAAATATCAGAATGTCTGGTAACAATGGCAATGCTCTTTTGTCAGAAAAATCCTTAAGTATGCAGCATCTAGAATTATCAATGTGTCATGCTACCAAAAATGTACATAGAAATGGCAAACCCTAGGCCAGGTGAGAGAGTATACATTGGTGTATGCCTGTAATGCCTCCACTCCAGAGGCAGAGGCAGGAGTTCAGGGCTAGTCTGGTTTACATAGTGAGACCCTACTCCAAGATCCAAAGGCTGCAGATACAAGCCAGTGGTAAGGTGCATGCCCAGCATGTGTTAGAATCCCTGTGTTTATAAGGTCTGTTCTAGAGAAAAGCTATGAATTGCATGTTCTTCTGTACTTATGTGTGTGTTAAGCAACTCATGCTTCCTAACTCTCGTTGCTTTTTAAGGAAAAAAATAACTTTCTATTTTCATTTCAGAAAATGTCACTACTATAAAACTCATGGTATAAAACAGGTGATTGAGAACTATACAGGCCAAAATATGGGTATAACTATTCCTTCAAGCACTTAGTTAAAATAATACCTTCTCACTTTGTGGCATTTTATATTTGAAGCTTTAGAATTTGTAATTTGATAATATTATCTGACATTGCATATTGACATCTGTTCATTCAGAACTAGGGAGCCTTTAGATTCTCTCTGTGCTAAAGCCTCATCTGTGAGAGCTACAGAGGTTTAGACTGGGGAAGAAAAGATTCAATGTGAAGTCACCACCTGCCACTGAAAGTCTGCCTCACCAACATAATAAACTGGCACTCTCTTGCTCCCTGACAGAAAATGCCTAATAGTGAAGTTCCTCTTTGGCAAGAATGTAGGCACACTTGATTCCCAACAGATGCAGCTAGTGCTCTTGTAAGAGAATCTGAACATCAATATCTTGTTGTAGAAATCTCTCCCTAGCTCATGTGTCTGAATCGAGCTCCTTGGTGATCTTTACATATCCTCCACAATTATTCCGACTATGATATAAACATTCTATGTACCTAACAAATAACTTAATGACTTCTTTCATTTGGAACAACTTTATCATGATGTGCATTCTCTTGGCAATTTTTATGCCCCATTGCATTGGGGCAAAACAAGCTGAGTCCATACTTGGTATTATTTCATTGGTTATAAATCTCTCCCAAGACCTCTGGTAGACCCCCAAAGCTGCAGATAGTACCAACCTTTTATGCAAGTATTGTGAGACAGAACAAAAGTCAACCTATTAACTGATGTGGCTACCAAATGATTGACAGGTAGATGGCAAACGAAGTTGGAATATGCTGAATAAAGGGATGGTTCACATCCTCTGACAGTTAGGACAATGTGATGTGAAATTCTATCATGCTCCCCAGAACAGAAAACAATTTAAAACTGTTGAATTATTCACTCCTGAAACTTTCCATTTAAGATTTTCATAGCATGGCTGATGGTTGGTAACTGAAACTGTGAAAAGCAAAATTGTATAAAATGCTTTCTTATTCCACAAAATATATACCATTAAAACAGAATCTTAATATAAACATTTCATAAAACACATGTGTTTTTCAATGCAATAAAGCAATGCCCCTTCCTGTTAACAATGATAAAGGAAACAGTATTTAGGTCAGCCTCTTAGGCTTTGCATTCTGACCAATCGCGTATCTCTGTGTTAATTAATTACCATCTACTACAAAACGAAACATATTTGATGCTAGTTGAGAAGCATTAGGAGTTAGATTAATATCATATCTATGTATCAGAATAATCGTAATAGGTTCTCCCATAGGGCCTATAACCTATCTAGACATAGGTTCTTGGTCCTAGTAATAGGCACAGATTAGGTTGTATCTTGTTAGAGAAATTACTAAGAGCTACAGTGATAGAAGATGACACTGAAACAGTGTTTTCTGAACATAGCAGGGAAGTTGCACATATGAACTGAGAGTAGCTGTGTCAGCACGTACAGGACCTGCACAGCTTCAAGACAGGCGATATCCCAGCATGGAGGGGAGATACAGCCTTGAAGAGCCATCCGTTCCTAAGGAGCTGTTGGTAATTGATAATTACTGAAGAGAGAATAAGTTTTCTTTAAGAGTGCTACCCCTGGAAGATCAACCACACTCCAGGGAATGGGCACACATCCAAGAATATTTGGGAAACACAAATTGAACTTGATTTTTAAAGCTGTCATGAAATTGAGTGGAGAGGGAGATGAAGAAAGACCTGGGAGGAGCTGGGGAAGAAGTGATTATGATCAAAAGACGTTATATGGAAGTCTCAAAGAATTAATAAAAGTATTATTAAACAACAATATTGACTTTATCCAAACACTATTTACCACATCATATATATATATATGATTTACCACATCATATATATATATATACATATCTCCAGTATATATATATAATACTATATATATAATATGATGATATATATATAATACTATATATATATAATACTATATATATATATATATCATCATGTGACACACGAAGGAGGAGTAGGTGTCTCAGCTATTGCTGGTGCCAAAAGTGGAGCCTAAGAGACAGACATGGTAAAATGATTCATGGAGATGAAAGGACAGACAAAAGGGGACATAGAGGAGATATGACAATCTTGCTTCAAAAAAAATGTTAGAAGAGTGACTAAAGTGTTTGCTGTGTGAATGTGAGGACCTGCTTTTAATCCCCCACAGTCCATGTAAGAAAGAAATCGTGTGCATTGGATGGGGAAGCAGAGACAGAATCCTAAAGGCTCTCTAGATAGTCAACCAAGCCAACTTGGTAAGCTCTACTAACACAAGGAGTGATTTGTTCAAGAGAAGTCACTTTTATGAAGGATCTTGAGGAGCTCATTTGCCTAAATTTCCACATGAAGACCCAGTGGGGAGGCACAATCCATAAACCAGAAGATTGGCACTCACCAGACATCAGATCCACTGTTTCCAGAACCATGGCGTGGAGTGGGAGCAGGATTCAGCCTGGCCTGAGTAGGACAGCCATTTTGGCTTCTCTCACCACAGCTTTCCATAGCCCTTGACAGGTGACAACTTTATCCTTCTCCCCAGTTCTCTCCTCCACTTTTGTCATGCTGCACATAAAAAGATGTTTATTTCAAGGTATTGATTTTTATTTTAATAACTAATTTTTGTCCTTAGCAACTCTACTTGTTCCTATTTCTATGTTTTCTCATAAATATAATATTTATGGCATGCTATAAACTTTGATCATATTACTGCACAGAGTGATTACCATCAGCCTTAAGTGTGGAGTGATCAGAAAGTGATGTCTGCTCTCCTGATTCACATGATGCCTCTTCAACCTACATAGTTCACTGTGGTTCCGGTGAGATGGCTTAGCAATTTAGAGTACTTGCTTCTCTTTTTGAGAACTGGGTGGAATTTCCAGCCCCCATAAAGTAGCTCACAACCATTTGTAATTATAGTTTCACTGGATCTGGTGCTCTCTTTGACCTCTGCAAGCACCAAGTGTGTATGTGGTGCACATGCATACATACTGGAAAAATAGCCATACACATGAAATAAAAAAAATTTAAATGTATCAAAAAAGAAAGGAATGGGTTCATTGTTTGGGGTTTAACATTCACTGTTATGTTTCCCTTTCAAATAATGGGCAATAGGTTCTGAGCTGAATTTTCATGAAAAATACTTAATTTTCAGGAACAGATTCCTGTGTCTGTCATTTCATTATATTAAACTGGGTGAGACAATCTATTTAGCATTCACAAAGTGCCCACTGCAGTCAGTGAATATGAGTGAGGTGCTGTGGAGAAGCCAAACAATCATTATGTGATTTCCAACCCTCAAATAGCCCAATAATAGTAGGCGAGAGAAATATCTATTCACCAAGCCACTATACAGGTCTAATTGTAATGTGCAATAAAAAGGGACAGAGACAAAGCTCTTTGTGAGCAGAGACAGAATTATTCTGATTGGAGCAAGTGAAAGTGAATTCACGGTGAATTCTAAACCATGAGACAAAATCAAAGTTCATGAACATTTAAGTGTGTGCTGATTAACATCAATAATGCAGCAATATCAGCAAATACATCAAGCACTCCCTGTTCTCAGCAGTAGAAATGAAGTGTGATTCTTAAGGTTGGTGAAAGGGGAATTTTATTATGGTAACAGATAAAGTAAGCAATAATATGAGGAAAGAATGTACTTCCTAACAAAATGCTTAGATTCTTTGGAAATTATATAATGTTAAACAAGAACCCATCCCATATTGGTGTCATTATATCTGTAAGGGTACAACTTCATCTGAAAATTTTCTAATATTTCATCAGTTTGAGAATGCCTTAATTATAACATTTATATCCCAATCTGTAAAATTCCCTGCTATGTATACAGTGCCACGAGCATTAGAAAAAGACAAACTGAGATGCACACCCTCTGTCTCAAGGAACTTAGGCTCTTCTTGAAGAGGTCCACTAATGTCAAGCAATAGGTGCATAACTGCCAAGAAGAGGGGCCAAATAATGAATACCATGAATATAGAGATCACAAAAGAGCCAACACACACACATACACACACAAGGAAAGCTTCATGAAGAAGGAAAGTCTTAAAACATTGTTCAGAGGAAGTGGAGACTTGAAAAGGAATCAATGAAGATCCAAGATGGCAGCGACCAGTGTGCACCTTATTCAGAGGAACTGCAACTCCGAATTGGTGAGTTGAGGGGCTGTGGAACCCAAAACAATGGTACAAGGAGCCCAGGGAGAAGGGGGACAAAACCTGATAGGATTTGTCCAATAGGATACCGGTTAACTGCAGACATCTCCATGGACTTCTCCTGGAGAATTGATTCCCAGGCACTTCCCCTTAAGGGACGGAAGCAGTGACTAAGGTAGCCAAGCCTGCAGTGGAGGAAATGGTGGAGATATCAAAGCCAGCAGGAAGACAGCAGCAGTTGAAGTAGAGGAGGCAGCCCACAGTACACAGAGCAACTTGCAAGGAACACAGTGCTGCTTGTTTCAAGCACATATCCCCCTTCTTGAGATTTGAGTCTGAGAACACTCAAAACCCTGGCATTTCCCCCACAGCCTTGCCTGAGGTGGAGACAGCTGAAGAAGTAGATACCACTTCTCAACTAAAGGAGCAGAGGCAGCCTGTGGTGCTCACAGCTTCTAACACAGAGCACAGGGCCCGGCTCACAGAGCCCACAACAGAGTACGTGTCCTGCCCACAGCACCAGCCACAGACCTCAGAGTCCAGCCGACAGAGCCCGCCACAGACTATAGACCACAAGGTATTCAGGAAACCTGCACAGGTGCTTGTGCCCACAATCTGTGCCTGCTAACCGCATTAGCATCCACATCCCCTCCTGTGCTTGCTCCCAACCCATATATCCCAAGCACCTACACCCTCTAACACTCCCTTCAAGACACACACACACAAACATGCTTACTATTCTGCGCCAATGGCGTTTCCTCCCTCAGATACAACTGAAGCAACAACACACACTCTTAAACCACTGGACATCCTGGATCTTCCTGAAGAATTCTCCAGACACCAGAGTAAGAGAGTTACAATCTGAAGTTCAGACTCAAGGAACAAACAGTGAAGATTATATGTAAGCAATGGCCAAAGGTCGACATAAGAACTCATCCAAAAAAAAAATCAGGACACCATAGTCCCACCAGGAACCCCCAATATCAATGGATATTTTAATTCAGCGGAAACACAGGAAAATGAATTTAAAGCTATGATTATGCAGTTACTAAAGGAACAAAAAGAGGAAATGAACAGAGCTCTCAAAGAAATACAGAAGAATATACTTTCTCACGTAGAGGAACAATTAGAGACATACAGAAGGAAACAAAAAAATAAGCCACATTCAATCAGATGAAGGAAATCGTGCAACGCATGAAAACAGAATTAGAATCTATAAAGAAAACACAAACAGCGAAAAACCTGGAACTGGAGAACTTCGAGAAAAGAAAAGGAACCAAAAAGTAAGCATCACCAATAGAATACAAGAGATGGAAAAAAGAATCTCGGGAGCTGAAGATACTCTTGCTAAAATGGATTCCTCACTCAAAGAAAAAGTAAAATCAGAAAAGTCCCAAACACAAACATCCAAGAAATCAAGGACATGATGAAAAGATAAAACCTAAGAATAATAGGAATAGATGAAAAAGAAGACTCCAGGCTCCAAGGTCTGGAAAATATTATTAAGAAAATCATAGAAGAAAATTTTCCCAACTTAAAGAAAGAGATGTCATAAACATACAAGAAGCCGACAGAACACTAAATAGTCTAGACCAGACAAGAAATACCACACGTCACATCATAGTCAAAACACTAAACTTACAAAACAAAGAAAAAATATTAAAGGCAGCAAGGGAAAAAGGTCAAGTAACATATGAAAGTAGACCAATCAGAATCACACCAGATTTCTCATCAGAAACTATGAAAGCCAGAAGGGCCTGGGCAGAGGTCATGCAGTCTATAAAGGAACACAGATGCTAACCCAGACTACTATACCCAGCAAAGCTTTCAACAAACATAGATGGAGAAAACAAAATATTCCACAACAAAACTAAATTAAAGCAATATCTACACAAAACCCCAGCCCTACAGAAGATTCTAGAAGGAAAACTCCAATCCAATGAAAACAACTACACCCAAGAAAATAGAGGATACAGATAATCTCCCAGCAAAAATTAAAAGAAAAAAAGCAATGAATCATAGTAAGACCACCAACTCCACAATAAAAGGAACTAACAGTCATTGGTCGCTATTATCTATAAACATCAATGGACACAACTCTCCAATAAAAATACACAGACTAACAGAATGATTGCACAAACAGGATCCAACATTCTGCTGCATTCAAGAAACACACCTATGCGACAAAGATAAACACTACCTCAGAATAAAGGGCTGGAAAAATGTGTTTCAAGCAAATGGACCCAGATAACAAGCTGGTATAGCAATCCTAGTATCTAATAAAATAGACTTTTGACCAAAATTAATCAAAAAGATGAGGAGGGGGACTTCCTTCTCATCAAACGAAAATTCCAACAGAAGGACATCACGATTTTGAACACCTTTGCCACAAATTCAAGACCACCTACATTAGTAAGTGAAACATTATTAAAGCTTAAATCTCACATTGGTCCCAATACCTTAAGGGTGGGAGACTTCAACACTCCATTCACACCAAGGGACAGATCATCCAGTCAGAAGCAAAACAGAGAACCAAGGGCACTACAGACACCCTAAATCAAATGGACTTAATAGATGTCTACAGAACTTTTCACCCAAAATCAAAAGAGTATACCTTCTTTTCAGCACCTCATGGAACCTTCTCCAAAATAAACCATATAGTTGGTCACAAAGCAAGCCTCAGGAGATACAAGAAGATTGAAATAATCCCTGATATCCTATCTGACCATTATTGTCTAAAGCTGGACTGCAACATCAAGAGAAACAGCAAAAAGCCTGCACATACATGGAAACTGAACAACTTGCTACCCAAGGACAGCTTGGTTAGGAAAGAAAGAAATTAAGGACTTCTTAGAATTCAATAAAAATGAAAGCACAACATACCTAAGCTTATGGGACACAGTGAAGGCAGTGTTAAGAGGAAAGTTCATAGCCCTAAGTGTCTTCAAGAAGTAATTTGAAACATCTCATATAAGAAACTTAATGGCCCAACTGAAAGACCTAGAAAAAAAAATAAGCAGACACACCAAAGAGGAGCAGATAGCTGAATATAATCAAATTCAGAGCAGAAATCAATTAGAAACAAATAAAACTATTCAAAGAATCAATTAAACCAAGATCTGGTTTTGAGAAAATCAACAAGATAGACAAGCCCTTAGCCAAAGTAACAAAAAGGCAGGTAGAAACTATCCAAATCAGCAAAATCAGAAATGAAAAAGGGAACATAACTATAGACACTGAGGAGATCCAAACAATCATTAGGTCTTACTACAAAAGCCTATATGCCACAAAATTTGAAAATCTAAATGAAATGGACAATTTTCTTGATAGATTCTTTTTTTAATTTATTTATTTTTATATCAATTACAGGTTAGGTACTTTGCATCCTAGGCATAGCCCCCTCCCTCAGTCCCTCCTACCCTCTCCATCCCTCCCTCATCTCCTCCCTGCCCCCTCCAAGTCCACCAACAGGGGAAGACCTCCTCCCCTTCCATCCAACCCCAGCTCATCTTGTCTCCTCAGGGCTGGCTGCAATGTCCTCCCCTGGGATCTAGCCAGGCTGTTATTCCCTGGCATGTATGGGGGAGGGTCAAAGAGTCAGCCATCCAGTTCATGACTGAAACAGTCCCTGTTTCCCTTACTAGGGTCTTCAGTTCGACACTGAGCTATCATGGGCCACATTTGAGCAGGGGTTCTAGGCCATATCCATATATGGTCCTTCATTGGAGAAACTGTCTCATATAAGACCCCTGT
>CM053763.1:19101063-19151618 GCA_028658305.1 Pachyuromys duprasi
TTCAAAGGCCCTCTTTGGTATGCTCCTGTCCTGTTGCTTGTTTTCTCCTCCATTCCATGTCCATCCTATTTGTTCATCTAAACGAGCATTGACCATACCAACCTGGGTCCTCCTTCTTGTATATCTTCCCTAGGTGTGTAAATTTCAGCATGACCTTCCTATCCTATAGGTCTATATAAGTGAGTATATACCATATGTTTCTTTCTGGTTTTGGGATACCTCACTTAGGTTGGTAGATTCTTTTTACCTAAATTAAGCCAAGATCAGGTAGAAAGATTGACTAGAACTATATCCCCCAAGGAAATAAAAGCAGTCGTCAACAGTCTCCCTTCCAAAAAAGCCATGGGGCACATGGATTCCAGTGCATAATTCCACCAGACCTTCAAAGAAGTGCTAACTCCAACTCTCTCTAAACTATTCCACAAAATAAAAACAGAAGGAACATTACCAAACTCATTCTAAGAAGCCACAGTCACCTTGACACCTAAACCACACAAAGATCCAACAAAAAAAGGTAACTTCAGACCTATCTCTCTTATGAACATTGATGCAAAAATACCAAATAAAATACTTGCAAACCGACTCCAAGAACAAGTAAAATATATCATCTATCATGACCAAGTAGACTTCATCCCAGTCATGCAGGCCTGGTTCAAAACACGGAAATCCATCAGTGTGATCCACCATGTAAACAAATGGAAGGAGAAAAACCACATTATCATCTGTTTAAATGCTGAAAAAGCTTTTGACAAAGTCCAACATCCATTCATGTTTGAAGTCTTGGAGAGATCAGGGATACAAGTCACATACCTAAATATAATAAAGACAATATACAGCAAGCCTATAACCAACATCAAACTCAATGGAGAGAAACTTAAATCAATCCTACTGAAATAAGGGACAAGGCAAGGCTGTCCACTCTCTCCCTATCTCTTCAACATAGTATTTGAAATCCTAGCTAGAGCAATAAGACAACTAAAGGTGATCAAGGGGATACAAATCGGAAAGGAAGAGGTCAAAGTATTCCTATTTGCAGATGATATGATAGTATACGTGAACAACCCCCAAAATTCTACCAGAGAACTCCTTCAACTGATAAATACCTTCAGCAAGGTGCCTGGATACAAAATCAACTCAAAAATATCAGAAGCCCTTCTGTATACCAAAGACAAAAGGGTTGAGAAAGAAATTAGGGAAACAACATCCTTCACAATAGCCACTAATAACATAAAGTATCTTGGGGTGACTCGAACCAAGCAAGTGAAAGATCTACAGGTTCAATGCAATTCCCATCAAAATACCAACACAATTCTTTATAGACCTTGGGAGAAAATTTCTCAACTTCATATGGAGAAACAAAAACCCAGAATTTCCAAAATGATTCTGTACAACAACAAATCATCTGGAGGCATCTCCATCCCTGATCTCAAGCTGTACTACAGAGCAATAGTTATAAAAACTGCATGGTATTGGCATAGAAACAGAATAGTGGATCAATGGAACTGAATAGAAGACCCAGAAATAAACCCATACAACTATGGAAACTTGATTTATGAGAAAGAAGCCAAATCCATTCAATGGAAAAAAAGACAGCATCTTCAACAAACGATGTTTGTCCAACTGGAAGTCTATATGCAGAAAAATGAAAATAGATCCATATTTATCACCCTGCACAAAACTAAAGTCCAAGTGGATCAAAGGCCTCAACATAACACCAGACACAATAAATCGGTTAGAAGAAAAAGTGGGGAAGACCCTAGAAATCATTGGCACAGGAGACTATTTCCTGAACAGAACACCAACAGCACAGGCTCTAAGAACAACAATCAATAAAAGGGACTTCATGAAACTGAAAAGCTTCTGTAAAGCAAAAGACACTGTCATCAAAACCAAACAACAGCCTACAGACTGGGAAAGGATCTTCACCAACCCTATATCTGACTGAGGGCTAATATCCAGTGTGTATAAAGAACTCAAGAAGTTTAACAGCAACAAATCAAGTAATCAAATTAAAAAATGAGGTATAGAGCTGAACAGAGAACTCTCTGTAGAGGATTGTAGAATGGCAGAAAAACACTTAAAGAAATGCTCAAAGTCCTTAGCCATCAAGGAGATGCAAATCAAAACGATCCTGAGATTTCACCTTAAACCCATCAGAATGGCTACGATCAAAAACTCAAGTGACAACACATGCTGGAGAGGTTGTGGAGAAAGGGGAACCCTCCTCCATTGTTGGTGGGAATGCAAACTTGTACAACCACTCTAGAAATCAATTTGGTGCTTTCTCAGACAATTAGGAATAGTGATTCCTCAAGATACAGCTATACCACTCCTAGGCATATATCCAAATTATGCTCAAGTACACAACAAGGACATTTGCTCAACTATGTTTGTAGCAGCTTTGTTTGTAATAGCCAGAATCTGGAAACAACCAAGATGTCCCTCAGTTGAGGAGTGGATACTGAAACTGTGGCACTTTTAAATAATGGAATACTACTCAGCAATTTAAAACGAGGAAATCATGAAATTTGCAGGCAAATGGTGGGACGTGGGAATGATCATCATGAGTGAGGTTGCACATGGCATATACTCACTTATATAGACCTATAAGATAGGATAAACATACTGAAATCTATATACCTAAAGAAGATAAACAAGAAAGAGGACCTGGGGTAAGAAGATCAATCCCCACTTAGAAAGACAAATGGGATGGAGTTTGGATGTAGGAGAAAACAAGTAGCAGGACGAGAGACTACCACAGAGGGCCTTAGAAAGACTCTACCTAGCAGTGTATCAAAGCAGACATTAAGAAACATAACCAAACTTTTGTCAGAGGGCAGGGAATCATATGAAACAAGGGGGAGTTAGTAAGACCTGGAGAGGACAGGAACTCATCAAACACCAAATATATTAGGGCACAGGGGTCTTTTATGAGACTGTCTTTCCAGCCAAGGACCATATATGGATATAACCTAGAACCCCTGCTCAGATGTAGCCTATGGTAACTCAGTATCCAAGTGGGTACCCTAGTAAGGGGAACAGGGACTATTTTGGACATGAACTCAATGGCTGGCTCTTTGACCCCCCCCCCCCTGAGGGAGGAGCAGCCTTGCTAGAACACAGAAGAGGACATTGTAGCCAGTCCTGAAGAGGCTGATAAGCTAGAGTTAGATGGAAGGGGAGGAGGTCCTCCACTATCTGTGGACTTGGAAAGGGGCAGGGAGGAGATGAGGAGAGGGATGGGGGTGGATAGGGAGGGAATGCTGGAGGATGCTGCGGCTAGGAAACAAAGTGCATAACCTGTGATTAATATAAAATAAAAAAATTAGAAAAGGAATCAATGTTGGGTGACCTGTGTCCTCTTTAAAGCTGTCTTCTACCCCTGACCCACAGAAGTCATGTAGAGTACACTGTTGGAATCATGTAGAGATTCTTGTGTCCATAGATCCCCAGGGATCCTAAGAATATTAAGCACCCAAGATTGTTCTTTCAATGAAAAAGATACATAGCCTGCTTTCCTAGAAACCTGAGTTTCCGAAGTGATTGATCTGCTTTATCTGTTGGGTCAGGCCATATCAAGCTCCTACAACCAGGTCCAGAGATACCTATTAGTCTAAATGACCCTTATATTATCTGTATAGCCAGAAGCTTCCCTAAGCCCCCACATACAGGGCCAGAGGTGGCTTAACACCCAAATGACCTCTCCACCATCTATGTGACCAAGACCAGCCCTTAAGCTAGTACAGGTAACATATCTCTAGAACTCATCTAGAGAAACGGCATGCATGCTGAGACACATTTCAGTGTAATCACACCTCCTTGTGCAGTAGGAATTGCATTGCTTCAGGAAACCTTTTCAAGATTATCCTGTATTTAAATTTGTTGTGAATAAACCACCTAACATCAGACCCCCTGGAGTCTTGATTCTGGTTAACAAAGTCAATCTGAACTGAGTTTTCACTCTGACCTCTTTGCCTTTTGCCTCCCTGCCTGAACACCTATACACCCCCCCCTCTCAGTACATGAGCCCTCTAAGATTTCTAAATCACTGGAAAACACAGTCATCCCTCACCACACTCAGGATACCTTAGAACAACTGTCTCATCACTTGTCTCACTTGGTATCCAAATCTGCAGATGTTTAAATCCCTTATATTACATGGCACAATCTCAAGAACCAAGATATATAGCCTTCCATATACCAGGTCATCTATTCATTACTTATTCTATAATGTAAACACTTATAAACACACCCTGTTGTTCAGAGAATTATGTGTTACGTTTAGACACAGTTATGTCTTCTGAGTACTTTTAGATCTACAAATGGTTGAAAACAGACACAGAACACACAGAGAGCTGAAGACAGCATTACATCATTGCATCAGCTATCCACTAAGTAAAGATAAAGATCTAAGCCACACAGTAGAGCAATTAGTAAAGGCTACTTCTCAAGGCCTTTGTAATACATTAACTCACAAACATTTCATTACTTCTGTCAGCCCTCTGAGTTTTATGTGGTCATCAATCGCAGCTCTGAAAGTAAACCCACAATGTATGCCATAGCATAATAATGAAAAATACATTACCTTATTCCCAGTGCTTATTATTAGCGGCAATACTCTGCTCAGTGATTCATCCCTTTTGTCCCTGAGCGCTCATAGTGACGATTATCTCATTGTTGCAGGCATTGTTGATGGGCATGGTATTCTATGGAGTGTAATGGTCTTCTGGTTATTATATTGTGGCATGAACAAAAAGCTCTCTATAGTTCATGCGATGTTATTCTTGCTCTGAACATTACTTCTTAGGAAACAGGAATAAAATTTTAATATCAGAAATGCTTTTGGCTGAACACAATGACTTATTCACAACACAGTAACCACATATAGCCATCATGTGGAGCTAGTTGGGAAAATGTGAAATAACCTACATTATTTTTTAAAGTCAATTTAAAAGCATCAGCTGAAAAAAGCAGATTTTCATGAAGGTTTTGCAAGCTTTATCCACAGTTATAAAGATAGTCTGGTGAATGCATACCCAGTATGCATTCCCTTACCTCCTTTTTCCCTTACCTCCTGTATGGACTGGCTCTGTCATACTCAGGTATGTCTTATGGCCTTATACTTTTGTATTTGTCTGCATTCTCTTCTAACATCCTAAATTACCATAATTACCAACATCTCTCAAGATCTGTAAAATGGGGTAGTTCTTTTTTTTTTAATCATTCTCAAGGGGCCCTGAAACACTTGTCTTTTCACACAGTGTACCATGTAGGGCACGTGTATCTTGAGGACGGCTCTGATGAACCACTGGATCTCACTAAAGACCATGGCAGCTTCCTTTTGTGCCCTTGAACTTAAATCATGACTTCGTCTTGACTTTACTTTCTCAACTGTAAGTCACAATTAAAACACACACACACACAAAAAAAACAAACAAACAAACAAAAAAAAAAAAAAACGAAAGACTGAGACCTCAAAGGAAGCAATGGAAATGTTCCTACTTTAACCCCTCCTGACTGGAATCTTAAGAACAAGCAAACAAAACAAAACAAAACAAAAACAAAAAGAAAAACCCTCACTATATTAAAAACTTGAGAGCAATCTTGGCCATCTTGTCTAAAGAATCAGTGTCTCATAACTTCTAATTTGACACAAAGCATCAAAACCCAGTTCTATATTAAAGGGCTAACACTTGATGAGTAGGGAGAAATGTGGGAACAAGATGCCATTTAACAGAATTGCGCAAGTGTTATTATTTAATCTGTGCTGTGCTTGGCGGTGGAAGGACTGCCTGACTGAAAACTAATCTTTTGCTTTTGCATAGTTTATATTTCAATGGAAATTTAACCAAGAGTTGTTTCCTGCCAGAACACAGCAGTGCGGGTTTGTACGCCCGGAATACCTGGGCAGAGGATAACAAGCTCAAGGCCAGTCTGAGGTATAGCGTGCAACCTGTCTCAAAAGAAAGTGAAGCAAAAGCCAGAATTTTTCTTTAATAACAGACATAAAATAAGAGTTAAACTTTTAAAAGAAACTTGATAGATACAGAATCCTGTGGTTGCCATATTATTTGTGTGAGAAACTTTAGAACAGACAAACAAAGAGACTTGGGGAGGCATTGAACAGAATTTGAAGAGTATGAGACTGAGGTGTGACTATGAGGAGCCAAGGTGAGTCCATGGAGAAGTCACTGGATTAAAGAGGTTCAATGGACTGCAGGGAAAGGCTCAGAAAATGCTAAAAAAGAAGTACATACCTGAGTCTTGATATTCAGGCATACTCACCAAGGAAGCACCTGTGATATGCCACAGCTTAATTTGCAATGCTCAGCCTCTGTTCTGGTTCAGAAAATCTGTAAAGAAATTGGGGTCCGGCAGGAGTTACTTAACCCTCATCTGAACACTAGTGAGTATTTACATGAGGAAAATGGAAAACCAAGGCTACTGATTGCTTCAAGGTCATCTGAATGATACCAGTCAATTCCAACTAGTATTCTCACTCAGCCTGGAATCTCCACACCCTTCTCTGTGTCCTTTCACTTCGTACCACCTTTGGTCCTCAAACTATGTTAGACAAAATATATCAGGGCACAGGGGTCTTTTATGAGACTGTTTCTCCAACCAAGGACCATTTATGGATATAACCTAGAACCCCTGCTTGGATATAGCTTATGGTAGGGTACTGGATACCCTAGTAAGGGGAACAGGGACTATTTCTGAGATGATCTCAATGGCTTGTTCTTCGACCCCCTTCCCCCCGCCCCGAGGGAGGAACAGACTTACTAGGCCAAAGAAGAGGACATTGGAGCCAGTCCTAAAGAGACCTGAAAAGCTAGAGTTAGATGGAAGGGGAGGAGGTCCTCCCCTATCAGTGGACTTGGAAAGGGGCAGGGAGGAGATGAGGGGAGGGATGGGGAGGATAGGGAGGGAATGCGGGAAGGGGCTCTGGCTAGGATACAAAGTACATAACCTGTGATTAATATAAAATAAAAATGTTTAAAAAAAGACATGTTAGCCATTGACTTGGTGATGTTTAAGCACATCTTAAAACAATGATTTCTCTTTTTTTCTTTATTACAGTTTATTCACTTTGTATCTCAGCTGTAACCCCCTTCTTCTTCCCCTCCCAATCCCACCATCTCTCCCTCTTCTTCTTCCATTCCCCTTTCCCAGTCCAGTGATAGAGGAGGTCCTCCTCCCCTTCCATCTGAGCCTTGATTATCAGGTCTCATCAGGAGTGGCTGCATTGTCTTCCTCTGTGGCCTGATAAGGCTGCCCCCAACAATGATTTCTTAAAGTGTTTTAGAATAAATTGATCCAACTGCAGGGGTTTGAACTGGATCATGTCATTGAATAAATATCATATAACTTTATGGATAAATTCAAGAACTTTCTTCATTTTTGTGTAAGTAAAAGGAATTTGAAAGAAGAGAAGAAATTTAAAGAGGGAAGAGGGAAAAAAAGAGCAAGGAAACACCAGAATTCATCAGCCTTAAAAGGCCCAGTGTTCCAAAGCCTGTAAACATAATGTTGCTTAGCTTCCCTTGGCAAGATGATTCATTGACTCATATTTAATGCATCAAGGTGGAAAAACCTAGAGCAGAGAATGAGAATGAGAAAAGGAAGATCAAGATCGAGAGAGGCAAGGCGTTTCATAGAGCCCATTTTCCTATCAAACGCAGAACAAATTAATACACAGACATAATTTTTACTGGCTCTCTTCAGAGAGATAGGAGATTGGAATTATTTCATTTTCCAAATTACCTTGAACCCACCTAGGAGATGTTACAATGAATTTTTTGGCCCCAGAGACACCAAGTGTTGGCAGTTCCATTCCAGAAGTCTTTTCTAATTCTAAGAAACACTCTGAATTATATTGGTTGATTTAGAAGAGTGATGAGGGTTTTTTTTTTCTGTCTTGGTGTTTGTCTGTCTGTCTCTTTAACTCTATGTATCACCGGTGGCTGAGATTCTGGACAATACCGAGCCAAACTGAAAAAGAAAATACCTCATCCAGACCTTCAGCTTTTTATAAACTAGAAATATTAAAGTCTTGGAATTGCTCACACTACTACACTGCAAACTTATACACTTGAAAATATTTGCATCCCCAAAGTAAGCAATCCTGTCCTACGGATGCCTGTGCCGTTCTCAACTGAGTTCCTGGTGTCTGAAGCTGAGCCCAGATTTCCATAGTAAAGCCCCCTATGGCCCTCTTAGGTTGCCTTTGTTTAATGTTATGATCCTGGAGATAAGCAGGGTTTTTTAGATTAATAGAACCAGTAAAATGCATATATATTTTAAAAGGAAAGTTACTAGATTTGCTACCCAATGATAGATGTGTGCATCCTGGAGGGGAAAAGAACATGGTGCTCAGCCCAAGAAGCTGGAAGCCTAGTGGGTCCAGTGTGGAACTGAACGTCTGGGAATTCTTCAAAGAGTGGCTGATTTTGAATCCACAGTGAATTGACAAAGAGTCTGGGGCCTGATGTCAGCAGAGAATCCTGCAGCAATTGTTATACTCAACAGGATGCAAGGCAGGTAGGTATATGGGTCCTGACAGTGTTTGGGCATCTTTATAGCCAGGCCCATAGAAGATGCTACTTCCTTTGAGTGCAGATCATGCCCCCTGTTAATCTTCTCTGGGGAAGCCCTCACAGATACAACTGAAAAAACATTCCTTGATGATTCTAAATCATGTCGGGTTGACACAGGAAGCAGTCATCACAGAGTCTTGACCTTGTTTTAAATTTTGCAAAATGGTTATTGCTCTAACTAGAAAACAATGAATACTGTAGAAGGGCCTTATTTCAGGAAGTTTTTGAGTGCTCTGAAATACGCACTGATTCTTGCTGACCCACATTTGGTTGTTTCTTCCTATATAACTTCTCTGTCAGTTATATCAGGCCTATTCATTTATTTTGTTGGAAAACTTTGTATTTGAGATGTGGGAAGCCTAGAAAATATATGGAAATAGTCCAAATTAACAGAACCTAGATGTTAAATGCTGCATACAATGTTGCAGTGATTGAGTAATGCAGGACTGCGGAAGGCAGCTCGTGTGTGTCAAATATTTGAGAATGTTTCAATAAATCCTACTGTTAGCGCACAGGCAGACTTTCAGTATACTTACCATAATTGAAATTTTCAAGAATTATAAATATTTGCCACTTTTATGCACTGAAAAATCTGTATTTCAGAGGTTTTCTGAGGCCCTTGAAGTCTGTGCACTTATTCCCTTGTGGTCCATCGGTATTACGATGGTTAATTTTTATCTCAGTTTCACACAATCTAGAATCACCTGGATAGATGTCTTAATGAAGGACTGTCTAGATAAGGTTGGCCTGGGAACATGTTATATGAGAGCTGTACTGATTGCATTAATTGATGTGGGAAGACCTGCCTGTTGTGGGCAGAAACATTCCCTGGGAACTGAGCACTAGCATTTCATGCATTCATTCATCCTTCTCTCTTTCTTGACTACAGGTATGATATACCCAGTAATGGAAAGTTCCTGCTTCAGATTCCCCATAATGAGAGTCTGTAATCTGGAATTGCGAGCCAAAAATGAATTTTCCTTCCTTGAGTCGATTTCACTGGGGTATGTTATCAATAAAATGGGAAGAAACCGAGATAGGCAGGCAGTTAGCAAAGTCAAAACGTTCTGAAATATTACCAAATTCCATTGTGAATGTTATTAATGAATCAGTTACCTAAGGCTTCTTTTGCTTAACCTGGATAGAAATTATAAGTAATCAAACAGCTCTTGTTTCACTTGGTGTTTGGCAGCAGGAGGAAGCAGTAATAGGGCGGACAGAAGTGTGGCAAACAGCATTCGCTAATTCTACAGCACCATGAAGCCCTTGGGAATTGGAGTCTTTGGCTTTTGGCAGCAGTGGTACCACAGCTCTAAGCCTGAGGTCCAAGATCCGTAGCCCTAAAGACCTGGCAAGTCTCTAGGGAAAATCTTGACCACTAAAGCTTACAGGTCCTCTTCTCTGGCACTTTGAAATCTTTTATCACTTAATCTTGCCTACATGTTCTTTCTTGTTCTTTTTCTTTGTTTCCTCTCCTCTTCTTCCTGGCCCTTCATTTCACTGCCAGAACTATTCAGAGTTCTTACCTCTGTTGAGAGCACACACAGAAGCTACAATGTGAGTGTAGTTGCCTACGTCCTCTCAGGAGCTGGGGTAAGTGGGCTGATGAGGAACTGGCTACTAAGAGTGGTGGGAACACTCACACCAAGGCCCTCATTACCATTTTCCTGTCTGGCAAGCAGCAGCGCCCCTCCATGTCTGAGCACAGAAGCTGGAACTTAGGGCTTTGACGGACAGATATTGGTGACTGGAAGTCAGGCACAAGCTTTGCACGCCACGGTCCTGTCATGCCTCCTGCACTGTGCCACTCTGTGTCTGACGCCTTTTCCAAGCTCCATCTCAGTCTGCATTAGTGGCAGGAGGCAAAACAAGACCAATCAATCATTGTCTTGGGGATGAGGGGTTCCTGTCACAATACACAATACAGAGAGGACAACAGTGAACGCCGTGCCTCACCTTCCTTCTTGTTTGAGATGGGTTCTCTTTTGGTGCTTACTATTACATATATAAAGCTTGCTGCAGACTTCTAGCAATTCTCCTGTCTCCTAATATTGCTAGAGCAACAATAGGATTAGAGACACATACACGGTGGTCCAGTTTTCTCATGGGCTATAGGAGTCTGTCCTCTGGTTATCAGGCTTGACGACCAAGCCCTTCATGCACTGAGCCATCTCCCCAATCAGTCACCACCTTGCCTCTTAGCAAGACTCAACAGCAGATACACTGCTGGACCATCAGGGGAAATGCTCCTCTTCCAGACAAGACAGAAATGGCTGCAGGGTTAGCTGGAGTCACTAAGTTTCAAGGCCTCAGAAAGTCTTCTGCAACTGTTTGCAACAGCCTTGACTGTCAAGTAGTTGTCTCAAGATGTTGGTGTCAGTGGAGTTTTCAAAATGTTTGGCACTGGCAAAATGGAAATCCAGCTGGCTATCAGACTTGTAGTTCTCTTGCTCATGCATGCTGGGCAGCAAGGGAGACTCCAGCAGCTGCTAATTATGGAATCAAATTGTCTCATCTGCAACATCTCCGCCTATGTACATGAAAATGAATATCAGAAAGGGTGATTTCAATATAAGTCACACTAAGAACAATTGTGATAAACTTTAGCAATGCTGAAAGAATCCTAAACACATGCCCAGTGCCCAGAGAAAGTAGTCACCCTTATCTATCTATCTCATGAGGATAGTATATTATGCAACCAGTGTACATAGGTCTGAAACTATTTAATAAGTGCAGCCATATGAGAAAATAAATGCAGTCTAAGCCCTAGCAAGAAAATTTTAGCAATATTTTTTCTTTGTATGAGTTTATATAATGAAGTCAGTAACACAGTATCTTTTTAAAATATTAATTACAGTTTATTCATTTTGTATCCTGGCTGTATCCCCCTTCCTTATTCCTTCCCAATCCCACCCTCTCTCCCCTATCTCCTCCCATGGCCCTCTCATGTCCACAGACAGAGGAGGTCCTCCTCTTCTTCCATCTGAACCTAGCTTATCAGGCCTCATCAGGACTAGCTGCATTATCTTCCTCTGTGGCCTAGCCCTCAGAGAGGAGGTGATCAAAGAGTCAGCCACTGAGTTCATGTCAGAAACAGTCCTGTTTCCCTTACTAGGGAACCAACTTGGATACTGGGCTGACATGGACTACATCTGAGCAGGGGTTCTAGGTTATATCCATGAATAGGTCTTGGTTGGAGTGAGAGCCGTGTTCGAAAAAAAACCTCAAGTCTCTGAAGAAATAAATTGAAGAAGATATCAGAAGATGGAAAGATCTCCCGTGCTCATGGATCAGTAGGATTAACATAGTGAAAAATTGCCATCCTGCCAAAAGCAATCTATGGGTTCAATACAATTCCCATCAAAATACCAAGACAATTCTTTACAGACCTTGAAAGAAAAATTCATAACTCCATGTGGATAAAACAAAAAAACCAGAATTGCCAAAACCATCCTGTACAACAACAGATCATCTGGAGCTCCATCCCTGACCTCAAGCTGTACTACAGAGCACTAGTAATAAAAACTGCTTAGTATTGGCATAGAAACAGAAGGGGGGGTCAATCTAATCAAATAGAAGACCCAGAAATAAACCTACACACTTATGGAAACTGGATTTTTGACAAAGATGCCAAAACCATACAATGGAAAAAAGACATCATCTTCAACAAATGGTGATGGTCTAACTAGATGTCTACATGTAGAAAAATGTAAATAGATCCATATTTATCACCCTGCACAAAACTGAGGTCCAAGTGGATCAAAGACCTCAACATAAAACCAGACACACTAAACATGTTAGAAGAAAAAGTGGGGAAGAGCACTGGAGACAAGTTCCTGAGCAGAATACCAGCTTCACAGGAGCTAAGATCAACAATCCATAAATGGGACCTCATGACAATGAAAAGCTTCTGTAAAGCAAAGGACACTGTCATCAGAACAAAACGACAGCCTACAGACTGGGAAAGGATCTTCACCAACCCTATATCTGACAGAGGGCTAATATCCAGAATATATAAAGAAGTTAAAAAGCAACAAATCAAGTAATCCCATTTTTAAAAAATGGGGTACAGAGCTAAAGAGAGAATTCTATGTAGAGGAATGTAGAATGGCAGAGAAACACTTAAAGAAATGTTCAACGTCCTTAGTCATCAAGGAAATTCAAATCAAAACAACCCTGAGACTTCACTTTACACCCATCAGAATGGCTAAGATCAAAAACTCAAGTAACAACAAATGCTGGAGAGGATGTGGAGAAAGGGGAACCCTCCTCCGTTATTGGTGGGAATGTAAACTTGTACAACCACTTTGGAAATCAGTCTGACAAAATCTCAGACAATGAGGAATAGCGCTTCCTCAAGACCCACCTATACCACTCCTAAGCATATATCCAAAATATGTTCATGTACACAAGGACATTTGCTCAACCATGTTCATAGCAGCTTTATTAGTAACAATCAGAACCTGGAAACAACCCAGATGTCCTTCATTTGAGGAATGGATACAGAAATTGTGGTACATTTACACAATGGAATACTACTCAGCAATTAAAAACAAGGATATCATGAAATTTGCAGGCAAATGGTAGGATCTAGAAAATATCCTGAGTGAGGTATCCTAGAAGCAGAAAGACACACATGGTATACACTCACTTAGAAGTGGATATTAGACATATAATATAGGATAATCATACTAAAATCTGTACACCTAAAGACCTAAGCAAGAAGGAGGACCCAGGGTTAGAGGATCAATCCTCACTTAGAAAGACAAATGGGATGGACATTAGAAAAAGGAGAAAACAGGACACAGGACAGGAGCCTACCACAGAGGGTCCCTGAAAGACTCTTCCTAGCAATTTATCAAAGCAGATACTGAGACTCATAACCAAACTTTGGGTAGAGTGCAGGGGATCTTATGAAAGAAGGGGGAGATAGTAAGACCTGGAGAGGAAAGGAACTCCACAAGGAGAGCAACAGAACCAAAAAATCTGGGCATGGAGGTCTTTTCTGAGACTAACAGGGTATCTTAAAGCATCAAAAGGAGGTGCACAAATACAACAGAAAAGGACACAAAAAGACAAAGGGCAAGTCATAAAGAATAATATTAAACACACATTCAGAGAAATTTCTTAAAATACAAAGTTTAATATTAGAAAACAAAGAACATAGGAAATGCTTAAAAATCACAATAGTTGAGCCCCCAAAACCAAAATTAATAGCATCACGAAACACTGATGGATTTTATGGAGCCTTCCTTAAATTTGTAATTTAAGGTGACGTTTAGAATTAAAGAAAATCTGGTGGCCTGATTTCTGCCAGTATGTTGCTAGCAAATTTCATATATTTCTAATGAAGACCATCTGCTTGCTTCATCTAGATAAGAAGTCTTCGGAGACATGGCAGAATTGACTGTTAAATTTTTGCACGTTCATCTTTCTCTCAGCACAACATGCCTTCCGAGCATGCTTAGAGTATCACGTCCCCTGGAACACTTCTAAAATGGATAGCTGCTGAGATTCTTAGAGAAATATTTTGAAATTCCACCTATGATAAAATCTTTGAGTACAGATTTGAGTAGAATGCATTAATGCCATAAATATTTATTTACCCAAGTGACTAGAAAGAGGAACTAAAATTTCTTAATGTTTTCTGTGATGTTCTAATATGCATGGCCTAGTATGGGGCTATTTTGAATTTGACCATGTATCTACTTATCTTTTCCATCGATGTTTATACCTTCCTAGGTCAATTTGTGTATTTGTGTGTATGCATCTATTTGTGTGAGAGCATGTGTGTGTGTGTGTGTGTGTGTGTGTGTGTGTGTACAGAGACATATGCCAGAATGTGTGTGTGTGTGTGTGTGTGTGTGTGTGTGTGTGTGTGTAACCTAGAATTCAACTTACTTTGGGAACTATTCCTCCAAACCCATGTCCCTTTGTTGTTTGAGATGTGGACTCTTTATGGGCCAGAGCTCACCTGTTAGGCTAGGCTGACAGTCAAGTGAGTGTCAGAAATCCCCCTGCCTCCAGCTCCTAAGTACTGGGATTACCAGGGCATATAACCATGAAGATTTTTCACGTGAATTCTGGAGATTTAACTCAGACTTTCAAGCTTGCACAGCAGCTGGTTTACCAGCTGAACTTGCCGCAGCCCTTTGTTTCATATTAAAGAACTACCTACAAGACACAGCCAGTGGTAAAAACTCCCCCATTTTTTGCTTGTCTAGGAAAATCTTCCTGTCTCTTTTCTTTATTAAGGAGATCTTTATTAGGTAAATAGTTCTGGTTGGAAGTTATAGGCTTGTTGCCTTGGACTTGTTTTTTATTTAGTACTCTTCTATCAATTATTCCATTCCCTGCCTATAAGTGTTCTGTGGAGAAGTCAGCTCTAATCTTACAATGGCTCCTTCATATGTTCTAGGCTAACATGCATGTAAAAAGCAAACATTCCTGGCCTTGGGGGACTAGTAGTTTAGACGTCAGACATCATACAGCAAATGTGAAATTTAGAGAAGTAGATGAGCAGTGTCAAGAAAATGGCACAATTACACAGAGAAATCTAGAGATTGTGCAAGGTTGAGGTATTGAAAGAACTTTCAAGAACAGCATATAAGCTGGAAGCTCATTACATGAACACTTGAACTTGCTGAACCTAGATGAAATGTATTGATTATAGTTACCATAATAATAAGAGAATTTGAACTTTATTTTTAATTATTTAATTTTATTTTATGGGTATTAATACTTTGTGTGCATACCTCTGTACCACATGTGCACTGGAAATTGAGTTGTAGATGGTTGTGAGTTGTCATGTGGGCGATGGACATTGAACCAGGGTCCTTTGGGAGAGCAGCCAGTGCTCCTAACCTCCAGCCTCTAAACTTTATTTTTATTCATGTTTCTTTGTCAAATCAACTTGTATTATTGGTGCCAGCTCTATGTCCATATAAATCAAAGTTTAGGTGGTAGGAAACCTAATCCAGAATAAAAACTTCCTTACACATTTCCAGTAGATTAATATAATGAACACAATATAGGGAAAATTGAACTTCTTCATAGCACACATTTGATCATACTCTCCCAAGTAATGCAAACTGGCTTTGGAAATAAAATAATGAGTTAAGTACTTTCACATTTCAATTATCTTGATGACTCATTAACATGCACTCTTACTAGGACTTTAGCACTTGATGGAGATAAATTATTTTTCTTATTGTAATGTCTCTATGATAACAGGTGCAAGCGGTTAAATGCCTGTCTCTTTCATGAATGTATATCCCCCAACAAATCAGTAATCACTAGAAACTGATGTGAATAGAGGAATTTAAGAACAACTTTAAAATATTCATCATGGCTTAAGGAATATGGAAGAAGTAGATACATTTTCTCTGCTTATTCACATTTGGGAATTAATTTCATGTTGGTAATTTTATTTTTGACTCAGATTGGCTGTGGTAGCTGGGTTCCTCAGAAGAATATGGATTTTATTATCGAAGTCAGGAAGTTTCCATGTCAACACCTCATGCCAGATGTACTCCCTAGCTGATTTCAAAGAGCAGCCTGTAATACAAGCAATAAATACACTGTGTAATTATTTAATTAAAACATTTGTATCATGGCTAAGAAGATGAACTGCTTTGTACAGTGCTTGTTGCACAAGCTTTGAGACCTTACTGCAGATTCCTAGCACCCAGGTAAAAAGGTGCTAGGACATGCATCATGACACATGTCCAGAATTCTAGCACTGAGGCAGCAGAGACTAGAGGATCCACAGAATGTTCTTTCCAGCCAGTCTTGTGGAATCAGTGAACTCTCTTGTCAGTGAGAGATCATGCAAAAATAAGGTAGAAAGAAATCTAACATAGACCACTCCCTCCATGTATGTATGTGCATACATCCATGTATGTGCAGATGTGCAGATACACATGGACATATACACACACAACATATATATATTCTAACAAGTCATTTTGTCATATTTATCACAAAAGATTTACTACACATCAAGAGGATATAAGAAAAACTAGGAGCAAGTCTGTAGCGCAAGGTTCTAGATTACATTTCCCTTTCTACATCTCCTTTTCTCCTCTTCTGTCTCCCCCATATTTAACTCTTGCAAAGCTAGCAGCAGCAGCAACAGCTGGTTTCATACATCACAACCTAGCTGGATAGGAGGAAATGAGGCTCCAACTTGCTGGACTCTTAGCCTCTAACACAACCATATTCCCAAATTCAAGGCAGTAGTTTTTCTTCCAGGGCTTCCACAATCTGGGGAAAGAAAACCACATCATTTTGGCAGCTGACACCAGCACTGGTAGGACTTACAAGATACTGGTTTTTAGTAGTTTAGGGTTTCATTCATGCGGGATAGAGTACTGATGGGACAAGGGGACAGTTACAACAATATCAGGATGCTACTGCTGGTACACTCACTTTGATATTATTGTCAACCTTTCTTGTGTGGCAGCTTTTAGGAATATAAAAACCATGAGGAGTATCACTGCTCCCTTTCTTCTGGGAAAGATTCTTGCACTATGGTGGTAGTAGACTTAACAATAAGTCACCATATTTATTCTTCTAATGATGCCATGCCCTCTCTCATGTATCACTGATGGCGTTGCCTTTGAAACAAGAAGGGACACATACATGAGAATTTTAATTATGCCTTTTTAATGAAATGACATTAGTATGAGTTTTCTGTACCCTCACTGCCCCAACGTCTCAATCCTTCACCTTTGTAGAATGAAGCAGCCTTCTACTCCCACAGATTTCTTGCTGCAAAGACACGTGCATAAAAGGAAAAACAACATGAATAGGAATTCTGTCCTAGTTTCATTTCATCTGTGAGCCCAAAACTCATATTCTGCTCAATACTGGAATATTCTCTGTGGAGTGCTGTCTAACTAATACAAATTTCAATTTGCATTCATTATATACAAGTAAAGCATTAGCTTAGACTTTCATGAATACAAAAGGCAAAGGCAAATTCAGTTTTACAAACTAAAGTTATTTTAATATCCTTCTAGGTTAAGCGTCTTAATTAAACAATTCGAGCTATCTTTAAAATGACGGCTTGCATAATATATACGCCTGGGTTTCAGCAAAAGGAGTTTTTTGATTCAGGAAACCATGGGAGTAATACATTTGAGCCATAGCTAGTAGTTATAGCTATAAAATGGAAAAGAGGATGAGCAAGGACTTCCAATCTCTTCCCTCTTTCTCATGGCCTTTCCCCCGACAAATGATACCTTTTCCCTCTATTTTCCCTTCTTTAATTCTATCCATTCCAGCTAAACACATATTTTAATGTCACATTCCATCCTGGCTCCAGGCAGCATCTCAGCTTCTTACGTTCCAAACTTTGAATTTATAGCAGAAAAGGGTGAGGAGTACCAGCTGTCTTAGTTTCCCCTTCAGTGGAGATGTTCTTTCCACGGTGATGAGGTGATCATGCAAAACAAGCATGCCAGCTCAGTCTCTCGTACAAATGGTGGAAGGGAGACCAGAGGAAACAGGATCGTGCAGAAAGAGAAGCAGAATCCAGTCAGGTCACAATTACCATCCAGAGCTGTACTCAGTTGAAGTTCAGGAGGTCCATTGCACCAAGTTATTGCCAGTCATTGGCTTCCCATTTATCATCACTGTAAAGGAAAGAAGTACCAAGAAAGTACACAAGTGAATCCCTCCTGTGAAAAAGAAAATGTGTCCCTGCATGGATTTTCTATGGAAAATCAGTTATCTCTCTGACATGAGAATTCTGCTTCTAAGACTATTTGTCTTTGGTATGAATGATCCAACGTAACCAAGGGGCAGCCTTAATTTATAGCAGTGGTCCTCAACCTTTCTAATGCTGCAACCCCTTAATGCAGTTTCCTGTGTTGTGGTGACCCCCAACCATGAAATTATTTTCATTGCCACTTCTTAACTGTAATTTTGCTAGTTATGAATTGTAATGTAAACATATTTTAATAGAGGTTTGCCATCCCATGGGATGAAGACTGGTTGAAAGTTTCATTTTTGTCTGTGTGTTCTGATGGAAATGGTTCTTATTTGAGAGCAAAAAATTTGGAAACTCACAGTGACAATAAGCACACACTTTTCCTATGGTCAGTGGAAGTGATGGCTGACCTTGTCTTCTTTTTTGTTAATTTTTAAATTATTATCATTTATTATAATTTATTCAATTTGTATCCTGGCTGTGGCCCTCTCCCTTGTCTCCTCCCAATCCTAATCTCCCTCCCTGTTCCCCTCTTATGCCTCTGCTCTAATCCACTGATTGGTGAGGTATTCCTCCTTTCTATTCGACCCTTTCTTATCAGGTCTCATCATCACTGGCTGCATTGTCTTCCTCTGTGGCCTGGTAAGGCTGCACACACACACACACACACACACACACACACACACACACCCCAGGGGGAAGTGATCAGAGAGCCTGCTACTGAGTTCATGCTAGAGAAAGTCCCTGCTCCCTTTATTAGGGACCCCACTTGAGTCTACCGGGCTACATCTGAGCCGGCGTTTTAGGTTCTCTCCACGCATGGTCCTCAGTTGGGGTATCAATCTCTCCAGGGTCCCCAGGGCTTTTGTTGTTGTTGTTGTTCTGTTGCTCTCCTTGTGGAGCTCCTCTCCCCTCCAGGTCTTTCTATCTCCCCCTTCTTTCATAAGATTACTTGCACTCTGCCCAAAGTTTGGCTATGAGTCTCAGCTTCTGCTTCGATACCTCAAACAGCAGTCTTTCAGAGGCAATCTGTTGTAGGCTCCTGTCTCTTCAAAGACTTTGTATTCTTAATTCTTGGTTCTTAACACCATGTCTTCTGTCTACTGGAGGCACAGCAACAGCAAAATTTCTTGTTTAAGATGCTTTGAATTTCCAAGAATAAATCCTTTTCTTGGAAAAACATTATTATTGAGCTGACACCTCATCTGTGCTTTTAATAGGGGATTTTCCATTCTGTCCATCTGGCAGGATGTTCTAGCATTCTATAAGAATGTTCGTGACTGCTATAGTCATGGACCCCTTCCTATACCTGGTTTGCTATGAAGCATATCCATGTGTCTGATGCAATGAGATCCTTGCCTGGATGCCAAATATTCTGCAAGTCCCAGAAAAGTGATGCAAGTCTCAGAGAAGCCCAGAAAGGCAGGAAGGCCAAATACCCATATTTGGAATGTGTATCTGTTTCAAATGAGTCACTGCTCCCTTCAAATATACAACTTCCAGAAAGTTGGTGCCAGATGGATGACTCAGCACTGCTCTTTGTTTCTGGCAATTTGAACAGGCATTGTCACTTAATCATCCTTCTTAATCTGGGCTGTTCTGTCCATGTCTATTCCTTCAATGATGGCCACTTACTTCATGCAACAGTGCTATGGTAAGTGAAGAGGTCAGGTTTCAACTCTGATTGATCAGATTCTCCTTGTAGCTCTCTCTCACTCTTTTTTTTTTTTTTTTGGTCTAGTAGAACTTCCTCCTCCAGACTCTATCATCATTCTACATCATCCAAGCTATCCACCTCTGAGCATGTACTTGTACGTGTTTTACCCTTGCACTACACTTTAAACACCAGATACACATGTGTTCTGCTTTGCAAGCACAAATCTCCCTGTAAAATGTTCTGAGCCTTCTTCCTATGCTGGCTGGAAGAGAAATATTGAGACAGTAGTGGGGAGAAATGTTTACCTCTGTTTCTTTATGTTTGAATGTGTTTTGGTTCAAACTTTGACAGATCTCATGCGAACATCCTCTATCTTATGAAAAGTTGTCTCAAAAAAACATAGATTGTAACTTCCCAAGTGAGAAATGGAAGTTAGTTAGTTGATCTTACCACTCTTGTTTATGTCATATTTGACATATGATCTTGCATGACCTTTTGATAGAATATAATCTTATGATGAAAATTTTAGAATATAATCTTATGATGAAAATTTTAGAAGTACATATTACACCCTCTCTAACAAGTTCATTCTCTGGACCTTTTCATTGCTTCTTTACATCTTTAAAATGTCAGTTCTGGCATTTAAACCTCATCTTCCCATAGTCAGCAAAGCAATCTTAGCATTTCCCAGGTGTTCATAATGGTGCTAAGTTTTACATCTCAGAGAAACATTCTCATGATAAAAATTTATTTTATCTAAATTATATTCTGTCACATTTTGCTCTGTTATAGTCAGAGCACAATCACATTTACTCTCCTATCTCAAGACAATGTATGTTGTCTATTTCTCATATTTCAGTCATGTCATAGTCTGTTCCCTTTTCTAGAAGGTTCTGAAAATCCTTGGTCTAGTGGCCACAAAGGTGAGATTCAATGCATGTTGTTTCTTTGCATAAGGAAGAGGACTAGACTTTCAGTGAGTCCAGGTCTCTTTTTATCCCACTTATGGCTTCTGAGTTGACATAGCAATCCAGCCTTCCTTTAGAGTTTAACCTTTGAAGTTCAGCCCTTCCACGAGCCCATGGATAGAGTTCCGCTTTCTCTGGCCATCCACTTCAGGAAATAAAAACCTCATTGCACGATGCCAGTGCAGTCCTCCTGGCCTTCCCAATTGGCTTTATTGTCAATTATCTTACATTTTCTCTTTTCCTAAAGTGCAATCTTACTAATTCTTGTTCATTTCCATTGTACTTAATAGTTCTACTGATACATGACACTGATGCTACTATTTAAGTCCATCAATACACAGCCCTAGCACACTGCCAGTGAGCAGTTAAATAACTGCATTTGTTAGTGCCAAAACTATTTTGTCCCACAATTCAACAATTCCAACTAATCATCAGTTGGTTCATTTCCATGGTCCCATATCACCATCTGTTTTCTTGGACCTTGTACTAGTTCTGAAGTCTGGAACCTTTGCAAAGAAGACTTTCAAATAGAGATGAGTCTATAGGTCATGAATTTGGAAGGTGTCTTCGGATCTATCTTATGCAAAGGAACAGAAGGGAAACAGATTAGCTAGGGGGATTTCTACTCTGGACAAGTGCAAAAGAAGGATTGGCCTGACTCCGGTGAGCTCTGGAGGAGAGACTCCAGCTGAGGGGACAATCACCAATATGGACAGTCCCTGGAAAAGTGACCTTGGGAAAAGTGGAACTTCATGAAGACTTTTTGACATTGAGAATAAAATTTAATCCTAAGGAAGAAATCGTAGAAGCATCACAAAGTATATGTAGTGCATAAAATAACAAATACTCTAAGGATTATTATCATTGTTATTAAAACAGCAAGACTAAATGATACACTTTGAAAATTTTTGGTTATTTTGTGTTATAACCCTTTGAAGACTCCCAACTGGTTAAATTTTAAAGAATAAGTAAAAACGGAGTGGTCCGCAGGTTGTTATGATCAATGCTCGTTTGGATGAACAAATGGGATGGACATTGAGCGGGGGAGAAAACAAGCAACAGGACAGGAGCATACCAAGGAGGACCTCTGGGGGGGTTAATGTAGCAATGTATCAGAGCAGATATTAAGACTTGCAATCAAGCCTTTGGCAGAGGGCGAGAAGTGATGATAGAAATGGGGGAGGTTGGTGAGACTTGGGGAGAACAAGAGCTCCACAAAGACCAAACTGAGCAGGGCACAGGGGGTCTTGTATGATACGGTTTCTACAACCAAGGACCATGTGTGGATGTGGCCTGGATTCCCCGCTCAGATGGGGCCCATGATAGCTCGTTGTCGGACTGAAGACTCTAGTAAGGGGAACAGGGACTGTTTCAGTCATGAACTTGATGGCTGACTCTTTGACCCTCCCCCATACATGCCGGGGAGCAACAGACTGGCTAGATCCCAGGGGAGGACATTGCAGCCAGCCCTGAGGAGACAGAATGAGCTGGGGTTGAATGGAAGGGGAGGAGGTTCTCCCCCCTTGGTGGACTCGGGAGGGGGGGCGGGGAGGAGGGAGATGAGGGAGGGAGGGGAAGGGTGGGAGGGAATGAAGGAGGGGGCTATGCCTGGGATGCAAAGCACCTAACCTGTGATTGATATAAAAATTAATAAATTTATTTTTAAAAATTTAAAAAAATGGAGTGGTCAGCCATAAACAGGACATATGTATAAACCCCTCTGTAGCTCAGGAAACATGGAAGAAAGGGCAAAGTAAGTGACTAAGAATGGTGATGAATGTGGCAAATCAGGGCCTTCTGCACATGACTTACACCTAAAAACTCACTAAAGCTGTGATTACATTCATGAGATCTGTATCAGATCGACCTCATCAACATTTTATCATGAGTGACCAGCCCCAAAAGAGAAACTGATAGTGCTAATGGCTGTTGAGGAAGAGGATGTCATTGTCTCATTGGTGTAGCCATTGATAAGTTACCCACATTTCAGTAAATATCTCCTTACTTATATGCATGCAAGATCACAGACACAAAGACACTCACACACACAAATACTCATAAACACACATACATACTCACACACACTCACATGCACCGACACACAGGCAGACACACACACACAAGGGGCGGGGGGAAGAAACAGAGAAAGGGATAGGATGTGAAAGCAGAAGGTAGCTTATTAGGGAGAAGAGTTTTGATGGGAAAAGAGTGGGCTTATTAAGGGGTAACAGAACATGAAAACTGATCCAAAATTCATTATTTACATGCATGAAATTGTCAAAAAAATTAAATAATAACCTTCTATATTGTATTATTATTATTACTGCTCATTTACAAATTTAAAACTCTGAGCCCCAAGGACTTTAATTCTTCCTGTTAGTATCATTCACTTGATGTTTGATATTTACACATTTGATATTTGTATAGCTAACAAATGGTGAAAGATGTTATGTGATTTCAAGAGTGTTTTTCACTGAACCCTTGAGAGGTGTTATGTGCTAAGTACCTCAAAAGCTTTGATAATGAAACCTAATGTCAAGCTTCTCCTCTATACCATATGAGTGAAAAATTCCATGCTTTTCATTACAGTTCTTAGCTTTTTCACCAAGGAATAATTACGAGGGTTGACACTCAAGAAACAGGTCAATCACTGAATAAGAAAAAAAGATTACTTTTTAAGTAGGAGTTTTTGACAGTTCTTATGAGCTAGAGCGAGGCGTCTCTTCAAACTCTGAAATAAATTTCTTTTCTGAGAGTTAGACCTAAAAATCAATGCACAAAAGTTAGAAAAGCATTGAACAAATTCATCTTGGTTAGAAGGACTTCTACATAGGCCCAGAGTTTTTTTAACTATAAAGAAAGTTAAAAAATAAGTTCAGTCCTAGTTAAAGAGCTACAATGTGGTTTGTGAAAAAGGCTTTCATAGAAAGAGGTAATCAGCAACCTCTGAAGGAAGAGTAGCATTAATTGGCCTACTTGGTCCCCACCAAAGTGTTCCCAGCCCAGGAAAACTTGATTGTGCTTAGTAGGAAAGATATCTAAAAGATGAAAGTGATTACTTAAGTCATCCTGGGTGAAAATCACCTAACTTTTTTAAAGAAATAAATTCCAGGAGCAGGAGAGCTGCCTCAGTAGTTAAGAGCTCTTGCTGCCCTTCCAGAGGATCCATGTACAATTTCTGGCATCCACATCGTAGCTCACAATCACCCATAATGCCATTTCCAAGGGATTCAATGCCCTCTTCTGGCTTCCAGGGGAACCACGCACACACAGTGCGCATACATACATCCACACACATGCATGCAAGCAAAACATACACAAAATAAAACAAAATTCAAACATAACACATAAAGTCAAAAATGAACTCTAGACAGAGATCATGCTGTTAAAATTCTATCAAAAGAGTTTCTTGTGTCTCTTTCCCATTCTATTCTTCAAAAACTGTATCATATCATCATGCCTTCTCGGCATAGCAGATCAAACAATTGTTAGAAACACCGTGACAACTGAAATTTTTGTAGTTTCAATTTTTACACTCAGTTTGTACATGGCACCTCCACAGAAGGAGTAATTACTATCATGAGGTCCACAGAGTGGGAGGAAACCTTTTGTAGCGCACATCCTGATGTATGGACTGGTGCAAGAAAACTTTGTTTCTAGGAGAAATGACAAGCCAAAATCTGTATCAACCTCTCCTGAGGAATCTTTGGATTTCATTAAGAACACTTAACCTTTGCAAACTTCACAGGAGGGATGAAATGAGCTCACCATTCCACTATCTGAAGCATGGTAGGTCCACAGAAGAGCTTCTCCTTCAAAAAGCCATCCTTTCAGCATAGATCTGACTAATAATTTCTTAATTTTTCTTTTACCTGAGAAATTTCTATCAAAGATGAATAGTCAACTATCAAATAGTCAACAAAGAAAAACTTGCTTAATGGACTCAACACTGGGTATGATGAGGCAGCATAGGAAGGATCCAAGGAACTTGTACAATGATGATGTCCAGTGGGCCCTATGCAAAGGTTGAGAATTGTGAAAGAAATTCAAGTCTTCCTCAGGAAAGTGTAATACAAAGTCTGGCTTATAATTTCTGCCAGAAATGAAAGCTTTCTAGAATCAGCCCATCCATTAATGTCTGTAAAGAAAAAGACCTCCTCCTTCCATATGGTAAAGGAAGGGTCCAAAGACCCTCCAAGATATCCTCAGATGTATTTTTCATGATGCAGAACTCTCCTGAGGCTCAGAAATAGATAGTGGGCACAGAGATTCCTGGCATGCCATGCAGCAGACCAAAGAGAGCTCATGAAGTCAGAGCAACACTATCTGGCAACCACATGCATATCTTTTCTAATGTGATATCCCTAAGATACCAACTACTCTCATATCTTGTGAATCACATTTACCACTGGAAAAAAAAGATATACCCCACCTCCAGAAAGTAATGAAGCTCAACGATGAAAAGAGAAAAGCATCTGCTTCTAGGAGACAAGTACACCTTGCTTCCATGAACACTTGAGACAGACAGGACACTGGTGACCTTTGTCTCCAGGTTCTTGGCTCTTGACCTATCCTGGAATGCATGCACACCACAGATAACAACGAGAAGATTCCAGTATGTCCCCAGATGATCTGAAGGAAAGCTCTCTCCTTGTCCCAGTACTTGTGAAAGGTCATATTAAAGAGATGGAAATGAACCAGAGGAGTTTAGTAAAGAAATAAATTGTATGTTAATTTTAAATTAGCATTTACACCGATTCCAGACTTCAAAGGACTCAGATGTGAAGATGAAGTAAAGGTCTGTGATGGGAAATTATTCATCCTAATTGGAAAAGGGCAGTCTACAGGGATTCACATTAGGGAGGCAGACACTTGGGCTAGTCATAATTTGCTTCCTGTTTTTTAGCTGAGCTCTGGGAAGCAAAAAGCTATTTCTTTTGGTATAAAATTGAGAAGTTGGGTAGGATCAATTGATAGTTGGTGGTCACAGGCATCAAGAGGCTTTGTGGTGTAACTTAGAACCTAAAGGAAGCCACAAAAGTTTTAATACCTAGTGTCAAGAGCTATATTAAAGTGTAGAGAGGAGAAGGGAGACCAGAAAGCTTATTTAGAGATTGTACTGTATTACATCATGTCCTTCATGATCCACTTCACTCAGGACTCTGTGAATGTGATATTGGGGAAATGTCTGTGCAAATAAAGATGACATGAAATAATAACTTTGACTCTAGTCAAATAAGCAAACTATAAGAAAGAGTTCTGGACACACCTGTGAAGAAAAGCACCATGTAAAAGGAAAAACGGTGATCAGAGCGATGTATCCATAAGCAAAAGTTGTCAAGAATTCTAGAAACTTCCAGAATCTAGGAAGCAGCAGGAGGATGTTCCCTTCGTGCTGACACTTGCTACAAATAAACCTCTGGCATTCTGAACTACAAGGAACCTGACATCAGAGGAAGCCCGCGAGTCTGCTGAACATCAGGAAAACCATCACCATCACAGTGATGCAAAGCATTTAAACATTTCGTGAATGATAAAGGAATGACTCCCCTTTGCGCAAGTTCTTCTCAAATTATCAGTTTATCCCCTACAGATGGAAAGTGACTTTTTCCCCACAAAATATTAAATTAGAGCAATCCCATCTGTTCTTAATCAATGAAATCAAAACTTTAATTTATAAACTCTGTTGCTGCCTGTTGATGAAGTTAGTGCCACACGTGGCCTCTGCACGCTCTTAAGGAAGGATACGGCGACGAAAACTTACATGGGACAGAGTTTCGCCCAAGCCTACAGCAGCAAGAGTCAATATTGTTGCAGAATGGGATTTCAGGGTCAGAAATGCAGGGGTATCTGGTGCCTTCAGAGTGATAGGTGAGTGAAGATTAGTAGAACAGCACTTAGTTATACTGAGAATGTGGGATTCATGCTAGGATTCCTCTCGCTAGGACTCTTCTTGCTCTACATTAAAGGCCAAGGATGAGAGAAAAGGCCTCCCAGGAGCCTGAGCTAAGTGAAAATAAAGAACAAGTCCTTGTGGAAGGACACAGTAGGAGTCTGAAAAACAACGCAATTTACCCCTGTGTTTGCATTTGTTTGATTTATTTGGCTAGTGTTTAAAACATCATAAAAATGAGTTACAAATTTTCCATGCTGTTTTCATTTTTTTAAGATTCTTTTTTTTAATTAATTTGTTTTCTTCACATCCCTTCTCTCCTCCCAGTCCCACCTGTCTTCTCTCTTTCCCCTAACCCCCTCCCAGTCTCCTCAGAAAAGGGGACCACCCCCCTCCCATCAACTCATCCCAGCATATCAAGTCTCATCAGGACTGAGCACATCTGCTTGCCCTGTGGCCTAGTGAGGCAGCCATGCCAGGGGGAAGTGATCAAAAGGCAGGCAACAGAATTCATGTCAGAGACAGGCCACGTTCCCCTAACTAGGAATTCCACATGACGCCAGAGCTGCCCATCAACTATGTCTGTGAATCTCATGCTATTTTAAAATAATTGATACCCACAGATTTTCAATTTATTTCTCCAAATAACTGAGAAGTTATATAAATTAAAATTAAATAATGAGACAATAAGTTCATAGTCAGGATGCTGTTTTTGACTGACACAGAAAGAGAAGAAGAAAAGAAGACAAAAGTAGGCAAGAATCGAGAATAGCCTCACTGGCTCCCATACCCAGGGCTAAATCCATTCCCCCTCAAACCAGTGCTCTGAGTCACTCAAGGGCAAGTGCAGAAGAAAGAGCTGAAGTCAAATCTGTCTGACTCCAAAGATCAGGGGTTTTCCGTTTCTCCAGAACTTCCCAAGTATCAAGCCTTGAACATTGGCCAGTTCAAAATTAAGTTATAAGCTGTCAGAGGCAAAATGAAAAATGTAAGGACAATGCAGTGAGCTTCTGTAGAAGAAAATGAAATCAATTTGAGGCATTGTTCTTATGAAACACTTGTGAAGTTAAAAATGTTCTTTCTATTGTGGTCTGACAATGACGATATTAGTAATTGTTTGTTTTGCTCTTGTTGCTTGCAGTGCACCCCTGCTTGGTA
Source organism: Pachyuromys duprasi (assembly GCA_028658305.1). Classification (NCBI taxonomy): domain Eukaryota; kingdom Metazoa; phylum Chordata; class Mammalia; order Rodentia; family Muridae; genus Pachyuromys; species Pachyuromys duprasi. The sequence continues at coordinate 19,129,052 of CM053763.1, forward strand.
GAACATAAACTTGATGAGCTTGTACAGGATTGTGATTGTGCTGGGTATTTGTTGAACATTCACGGGTGTCAAGACTCCAAAAAGAAAAACTCCCATGAAATAGAAAGAACCACGGGCAAGAAAAGGGAAGCTCACACCTCTTCTTTACCTGTATTTTAGGAATGGTTTTGTTTTGTTTTGTTTTGTTTTGTTTTGTTTTGTTTTGTTTTGTTTTGGAGGGGAGCTGTTGTATGTGTGGTATAAGTATGGTGAATACATCTGGAGGCCCAAGTGGGACACCAGATGTCACTGGCCACTTAGGCTGGGCTGACTATTGAGCTCTTGAGATACACATGTCTCTGCCTCCCAGTTCAGGGTTTTTAGATTTGTACAGCCATGTCTGCCCCATTTATATGACTGCTGTAGAATTCATACTTAAATCTTCATGCTTGCAGAGAAGGTGCAGGTACCCAATAACCATCGCTGAGGCCCCAAATTTCTTTCTTTTTAAAGACATGGAGGGACAGGAGCCCCACATGGAGACCAATAAAGCTGGGGGTCCTGCAGAGACTGATGCACCAATGAAGAACAATGCATGAAGAAGATCTAGACCCCCTGCTCAGATGTGGCCTACTGGCAGCTCATTCTTCATGTGGATCTCTGAGTGAGAGGAGCAGGGGCTGCCTCTATCATGAACGCAGCTGACTGCTCTTTGATCACTCGCCCCTGATGATGTGGCCTTACCAGGCCACGGTGGAAGAGGAGCCATTCAGTCCTGATGAGACTTACCAAGCTTTGGGCAGATGGGAATAGTGGAGAACTCCCCCTTTCAGCGGGCTAGGGGAAGGGGACTAGGAGAAGAGAGAAGGAGAGTGGGACTGTGGGAAGTTGAGGGAGGGGGCTTCAAATGGGATATATAATGAATAAATTGTGAAGGAAAAATAAAATTAAAATTAAAAAGACTGAATAATATTATGTTGCATGCACATGCAACATATCACATTTTCTTTATCCCAGTCTTCTGTTAGTGGACACTTTGTTTATTTCCGTACCTTGACTATTGTAAAGAATGCTACAATGAACACAGGAACTCCAGAAATGTCCTTAAGGAATTGCCTCCCTCCCTTTGGGCATATACACAGAAGTGTAATAGATCAATTACTAATACTAATTAACCTTCTAAGAACCTCCATATTGTTTCCTCAGTGGCTGAAACAGTGTACATTCCCACCAGCAGCACATGATGATTTTCTTTCTCCACATCTTTAACATTTTACTTTCATTTTTTTATTGATTGATTGTTGTTATTAATAATGGTCATCCTAAAATATGTGATTTCTCATAGTGGGCTCAATTTGCCCTTTACTCATGATGGTGGTATTAAAAACAATTTGGTATTTTCATCTTTCTTAAAGAAATACCAGGTTTTCCAATCTTTTCATGGGGGGGGTGCTATTAAGTTCTAGGGGCCCTTCAGGCATTTTTAATAATAATCAATAGCAACATTGCAAGGATGAATCTGAAAGCAAGCATTAATCATTTGGTATTCACATGGACTAATAAAAGCACACTATTCCTAATGAGTCTCTCTTTGCTGAAGAAGTGACAGAGTGGAAATAAGAACAGATATAAGGCCAGGAAACCTACTTCTGGCTTCAGCGGAGACACTTTAAAAAAATGATTTGGAAGTAAATAAGATTCACATCATTTAAGGAATCTGAGGACATAATGTTCTGTCACAAATAAATCCTCCTAATACTGCTGTGATTTCCCTCACATTCCTGCCATAATCAGCCTGCAGATTCCCTGAGCGTCAGAGTGGGAGGGTGCTGCGCCTTCAGCATTCTGAATGGTGTTAGCTTTCCCTGGCTTGCCTTAATTTAACCATCAGTACATTTACCACCCAGCTGAAATTGTCCTTTCTATATCCCTTGTGAAAAGCAATTTGGAAAAACATTTTGGGAGACTCAGAATGTTCACAGCCTTTGACCCAATTATTCCACTGCTGGGAATTTATTTTAAGGAATAATTCAGGAGGAAGAAAAAGCTATTAACTAAAGAATATTTATGCTGGGAAAAAAGCCTTTTTATCCAAAAGTAAAAGAATAACTAAATGAGTTATGGTACAGCAACTGGAAAAGCTATTATAGAGTCATTAAAATAGAGACCACAGCAAAAAAAATTATGACATGATGTTAATGGAGAAATTGGCATATAAAATTAATCTGCTTTATGATTTTAATATGATAAACAACTCGACAGATAAACTAGAACTCCAGAAAAATAAAAAAAAAAGATTTTGTGAGTCAAAACAAAGAATGATTTAGAGTGGCCTGCTGGAGATTCTATGTCTCTGTTTAATGAGTGATTGTTTTCATTTTGATGTTTATAAGCTTAAAACGCCATTGATGTTATTTTCCTCTTCCTTTACTGCCTAAAATAGCCAGAGAACTAAATCAGTCATGGTTCAGTTGCAAAAAAGACACATTTGAGTTCAATGACCCAGAATAGCCTTTGGTGCAGGAAGAAGTCAGTGGTTGAAAGAGCAGAATTTGGCACAATTTTCTCAATGGCTCCCAAGACCATGCTATAGAACCAAAAGACCTAGATCTCCCCCAGCCATCAGGAAGCAGCTGACAAAACTGGAAAGTTCTGCTTTCACCAATTAACTCCAAGAGAACATTGTAGGATCTACATTGATAAGTTGGAACTTTCTGCCCTCTTTCTTCTGAAATGTAACCCAGTTTAACTCTTGAACAAGTATATTCAAACAACACTACTTAAGTCATACACAAAATGATGAACAGATTTCCATGTTACAGAAGTACCCCAAAGAGGTTGAGCTAGAGTGTTAGCAAGCCAGGGCTCTTCTATCTCCCAAATAGCATTGCCACATAAAATACAGTTAAACAAAAAACAACTCTTAGTATAAGTATTTCTCAAATGTTGAAATAATTACATTAAAGGAATACCCTTTGTTGACTTGGACTTGATCTACAACTGTGCATCCTAATTTTATTTGCTAAATATGCCACATATATTGCTATGGAATCTAACAGACATTAAAGTAATTCCAATTCATACAATGTAATAAAAATATTCATTCTCAGCTTTTGAATCTCAGAATAGGGTATCCTTAAATATTTAATGGAAGTGGGTTTTAGTCCTTTGAGAATTTTATATAATGTGTTTTGGTCATATTCACCTCTTCTTCCCCCAACTCACCCCAGATATATACCCTTCCCTCCTCACTTAATTAGGTGTTCTCATTTTTAAGTTCAATTTGTGCCTTCCATAAATTATTGGGCATGTGGCTTTCCACTGAAGTGTGATCAAACAATGAAGGGCTACACTCTTTTAAAAACTGACTCTCTCTGTCTAACCATCCAACAATTGGCAATCCTTGACTAAGAATGGGATTTTGTGCTACCTCTCATCTTCATTTCTCATCTGGCATTAGACTTATCTTGAGCTTGCACAAGTCTTGCTTATGCTGCCACAACCACCATGAGTTCTTCTGTGCAACTGTCATGTGTGTCCAGAAGACATTGTTTGCATATAGTTAGTTACCTTCTCTGACTCTTACACTCTGCTGCCTTCTCCTGCAGTGATACCTAAACCTGGAAAGAGGGGGTGTGACACAGAGGTTCTATTTTGGGTTGAGCATTCCCAACTCTCTTTTTCTCTGTAACAGTTGTGTGTGTGTGTGTGTGTGTGTCTTTCTTTATTAATCACCATCTCCTGCAAATAGAAGCTTCTCTGATAATAATTAAGAAATTCATTAACTATGGATATAATAAGTAATTAAATTCATCTATTATTGTTTATTTGGCAAAATAATAGTAGGAGCTTCTTTCCTAGGCCTAATGACCTGTCTAGTCACAGGCCCTTGGATAAACAATGGCTCCAGGTATGGGTTTCATCTTGAAGAGCAGGGCTTAAATCCAATTAAAAAGTGGTTACTCTTATGATCTCTATGCCATTATTACACAAATGGTCATGTCTTTCCAATCCATTTATTGCAGCAGTCAGAGTTCATAGCTTGGTGAAAGTGTTGATTACTTTTCTTTCTGGCTAGCATGTACAGCATCTACCAGAGAACTATGAAAGCTAGCCAGGAGAGCTGAAGCTTCCAGGCCACTGCCAGCTTCATTTATCTATGTTTTTAATTCAAGTATGTGCTATATTCAGCAACTGGGGTCTTGTCATCAAGTATGGAGGGTAAACAAAAGCGTTTGTCAATAGTCTGTAAAGTTTAGGAGTCTATGTGACCTCATATGGTTCCATATGATTTTTAAAAGTTCTTTAGTGTTCTTAACCCCTCCCTATATTCTGCCTTCAACCCTGTCCTTCATTTCATACCCCTATTTAACCCTTTCTGCCCCATTATTTACCTTTAAGCCTTTATACCATTGTGTTCTATATCCCTTCCCTTGAACGCTCTCCCATCACTCCTTACTAAGTTCCTGACCTGTACGGGTTTTCCAAATGAAACATTCATTTCTGAAGATTCAAAGTTAATATACACAGAGGAGACAAAACATGTGTTATTTATCTTTCTGGGTCTGAGTTACCTCACTGAGAATTGATTGCCAATCCACCCATTTACTTGTGAATTTCGTTTTTCTTAATGGACAAATAATATTCCGTTGAATGAAAATACCACATTTTTATCCATTCATTGGTTGATGAACATCTAAGCTATTCCCATTTCTTGTCTATTGTCAATAGAGCAGCAATAAACATTAATGAACAGGTATCTTTATAGTAGGATAATGAATACTTCTCAATGCCCAAATGGTATAGATAAATAGAACCTTTTTCTCAATTTTATAAGATTTTTCTCAAAATAGAAAGCAGACTCTAATAACCTATCAGAGGATATCCATGCTGGATGTGAGAAGATTCCATAGAGATAAAATTTTATTTCCCTTTTTACTTAATGGGAAAAGGTGAGTTTAAACAAACTCAGTTTTAATTCCAGATCCCCTGATTCAACCCTCTTTTCTTAGTTGTCTCTGGAAAGATGAAAAGTCCTTCTTAATTTGTGACATTTATACTTGGGTTACTAAAACAGAAATGTGGGGTCTCTTTTAGCCCCTCTTGATCACTGAGTGCCATAAAAAGGACACTCTGTCATTCAAGAATTACACTGGGGAACTTCTGGACCAGGGGTGGCCTAGATTGTAGTTATGGAGGTGACTAATCCAGTCCACAGTTCAGGCATGTGATAATTCTTCTGACTCATAGTTCTCCTGTCTCTAAAATGAGGTCATAAGTACTTTTCCTGTTTTCTTTACAAGCTTTGCCATAAAGATCAAGTAAGTTCACATCTAGAAATCTCTCTAAAATGCAAGGTGTTATATAAGAAACCACACAGCCTCATGATTTAAAAATTCTAAAGCTTAAAATATTCAGTATTCCAACCAACATTTCTCTCCAAAGTGTCTGAATTCTTATTTATTTAATTTATGAGGAGTTTTTTTTTAAGTAGGAACAAAAAAACTCAAAATAGAAATATTTTAATCAAGAAAAATGTGTATAATGCACAAGTAAATAGACTTTAAAAGTATGCAATGCAAGAGACTCAGTGGTCTTTGGAGACCCTGGGCTCTGTGTTTTGTTTTGTTGTTACTATTGTTATCCTTCACACAGTCTGGAGGTTGCTCAAGATGACTGATCTAATGCCAGTCATCCCACTGGATTCCAATAATCAGGAGGGGAAAGTTTTGAAGAAGATACACAACTATTTTTTGAGTTGTATGTTATGGAAAGTTAGAACTATTTCAAACTACATTTCTTTGCCATAATTTCATCAAAGGATCACACTTCATTACAGAAATTAGGGAAATTGGGTATCATCATGGGTAGCTATGTGAATACCTGAAAATCAAAACATACATTACCAAGTCAACCTTTTGTAACTTCCAAGGTAAGTAACCTTAGGTATACTCCCATATGAAGTGGGAAATAATTAACTCAAAAATAATATTTTATTTCAATAAAGACTCAACTAGAAAAGGTAAATTATTCTTACTTTAATCACGTAAATAAATCATTGCCTGGGTAGATAATAAGCTATGTAGCAATAGCACAGTGTCAGCTATGTATCTACTAATTTATAAATACTAAAGAAGGAGAAACTAGAGTAAAAGGAAAGAATCACAAATGTTGTCTCAGTTGAAATAGAAATTCTAACAATGAAACCTTTTCAGCCTTGAAAGTGTAATCAAACAAGTTTCAAAACTGTCCTCTGACTCACAGAACTGATAAACTATATCAAACCATAATAAGCAAGATTTGCAAAGCACTTATCCTACCCAACCCCAGAACTGTCCCTTAAAGGCTAAAATCCCAGATGCATAATGGAGGCAATTTTCCTTGCCAGTTTGAAAAACTCTCTGGGTCACAAATTCTGCGCAATCCCCTTGAACATTTGCCTGGGAGTGACTCCATCCCTCAATGCCTTGGCCATGCTCATTCCTTTTTTGGAAATACTAGAATTCTTTTCATCATGACACTAATACTGTGGTACAGATATGATTCCAGGTTTCTGTAGTCAGTAGATCTTATGGTATCCATTCCTTTAATAAAAGCCAGTTTGTGGGGTTTTGGAAGTTGGCAGTAGGTAAAGTCCTTGCCATGCAAGCATAAAAACGTGAGTTTGATCCCCTAAATCCTACATTTAAAAGGCAGGTACAGTAGCATGGATCTGTATCCTCAGCACTGAGAAGTCTGAGACATGAGGATCTACAGAGATCACTGACCAACCAGCCTAAACAACTGGTAATTCCCGAATTCAGTGACTGTGTCTTAACAAAAAGGAAGGGAATAATAAAGAAAGACAGCTGATACCACCCTCTGGCTTTGACACACAGGCAGGCACACACCCATGCACACACAGACATATATATGAAGCTGCCCATATAAGGGCTCATGCACAAACACAAAACATAAAAGGGACATTTTGAATAATTTCTGAACTATGTTTTCTAAACATGCTCATTCTTTTTTTTTTGGTGCCATATCCACATTTTTGTAAATTATTTATTATTTTTTAAATTAATTGATTTATTTACTTATTACAATTTATATCTCCACTTTATATCCCCACTGTAGCCCCCTCCCTCATCTCCTCCTAGTCACATCCACCCTCCCTTTTCTCCCCCTATGCCCTTTCTCTAGTCCCCTGATAGTGTAGGTCCTCCTCCCCTTCTATCTGACCCTAGCCTATCAGGTCTCATCAGGGTTGGCTGTATCATCTTCTTCTGTGTCCTGGCAAGGCTACACCCCTCAGGAAGAGGTGAACAAAGAGCCAGCCACTGAGTTTCTGTCAGAGACATCCCCTGATTCCCTTACTAGGAAACACTTGGAAACTGAGCAGCCTATGGGCTTCCTCTGAGCAGGGAGTCTAGGTCCTCTCCATGCAAGGTCCTTGGTTGTAGTCATCAGTCTTGGCTGGGCCCCCTGGGTTACCTCCATGTTTTTCTATCTCCTTTTCTTCCATAAGGTTTCCTGCACTCTGCCCAAAATTTGGCTATAAGTCTCAGTATGTCTTCAATACTCTAGTGGGTAGAGTCTTTCAGAGGTTTTCTGTGGAAGGCTCCTGTCCTGTTCCTTGTCTAGTCCTACTTCCTGTGTCTATCCTGTTTGTTTGCCCTTCTGAGTGAGGTTGCAGCCTCTTCCCTAGGGTCCTCCTTGTTGCTTAGCTTCTTCAGGACTATAGATTTCAGTATGTTTATCCTATATTATATGGCTAATGTACACTTATAAGTGAGTATATACTATATGTGCCTTTATGTTTCTGGATTACCTCACTCAGGATGATCTTTTCTAGTTCCCATCATTTGCCTGCAAATTTCATGATTTCATTGTTTTTAATTGCTGAGTAATATTCCATAGTGTAAATGTACTGCACTTTCTGTGTCCATTCCTCCATTGAGGAACATCTGGGTTGTTTCCAGATTGTGGCATTACAAATAAAGCTGTTATGAACATAGTTGAGCAAATGTCCTTAATGAATGGTGGGGCATCTTTTGGGTATATGCCCAGAAGTGATATAGCTGGATCTTGTGGTAGCACTGTTTCTAATTTTCTAAGAAAGTGCCACTGTCATCAGAACAAAACAACAACCTACAGACTGGGAAAAGATCACCAACCCTACATCTGACAGAGGGCTAATACACAGAATATATAAAGAACTGAAGAAGTTAAACCCCCAACAAACCAAGCAATCCAATTAAAAAATGCGGTACAGAGCTGAACAGAGACTTCTCAACAGAGGAATATCAGAACACTTAAAGAAATGCTCAATGTCCTTAGTCATTCAGGAAATGCAAATCAAAATGACCCTGATATTCTACCTCACACCCATCAGAATAGCTAAGACTAAAAGCTCAAGTGATGATGTATGCTGGAGAGATTGTGGAGAAAGGAAACCATCCTCCTTTGCTGGTAGGAATGTAAACTTGTACAACCACTTTGGTACACATGCTCATTCTTAAAGTATGTTTGAGCCATGTCTTCATGCTGTTTATTAAATAATGAAAACCCTTTCAAACAACAAAGTAAAATAGAAAGATAGCAGATATTCAGAGCTTAACATGATGGTATTCATGCCTTTGGTCCTATCCGTGAGAGGCAGAGCCAAGCAGATTTGTATGAATTCAAGGCCCAGGCCAGTCAGAGCTACATAGTGAGATCCTGTCTTAAAACTAAATTTTAAATAAATAAATAACCCAATATATTCTAGAGCTGGAGAGATGGTTTAGCCATTGGGAGTACTCTCTGCTCTTGAGAGAAGGAAATTTAGACTCCCAAGCACCTCAACTGAGCAGTTCACCACTGCCCCAGTTACAGGGCATCCAAGGCTGCCTCTTGGCCTCTGTGGCTATCCACACATAAATGCTTGAGCAAGCACATACTTACACATAAATAAATTAAAATAATAAAATAAATGTTTAACATTTTCTGAAGTAGAACATGATAATCAGTAGGTGAGCTGAGGTGGTTTGTTCAGCACACTGTGCTGTCTGTTATGCAAATTGTGTCTGGGAGCAATGTGTGCTCTATGTTATCTAAGTTGTCTCTGGGTGGTGCTTAGCTAAATTAGGCACTTATCTAAAGTCTCTCTTCTGAAAGAGAAGAAATGAACCCCAATATAAAAGTCTACTCTAGGAGAGAAGCTTGTAGGCCAGAAGTGACGTGTAGGCCTGAGTGAACGTGTATGGTTAGATATGGGTTAGAGCCACAGAGATGGCAAAGCCTTCTCTAAGACTGCGTGTGGATGTTGACTGTGTGTGTAGAAAATGTCCATTGCAGCTTTTTCCCACTTCTGATGTTTATGGACTAAAGACTGCTCCCTTGTAGAGAGTGCACCTACCTGCTTCCTAACCTGCCTCCTCATTCAGTGATGTATAAATAACCGTGTCTCCTGGCTTATCTGTATTCAATAACCCTGTCTCTGTGTCCAGCTGTGTACGATAAAGACACTGGGCTTCTGACTGCTGTGGTTTCTCTACCAGAGAGCTGAGACCACCTGATCCAAACTTTGCTGTCTGTCTGTCTGTCATTTCTTCAGGGTCTGATATCCATTCCCTCACTGATCCAGTTAGGTCAGTCCTTAGACCCATGCAAGTATAATACAGGAAAGAAGCTCATGAGAGGGAGCAGGTATCATTATGCCCAAGAAATATTTTACCTGGTCAATAAATATTTGTACAAATTTTATGGTGCTTAATTTAATGCACTCTAGTGCATTTAATCTTTTCTACAAGCAATTGACATCATTCAGGTTTAGAGTCAGAGTATATTAGTATGCATCATAATTTTGTATCTTAATATATGACTTGAGGCACCCATCTGAGTTTTAATTATCTCTTTTGTAAAGAAGGGATATTATATTACACTCATATTTGGATATTCAACCATATGGTTCTCTTTTACATAATTAGAAAACACTGCAAAATCCCCCTTTACATCTGTGCATTTTATTATAGATACTCATCTGCATATATGATGAACTGGTGACATTCATACATATCTTTATGAATATATGCACATAATCATGTTTATTATACTTTATGAGAAATTTAAACAAATTTTCCCAGGTGGTTTTGACTATCCATTATAAACCAGATATGCTAATTATAGAAATGAATTGTCAAGTAATTTCTCATTTGGTTGCAATATCAACAACAGAAAAGGATTTTTATGAGCATTAAAAGAAAAGAAGTGAAAAATTAGCTAGCACACAAGAGCTCATGGTTTATTTTGACCACTTTTGAAATTTTAGTCCCTCTGTCTAAAACAAGCATACTCCAGTGATCTAAATAATAAAACAGGCTGGTACATAACAACAAAAATGGCCGCATCACTGATAATCTCCCACGTGTAGTGAGACCCAACAGAAGTTGACAGTCTCTTTTCTTTAAGGAATAAGGTGATGTAAATGAGAGCATGTGATGCAAAGACAGTGGAGAGCATATTAGTTCAAGTGGCATAATTCTTTCAGGTAAGGCAAATGAACTTGCTTTGCAGGGAGGCTCAGAAATAAAAAGTCTGACTTGCAGGACTGTATTTTTTAATTAATTAGATTCTCTTCTCATACAATACATCCTGACCAGTTTTTCTTCCCTCCACCCTCCCAGTTTCCCCACTGTATCTTCTCTTCCCCCAGACCCACTCTACTTCCATGTCCTCTTCAGAAAAGAGCAGACCTCCAAGAGAGCACAACCAAGCAGGACAATAAAAGATATAATAAGACAAGGCAAAGCCCTCATACTGAGGCTGGACACAGCAACTCAATAAGAGGAAAAGAGTCTCAAGGTCAGGCAAAAGAGTCAGACACATTCCTGCTCCCAAGTAAGGAGTCTCACAAAAACATCAAGCCATTAGCCATAACACCTATAGGGTACCTGGTATAGACCTATGAAAACCTCCTGATTATTGCTTCTGTCTTAGTGAACCCTGTTTAGTTGATTCCTCTGTGGCCCATGTTCTCCTAGCATCCTCCACCCTTTCTGACTCCTACAATCTTTCTTCTCTCTCTTCTCGGAGTTGCCCTGATTTGAGGGGATAGATCTAATGGAGACTCCCAACTTTTACTTTCTCTCTGCATAATGTTTGGCAGTTAGACTCTGCACCTGCCCACATCTGCTGCTGGATGAAGTTTCTTTGATGATGAGTGGACTGATCTATGAGTACAGCAGCACATCATTAGGAATCATTTTATTTATTTTATTTTATTGCCAGTCAAGTTTGGTTCTATCCTAGTTCTAATACAGTAGTGTAGATTTTGAAACAAATAAACCAAGTAACTCTTCTTACAGAAGACTAAGGCTGGAAAGATTGCTAAGCAGTAAAGAGGGGGTGCTCGCTGCTTTTCCTTTTTGAATTCTGTTCCCAGCACTCATGGGAAGTACTGAATTCTGTTCCCAGCACTCATGGGAAGTACTGGGTTCTGTTCCCAGCAATCATGCCAAGCAGCTCAAAAACCACCACTCCAGGTTCAGGGGATTCAACCACCCCTTCTGGCCTCCATAGATACCTGCAAAAATATGCTCATACACACAAGCATACACACACAAATAAATAAAAATAAAATAAATCTAGTTTTAAAGAAGGGTAATTGAGAGTCCCCAATCCATAAGTTTTCCCCTTATTCTTCTGAGAAAGCATCTTCCAACTTGTGTCAGTATACATGAATGTTAAAATCAAAGACCATTCTTTTACATGTTTTATTTTTTTGTCTCTGTGTTGAGGATTCATATTATTTAAACAGAGAACAAAATTGGTGACACAAAATACAGTTGCCAAGTAGTATCCCAGAAAGGTGTCCTAGACTCAGATTCACTTAAGCCCAGCAAAGCATATTCCTGACCTCCTCCTAGGTCCCAAAGCACAGACCTTGAAAAATTGGAATCAACAGACAGGGCCATCCAGCTGTGCACCTTTAACATCCTGTGATATTGATTTCTGTGATTTTCAGATGCAGTACCATAAGCAATAGGTTGAGCACAACGAATTCAAAATTTCTAAATTGAAGTTTTATAATAGCTACCCTGCTCCCTTATTTCCTGTCTTTTTGATAAGCTGCTTTTCCCCAACCTATGCATATAGAACAGAAACAATTTGGTTCGCCCTTGAAGAATCACTCCCCCACCAAGGGAAAAAGAATACTGACATTATTCACATTTCCCCAGTGTGGATTCATGTCATGCCAGTTTCCTCAGCTCAGCTTTGAAAGTGTGGCGAATTCACATTAATAAGCATAGCCATTTAATTTCCAAAATTAATGAGTGGAGCTCAAGATACTGAAGACATCCTACAGAATATCTGATTCCTTTGAAATTCTTCCGTAACTCAGAGAGAAGATGGTGACCAAATGGTGCTAAACTAATGCTGTTTAAACATGAGAACAGAAAACAAAGAAAGCATGCAGACACTACATTGTTTCAATTTGTCGAGGACAAATGTATTTCGTCTCAATTAGCAAACAGACTTGTCTATGATGCATTAGCCAGATTGCTAATAATTAAAAACTCAACATGCCTTCAGTCATGACAACATAGCGATGATGAGAAGCTGTGAAAGTACTGGAATTCCGTTTGCTATAATTTTAAATAGAAAGAAAAAAGCTCCATGTGATTGTCCCAGTGAATGTGGATGTTTATGCCAGACCATGTGGAGAAGTTAAGATACAATTCCACCGTATTTGCTGGCGTGATGATCCTGCACAGAAGTGGCTCCCAGATGCCTTCAGGTCGGTTTTCCCTCCCCCATCTAGCACTTGCCTCAAGTTTCTATCTCCACTATATTTTGGGGAACATTCATCTTTTAAAACATAGAAACTATAGCCTAAATCACATAGGTGTATGCTTTGCCTGTTACGCTCCTTCTGGATAAGTGGCTTTCATCACCAGTTTCACTATTTGTTTTGACTTGAACAACCTACTTATTTTAGCATCCTGGGGGGATTTAGCCACCCATTCCCTCCTCTCTCCTGTGGCAGCACCCTCTTGTAAAACCCAAATCAATTTAAGGTCCAAGTAAGTTCATATATATGTTTAAGTCAATTATGATGTCCTTCAGGGTTGAATGAGGACCTTTGTCGCTCTAAGGTTTTAAAATGGTGAGTACCAGCCCTGAAGCAATGTCTGCTATTACAGTGCTGGCTGGGAGCTATGGTCTTTCTCATCATCAAAGCAACAGAAAAGAGGGGTGGGTAATTATGATACCCACAATGCCATGTGCTCCACGAATTTAAAAGATTGGCTCCTTGGCCCCTCAGGGCTTTCTTTATAAGAATTAATTGTATCTTAAGTCAGCTTAAAATACGACCATTCCTGACTGAAAAATACAGACCGAATTCTCTGGCACAAACACAGATTAAATTTACTTTTTATTTATGATTATCCGGAGTTCATCCTATTACTAAAAAGAAAATAATAATAAAGAGATCAACAAATATTAAAGGTATTTTTTATAAAATCACAATTGAAATTTTTCCATTATGCACACTGCTTTATCCATTTAATCCCTACAACAGATTAGCCACTGAGTGATTCTAGTTTGCAGGTCAGACATATAGTTTTCTATTCTTATACTGGTAGTTAATGATAATAGGCAAAGAACTAATTCTGAGTATTAGATTTAAATTTATAATAATAGTTAATTGTAATGTTAATTATTTCATAGATATTATGCTATTAATAGTTATTAGTCCATGTGAATTTTTTATTTAAAGGATACAACATGTATAACTATGTTCAAGTTAATTGTCTCTGGTCTCCTAGAATGCAAGAAGAAAAAAATGCAATTAACTTTGGTTTTATTTTTCTTCTGGTTAGGTAGTTCAGTTAATCTGACTTGCCATTGCCATTCATTCACTGCATGATATTCCTTCAATATTTACTAAGCAATTATTTCATGTCAGAAACTGTGCTGCATGCTAGGGAATAAATTAAAATAAATGAACAAAACAGACAGAGCCCTGCTCCTGAACATTCAGAATTTTTTTATAGCCACCTTGAAATAGACTGTAGGAACTCAACCGCTTAACATTTCATTCATTTCTTTTTATGTTTATTTTTAAAAATTTATTTATTTTCTATTAACTACACATTTTTCACTTTTTATCCCAGCTATAGCCCTCTCCCTCATCCCCTCCAAACCCCACCCTCCTTCTCTCTTCTCCTCTCATGCCCCTCCCCCAGTCCCCTGATAGGGGAGGACCTCCTCCCCTTACATCTGATCCTAGTCTATCAGGTCGTATCAGGACCAGCTGCCTTGTCTTCCTCTGTGGCCTGGTAAGGCTGCTCCCCCCTCAAGGGGAGGTAATCAAAGAGCAGGCCTCTGAGTTAATGTCAGAGACAGTCCCTGTTCCCTTTACTAGGGCACCCACTTGGACACTTAGCTGTCATGGGCTACATCTGTGCAGGAGTTCTAGGTTATCTCCATGCATGGTCGTTGGTTAGAGTATCAGTCTCACAAAAGACCCCTGTGCTCAGATTTTTTTTCTCTCTTTGTGGAGCTTCTGTCACTTCTAGATCTTTCTGTCTTTCTTTTCTTTCATAACATTCCCTGCATTCTGCCCAAAGTTTGGCTATGAGTCTCAGCATCTGCTTTGATATACTACTGGGTATATCAGAGTCCCTCTGTGGTAGGCTCCTGTCCTGTTCCCTGTTTTCTCCCTCTTCTGATGCCTATCCCATTTGCCTTTCTGAATGAGGATTGAGCACATTGTCCAGGGTCCTTCTTCTTGTTTAGCTTCTTTAGGTATACACATTTTGGTATGACTATCATATATCATATGTCTAATATCTACTTATGAGTAATTTTATACCATGTGTGTCTTTCTGCTTTCTACCTCACTCAGGGTGATCTTTTCTAGTTCCCACCACTTGCCTGCAAATTTCATGATTTCTTTGTTTTTAAATTACCTAACACATTTTCTCGTTGAACTACTTTTTAATTTTTTTTAATATTTATTCTTTCTTCATATATTACACCCAGAACACAGTTGCCCCTCTTTCCTTTCCTCTTAGTACCTCTCTCCTTGACCTCCCCTTTACCACAGGTCTACTCTTCCTCCATTTCCCTTCAGTAAAGGGCAGGCCTCCCAGGGATATCAACAAAACATGTCATATCTAGTTGCAATAAGGCAAGGCACCTCCCCTCATATTAAGGCTAGACAAGGCAACCCAATAGAAAGAAAGGGTCCCAAAAGCAGGCAGAGAGTCAGTGACAGCTCTCACTCTCACTGGTAGGTGTCCCACAAGAAGACCAAGCTATATAACTACAACATATATCCAAAGGACCTAGGTAAGACCCCTACAGGTTCAGTGTCTGTGAGCCAATATGAGCCCAGCTTAGTTGATTCCATGATTCTTGTGAAGTCCTTGACTCCTTTGACTCCTACAATTTTCTCCACCTTTTCATCAAGATTCTTAGAACTCTGCTTAACTTTTGGCTATGGGTCTTGGTGTTTGCACCTATAAGTTCTTTGCATTAAATTTAACTACTTGGTATTTCTTCCTATTTTAGTAGGTATTAATTATTAGTTCATTAGAAAAAAATGTGATAATATTAAGAAAGTATAGTTGTAAATCCTGGTTAGAATTTTTATTATCTCTATAAAATCATAAACAAAATTATAAACTATTTAAAGAAAGTTGCCTTGGCTCAACATCTTTGTGTTTTTTAATGCATAGGTGTCTTTTAAAAATATCTTCCACATGACACCAGGGAGTGGGTGGAATTTTGAATGAATGCAAACTCCATGACAACCAAACCTTGCTATTGTTTTCACTTCTGTTTTTCTGGCACAAAATGCAATTGCTGGAATGTGGTAAGCACTTAAAAGTGTTCCTTGACTTCCCTTAAGATGGCAAACCAGAAGATCCCTTTGGGTGAGCCAGCAAAGGAAAGATACAAAATAAAGAAAAACAGACCCTATCCCAAAGAAAGAAATACAAAAAAAAAAATAAAATTTGGAAATCCATGAAGGATGTAAAACAATGCTGAAAGAAGAAGAAAGAATGAGTCAACACACAGGGGCCAGCTGCCCACAGCCTCGGCACACTTACTTCCTCAGGAGCTGCCACTGCCTAGGCGCACATTTCCTCAGTAGCGTACACTCAGAAGCTGTTTCTTTAAAGTAAGCCAAGGGAAGGCCACATGCTCTTGCCTTCAGACAAGCCCACAGTCCTCACAAGTCATCCAGGTGTAGGTTTTGTGTGTCAGTGCTTCCTCTGCCAGATGGGTCTGTGGCTGAAAGAAATCTCATTGTGTGACTCAGAAGGCAGCATCTGTGGTCTACCTTGAGAAAGAACCTGTTCTTCAAAGGCATACTACAGGCACGATGTCAAAAATATAAAGCAAAGGAACAATATTGAAAGCTGTAGGGAGGAAAATACCAATTAACTACAAAGGCAAACCAGAAAACAGTAGAACTTTTATTAGAAAGCCAGGAAGGAAAAGAAGAATTTACTTATGATGGAAATTGTAACGAACAACACTATCTTTTAAAACTAGGGGGAGATTAAGAACATTACAACAAAGGTGTAAATTAAGGAGGTTCTTTGTAACTGAGCCCCCACTGCAGAAGATATTTAAAGGAATTCTCTATACCAAAGAGAAAGATGTTTTTTTTTTTTATCACTAGAGTACACAAAAGAATAAATTTTATGAGGGGATAGACAAATAGTACAAAACTGGGATGGAATCTATCATATCCAATACAGCAAACCAGAAAAGCTCTGATGTTAATAACACATAAAATAAAGATCCAACAGTACAACACACTAGAAAAACAACCAATAAAACTACAACGATCAGCAAATATCTCTCAATGATCATCTTACCTGCAAATGGCCTTAACTCACCAATTAAGAGACACAGGCAGTAGGATCCTGCACAGATCGTATTACTGAGCACGAAAATCTTACAAGTGTCTCTTAGCTCACCACTGTTATTTCACTCTCAGTCCTGGCACATACTGGTAGAAAGCCACCATTTTCACCTGAATTAGGTGTAAAGGAAAGATGAGAGACAAACATCTTTTTCCCCCCAGAATCTGGGACATCTATACTTCAGCCAGGGAGTACTAAGTCTTCTGGAGGGTTCCTTTTTTACAACACTGCTGCATGTACGGCAGGGCGTGGCTGACATGTAGTCACTGCATGCACAGCTATACCGCTGACCAATCTGTGTGAATGTTCCAGAATCTTTATGCCGTCACTCTCTGCACATTGCCATCTGCTGTCCCCTTGACTTGTATTCCTCCTTGAGTCAAGGAGGAATCTTTTATCTTGAGTTCTCGAGATAAAAGATGGCATCGCCTATAACTGGGTAGTGTAGCCACCCTCATTACCAGACCAGACGGTATCACACACAAAGAAGGGAGCCCCTTAGTCCTTCAGAAGGAGGGGCATCTGTGGAGAAGGGGAAGAGAAGGTGGGATTGGGAGGGGAGGAGGAAGGGGTTTATAGGGGATACAAAGTGAATAAAGTGTAATATACTTTTGCTTTCAAGCATCTGCTTTTTCCAAACCAAGTTCCAGTTTTAAAAAACATGTTTCCTGTTGTTTAAATGGAAGCTATGTGCTTTACAGATAGGAGTATAAGTGAAAATGAGAAAAGTCCTTTTAAAACTTCTTCCTGAAAGTAAGTCTCCTGCAGCATTCAAAAGTTGTTCCATGATTGTGACAAGCTAAAGTCAGTGGCATAATTATTTTTCACTGAGAGAAAAGGTGACTTGCAAAGAACATGACAAACGCTTAGAGAGCGCTGAATATTTGTCTCATTCTTAAACCTACTCTTTTCAACGCCCACTCCCATCGTATTTATGGACAACAGAAAGAGTGATGAGAGAATTTAAAAGGCCACATGATGTGTGGGCTGATTAAAAGTGAAAGCCAGATCCACTGACAATTGACAAAAGATCACATCATTTATTTAATTGGACTCTGGATGGCAAAAAAGGGGAGATGACTATCAAAGCAATGGTTCTTTTGTTACAGCCTTGCATTTGAGTCATTTCAAATGGACAGGGAACTTTTTCAATTTCTTTGGGACATCAACTTGACGAGAATTTTCACTATTAACCTAAGTAATCAGGGATCAAAAATGTTATTAGCCTCCCTCCACATTACTGGTCACTAATGTGGAAGTGTGTGGATGAATGAATGCATGAACTCAACAACATGCCAATGAGGACCACTGAGAGGGATGGTCTCCATTGCTTCACCCTTCCATTTCTACTGATGAGATCACAGTTCAGATGAGAAACACCCAGGGCCTCCTTCAGAAATAGAAACTATGGGATGAATTACTGTAACATGTAGCTTCTGGATTCTGACCCAGGACCATGTGAGTTCTGGAACAGATATATTGGGTACTGAAGAAAAACATTCTTCCATTTTCTTTGAAAAAAATCTATTTTAATGAGTAACAAATACCTGGGAAACAATGGGTATCATATCTTATTTTATTACATTCTTTAGGTAATGCTATTATAAGAAAAAAACATCTTACCTTTGAATGAAACTGAAACAAAACACATTGAAAACACTATGTTTTTTTATGATAGCTTTGTGTTTGTTTTCAAGATAAGAATAAGATAAAGGTTTAACCACATGTGAGAATGGTATTTGTGTTCTCTGTCTAAAGTTTACCTGCTACTGGCTTCCACAAGCAAAACTGGTTACCTATAGATAATGTCAGAAGTTCTTAAGGCAGACTACCTACATTAGTAGGGTTCTATCTCAAGGAAGGAGTAGAACAGACATATGGGGTCAGATTGTAGCATAGAGGTCAGTAGGGAAGGGAAACTAATGAGAACAAAAAAATTAATGACATATAGGCAGGAAAATGCCATAATGAAACACATTACTTTGTATAGAGACATAAAAATTAAAATATTGCTGTGTTTAAAAAATGGTTTCCATTGTGTAGATGTACCACAATTTCTGTATGGAATATTACTTAACAATAAAAGTAAGTAAATCATGACATTTGCAGGTAAATGGTGGGAACTAGAAAAGATCATCCTGAGTGAGGTGTCCCAGAAGCAGAAAGACACACAGGGTATATACTCATGCATAAGTGGATATTAGACATATAGGGTAAACCTACTAAAATCTGTAGAGCTAAAGAAATTAATCAAGAAGGAGGACTCTGGATAAAATGTTCAATCCCCATTCAGAAAGGCAAAGAGGATGGACATCAGAAGAAGGAGAAAACAGGTAAAAGGACAGAACCCTGCCACAGAGGGCCTCTGAAAGGTGCTATCCTGCAGAGTATCAAAGTAGATGCTGACAATTATGGCCAAACTTTGGGCAGAACGCAGGGAATCTTATGAAAGAAGTAGGAAATAGTAAGTCATGGAGAGGACAGGAACTCTACAAGGACAGCAACAGAACCAAAAAAACAAAAAACACCAATATCTGGACACAGGGTTCTTTCCTGAGACTGATACTCCAACCAAGTACCATGCATGGAGATAACCTAGAATCCCTGCACAAATGTAGCCCATGGCAGTTCAGTGTTCAAGTAGGTTCCATAACAATGGGAACAAAGACTGTCTCTGACATAAACTGATTGGCCAGCTCTTTGATCACCTCTCCCTGAGGGGGGGAGCAACCTTACCAGCCACAGAGGAAGACAAAGCAGCCACTCCTGATAGACTAGGATCAGAAGGAAGGAGAGGAAGACCTCCTCTATCAGTGGACTTGGGGAGGGGCATGTGTGGAGAAAGGGGAAAGAGGGTGGGATTGGGAGGGGAGGAGGAAGGGGTTTATGGGGGGATACAAAGTGAATAAAGTGTAATTAATAAAAATTAAAATAAAAATATTTTTGAAAAAATAGTCTCCCATAGACCCAGTCTCAAAGTGGGTTCCTTAGTAAGGGGAACAGGTGCTGTCTCTGACATAAACTCAGTGGCTAGCCCTTTGATCACCTCCTCCTGAGGGGGTAGCAGCCTTACCAGGCCACAGAGGAAGACAATGCAGCCAGTCTTGATAGGCTACAGTCGGATGGAAGGGGAGGAGGACCTCCCCTATCAGTGGGAATACCCACAGGGGAATAGGGGGGAAAGAGAGTGGAAGGGAGAGATTGGGAGGAGATGAGGGAGGGGGCCACAGTTGGGATACAAAGTGAATGAATTGTAATAAATAATTTAAAAAATTTAAAGGTCTTCTTTAAGAGACTTCCAAATGCTTTTTCACAGCTAATTCTACCAGTGGTCCAGGCTAGACCATGTCTTGTAGCTATAACCACTCCTCATGGCACATGGCTCTTTTACACACTAAGGGCACTCATTTCTATAAGTCAGGGGTGACCTAATTATAGACAGGTGAGAATCACGATGGGAACAAGTGAGGGTTTTGTGGTTACTGCTAGTGTGAGATAAAACTGTAGCTACACAGTGACCCAGAATTTAAGCTGTTGTGGTAAGATTGGTAAGAATGTCAGCATCTGGGGTGAGAGACTGCAAAAGTCAAAGACCTGGGAAGACCATAGAGAAACAGGGTCTTTCGGACATGACAGGGTCATTGCATTCCTGAACTCAGAGCAGCTGTGCTTGCCTGCACAGGATCAAGCCAGTCAACATGGATGAGAGTGGTTTAAAAGCGTCATGAGCACCCATCCCTAGCCTTGGGTCAGAATTGACAGCCTCTCTAGGAAAAAGTCACAGGTCCATTTCTTCCTTTACTAACTGTTATAGGTGGTGATTACTATTTACTATTGATATATCTTCTGGTAAAGCTTGCTGTTGATCCTAAACAGCTGTATAACCAAATCACCACACAGAGACCAGGTTTATTTAATTAACCTAGAACACAATGCTGTGCAATAGTTACTCTGTCTTAAACCGCCAAGCCCTCGTAGTTTCCTAACATTTAGATTTCCCACATTATACATCCCTCCACGTAGCTCCAAGATCTGTCCTCCAGCTCTGCTCTCCTCTCTCTGCCCCCGCCCTTTTTCCTCCCCCTCTTTTCCTTTCCTCTGGCTCCTCCCCTCTTTCCTGCTTCCTTTCCCTTGCTCAGCATTATGGCTACTTACTTTATTTTGGCCTGTTTACACAAAGTTGATACAGGATGCTTAGAATAAGTATCACAATGCAATGTCCAGATTGAAACCAGAGAGTGGGGGAGAGAAATCAGCATTTCAATGAACAAGGGGAAGGTGTATACATTTCATAAGAACATTATACTAACAACTAAGAATAAAATTAGGGTGGTTAATATGAATGAATGATATTTATTATAACGTTGTGCCCATATTTATGTTATGAGTTGAGTTTGCTATATGTGTAAATGTATTCAAAGAACAATTCTATAGAGGAGGCAAAATTCTCTTTTGTACAAACTGCTGTTCTGCAAATTACACAGGGATTTAAAAGTTTCTTTTCCACTTACAACTACTTTTCACACAAGAATTTTAACCAAAACCACAGGTACATAGGTACACAAAATAGATGGACAGATAAAATATTTTCTGCTAATAAGTTTTAAAATAATGACTTTGCTATTTCTTAAAAGTGAACTCAAATTTATGTACTAATTAGATGAATGGTTTATTTATTTTAGTAAAGAATTCTTAACTGAACATTTGATGCTTCAGGACACAGAGCACTCTCAACAATTTTCAATGTTAATTAATATTTTGATTTTATAATCATCAGTAGTAAGGAGGCCAATTTGCATAAATACATAGTGCCAAATGGCATTTGCATATGTAGGGGCATTTCAGAAATTGTTGGGAATTCTATTCTAATCTCAAGCCAAAATTTATTGAACATTGTTTTCAAGGAATTAGAGTCATCAATACAAACAGCAGATTTTTAAAGCAAACATTTTAACAATAATACATTCCGAGGGCAGACTCATTTGATATGTGTTGAGGGAAGGATAGCATGAAAATAGCAGAAGTCTTTGTTTTCATAACTAAATCTTTATGTTTATTCGGGAACAGAAAACTTTGGAAGTCCAGTAAAAACACTACTATGAATAGCAAACACCTACCTTGAATCTAAGCTAAGCTGTTTCCAGAAGTGATTGTTGGTAGTATGCAATGTGACAGCATGCAGAATGCAAAGGTTTGTGTGTGTATGTATGTGTGTGTGTGCGTGCGTGCGTGCGTGCGTGTGTGTGTGTGTGTGTTCAGAACCCAGGCTGCAGTGAAGACCTACCACGCAACATGGGCAAGCCAGCATCACCTGATCCGTTATACGTTTGATTCTGAATTCATTTTTGTCTATTTCTCACTCAGAAATCTTTTCCTGTTATCTTCTTTTTCTTTTTGCCAACCTCCATATTCAGTTCAGCATCTGAAAAAGGGGACTAGAACCATGCTTTAAGTGCACTGAAAAAATACTAAGTTTTATATATACATGTAAACTATTATTAGAAAACCAAACAGTCAAAGCATGAATTAGGATCAAAAGAATCAAAAAGGATCCAAGATGGCTGCCACGAGAGAACACTGTGTCTGAGGAGTAGGAGAGCAGAAACAACACAGCGACCAGGAGACTGAACTCTGGGACCTAAAATGCCAGCATTGTGAGTGCCAGCTGAGAGGAT
>CM053763.1:19168773-19186544 GCA_028658305.1 Pachyuromys duprasi
CTCATAAGAAAACTAGTGGGATGCCTCTTAGTTGATTCCATTCAAGTTGACAACTGAGAATAGCCATCAAAGTCCATGATCGTGATTGTTATTTTTAGAAGCATAGGACATGTTTTCATAAATTTCCATAAAAACTTGAAAAACAGAAAATGTAAATAGACATGATGCTGTGTGATTAGAGATAGTCTGTACCACAGTAGTTGTGGTTGTCAATGGTGGCAGTATGTATTGCCGTCTGCACACCTTAAGAAAGCAGCTCCATGAACCAGGGAGAAAACTCAGGGAGGAAAGCACTTGCTTCAGATGCCCAAGGACCTGAGTTCAAATCCCAGAACTAATGAACAAAAGCCTGTGTTGTGTGCCTGTAACTGTAATGCTACAGGAGGTGAGAAAAGAGAACCCCAGGGCCTGGCTGGCCAGCCAATCTAGCAGGAACAAAAGACACCCTGTCTCAAAATAATAAAATAGAGAGTCAACTGAAGAAAGCGTCCTGATGTTCACCTCTGCCTTCCACATCTGTCTTTATTGGGCAAGCACACCTGCACACACACACACAAAATCAATTCTATTACACTTACATCTTCTTGATCAGTACAAATGAAACTACTTTTAAAATAATTCAGCCATAGTTAAAATTTCAGGAAAATAAAGTGATAGAATTAGTAAACCTTGGGAGGAAGCACCTGGCTAATGCAAGTGTGTTACAGGGTGTGCTGGAAAGACAAAGCAGAAAGGGTGAGGAAACCAGATCCTGGTGCACAAAGGACACAGACGATCCTGCTGAAAACAGGTTCTCTCATCTCACGCCTCGTGGCCCATCTCGTTATCTGTACTGGAAACAGACAGAGTGCTTCCAGAGACATTTAACCACTTGCCATGAAATTTCTCTTCCAACACTCAGAAATATAACCCTTAGCCAGAGCATGTAAGGTTCACAGGGTTTAAAATTTTTTAGATTTATGAAATAAGATTCATTGAAAAAATAATGCTCTCGGTCTGACACTGTAACATGTTTTATTGGACATTATTCATCTCATCATCTTCTCTTATCAGATAACTTTACAACATTTATTTCAGTTCTTCCTTTTGAAGTGTGTGAAGTAAGTAATGTCTGCCAATTCTCAATCTATCAAGAAACTCGTTTTTCCCACATTCCTAAGTATTGGCCTGCAACCAGAGTTCATTGGTCTTAGAAGGCTGAGAAAAACAAAGAAATGGTGTATTAATTCAATACATTATTACTGGGCTTTTATTAAACGGAATTAGTGCTTGTCCATCACAAATTTGCTTAACATTAAAAACTTATTATTATTTTATGTTCTCCTGCTATGTTATATACTCAATTATAGCAATATATAAGAAAAAGGTTCTTTTTAACATGCTTGTTTAATAAAATGTAATAAATAATAATAATAGCAATAATAATAAAACCTTCTCAACCTCATGCTGGTCCTTAAATTAATGTTTGCAATTCTATTGCTCCATGAAATTTCAAAAGGTTCCACCCATATCTGTTCCTTCTTCCAAATTTATATATTTATTGTTTTGGATCTAGCAGCTAAAACCTTTAGCCTTCAATTTATGCTGATTGAATACATGATTGCTGAACAAAATGAGCGGAGGGATGGAGGGATGGAGGGATGGAGCCCACCTCTGGGAATATTCGCTAATTAGAAAGACCTAAAGTTGTTATAGGTAAAAATATATTAGGCGCAAAACTATACAGGGATCATGAAAGGAAAAGAATAGGTCTTAAGACTGGAGACAGGAATAAGAAAATAGAAGGAGGGACTATTGGGGGGGGGAGGAAGAGAATCAATCAGAGGAAGGCAAGAGTACAGGACAGGTGGTGGGAACAACTGAGAACAAACTACATACATACACACACACGAAAATACCATAACAAACCCACTGCTTAGTGCACTAACCCAAAGAAAGCAGTTTCTAAAAGGACACAACACTGTACTGAAACATGAAACTAAAGTGACAGATATTCCTGAATGAAGTGCCATCCCAGAATAACAATGTCATTATTACTAAATATGCTATGCTGTCACAGGTTGAAACATTTGGTGTACATTCTTCTCTTTATGCCCACAAGTGATCTCTAAAGAACCCAGTTTGAGCTCTATTTCACAAAAATGAGCATGAATCCTAGAGAGTGGAGATGTACTTGAAGGAGAAGTCCCACAGGGAGCTTTCGTAGACGGCATGCAGCCACCTCTCTTTCTCAGGAAGAAGCATAAGAAAGTGAAGAAATGGCTCTAGAAGGATTGCCAGCTGTGTTCAGTCCTCATGCTCCAGCTCACCCTTGCATTATTTGTGCTGTGAATTCAAACAGAACTACCGCCCTATACCCATCACAATGTGAAGCAAGGCTTATTCTCAAATTTTTGCCTATTGTGTTTTGCTAGACACATGTTTTCATGTAGGGGTCTGTCCTCTGCAGAGCATGGCTCTGTGTTCTACTCACAGTAGGCACTCAAGAGTGTCTGTGCATTCAATTAGATTGCTTCAGTGTTGCTAAGATTTTAATCTCACAGGTACATACTGCCAACCGACACAAATGAAGTAATTGAACATGAGGTCAAGCAGAGAGATGGCTCCTGATTTAAAAGGACATCTTGAGGGCTTAAAATAAATATTCACAGAAACCACCAGAGGTTATGAAGACTCAATCAATTATGTCAGAAATAGGGAAAGATGCCATCTCCAACAAAGCGTGGAACAAACCCTCACTCAGCAGCCCTCTGCTGATGTCTGGAAAGCATAAGATTAACAGCACCATACCCTGTGGCTGTTCACAGTTACACAAATGATTGCCATAAAAACTATTTCTTCAGCGATTGAATTATGAAAAACCATATTTTCCCCCTGGGAAACAGAAGCAAGTTTATCATTTTTTACCAGGAGTTTGGTAATGGCTACCCCTCAGCAGTGATTATGAGGAAGCACCTGTCTATCAATGCCGGTGCACCCCACCTAAGAAAGGGGCACCAGAAGAACATGGAAAGTAAATGGAAGGAGGAGGACTCTTACCCTGAGAGCACATATAGAAATAATACTGGATCTCAATACTTAACCACGGATACCTAGATAAGGTACAGTGATAGAGAAAGCATGCTGCATGTGTGGGAAGCAAAGAAAGCTGTGTATCTAATAGTAACCAAGCAATAAGAGGAGGGAGATGGTTTCAGAAAAAGAACCTTTGAATGATGTTCTGGGTTTCCAGGCTGACAAGGCAGCTTTATAGCCTTGCTCCGCCAAGGAGCATTGCCAGACACCTGCTCTCAGGCTCTCTCTATTCTTGCCTTACAAGCTCCTCTTCTTTCTCTTCCTCTTCAAGAGGTTCTGAGCTCCAGATCTCTGGACAAACCAACCTCAACTCAGTACCCCACTTCACCAAGCTCCCTCTTGTTCACTGGAACATAACCAAACAGCGACACAGAGGAGGGCCTGCCTGCCCCATGGAGAGGCAGAGCAATGCTTGGCATTACCGTCCACTTTCAATGCCAGTGGTTAGTACGGCTGTCCTCCGAGTGTAGACTCTCCTCATCTCATGAAGGAGTTGAATCCTGAAAAACTTGTTATAAATTACAAAGTATCATGAGTCTAAAATGCACTTCTATATATAATATACTGGCTATTCCAGGTTAGCAACATGACTCAACATGGAGTATTGGTAGCTTCCCCTCCTGGTCAGGTCATGGGCTCTGTCCCAGGAGCTGTAGCTCTGTGCCACTAGGTCAGGGAAAGAGGGAAAAACAGAAGAAGAGAGTGAAAACCTGAAGAAGTAGAAAGATAAAATTATGGGCCACAGTGTGAAGCTATAGCTGGGAAATACCAGATGCCTCCCTCCTATGTCCTACAATAAAGTCAAATAGCCCTGTGTTGAAACACCTTAAGGCTGGGGTCTTGTGTATTTTTTTAACTCTGGTCCACAGCTGGGTGATATTAGGGGCACTATTTGTCCTGATGAAAATGTTATCTATGTGATTCTTAAGCCATGCATTGGCTTGAGAGTATTATCTCAGAAATGTGACAAGTATAATAGAGAGTGTTTTCCTAACACGTCTAATCATGAAAAAGGGTAGAGTTTTCATGGTAGAGTCAGTTTCGGGGGAAGAAGAGAGCCAATGCCTCCTCTGCCCACCCTCATGGCAAAGCTTGTGGGGGTGGGGGAAACACCACACAAACAACCCCTAGACCTGACCAAAGAGGCCGTTGTGTGGCAGCTTCGGGCAGTTGACTCTGAACACATGGAGTGGGGCCCTGGAGAAATGCAGAAGAGTACAGCTGGCAGTTCACGCAAGGACTGAAACTGCACCTCCGAAAGTATCATTTCGAATAAGTCTAACTTGATCAAATTAATTTAGTTAGCATAGTTTTCTTTTACTTTAGTCGTTGTTGTTGTGCTAAATTCTGAGCTAAGTCCCCAAGACGCCAGATTAACAAGACAAACACTGTCGGAGAATGGTAAGGAGGAAAGTGGACAAACTATTATGAGACAGTGTTGGAGTCCTGGGCCACAGCCAGGATGAAGAGATCATGCAGGGCCTTGCTAGGGCTTAGGAGGAAAGTAGAGTGATGCTGGGCAGAATATTTCGCAGCCAGCTGGTAACACAGGAAAGTCTCTCCAGCAGAGGGAGGCCAGGAGGAAGAGAAGATCCCGTGACTTGGCGTGTCTAGGAGACAATAGGTGTGTGCAAGGAGATGCATCCAGATCCCTCTGGCTAGAGAAGCAGGTGCAGAATGAGGACTAGCAGTCCTGAGCCAGGAAAGGAACACTGCAGGCTGGACCCTCCAGAGACTAACAATCATGACTTTAATATCCCTGAGAGATAATGACTTCCCAAATCCTTTCAAACACATGAAGCTTCCTTCAGAGAATTTAATCTCAGCATTCAGCTTAGGAAGTACTAAAAGGCACACCTTTCCTTTCTTTTTTTTCAATTTCTTTTTTATAATTTAGTCACTTTACATCTCAATTGTAGCCCCCTCTCTCATTTTCTCCAGGTCCCTCCTTCCTTCCCTTTTCTCAGAAAGGGGAAGCCCTCCTTCCCTACCATCTGACCCCAGCCTATCAAGTCTCATCAGGACTGCATGCATCCTCTTCCTCTGTGACCTGGCAAGGCTGCCCCACCAGAAGGAAAGTGATCAAAAAGTATGCAACAGATTTAAAAACTTCCTAGAATTCAATGAAAATGAAGGCACAGCATACCCAAACTTATGGAACACAGTGAAGGCAGTGCTAAGAGGAAAGTTCATAGTACTAAGTGCCTTCAAGAAGAAATTTGAAACATCTCATACAAGCAACTTAAAGGCACACCTGAAGGCCCTAGAAAAAAAGAGTAGTAGACCCAAGAGGAGTGAACTGCAGGAAATAATCAAACTCAAGGATGAAATCAATAAATTAGAAACAAGAAGAACAATTCAAAGAATAAACAAAACCAAGAGTAAGTTCTTTGAGAAAATCAACAAGATAGACAAACCATTAGCCAAACTAACAGAAACACTATTCAAATCAACATAATCAGAAATGAAAATAGAAGCATAACAACAGACACTGATGAAACTCAAAGAATCATTGGGTCTTAGTTCAAAATCCTATATTCCACAAAACTAGATAATCTAAATGAAATGGACAATTTTCTTATAGATTCTACTTACCAAAGTAGAATCAAGATCAGGCAAATTAAATAGCCCTATATACCCAAAGGAAATAGAAATAGCTATCAAAACTCTCCCAACCAAAAAAAAAAGAAAGAAAGAAAGAAAGAAATGCCAATAACAAGATGATTTCAAGGCAGAGTTCTACCAGACCTTCAAAGAAACGCTAATACCAGTACTCTTCAAACTATTCCTCAAAATAGAAACAAAAGGAACATTACCAAACTCATTCAATGAGGACACAGTCATCTTAACACCTAACCACAAAAAGACTCAACAAAGAAAGAGAATTTCAGAACAATTCCTCTTATGAACATTGATGCAAGAATATCTCAATAAAATGCTCACAAACCGAATCCAAGAACACACAAAAGGTCAACCCCCATGACCAAATAGGCTTCATCCCAAGCATGCAGGGGTGATTCAATATATGGAAGAGCACCTCTTTTCAAGGGTTCCCCAGAGGTCCCTTCTGAAATCTCTGCCCATGGCCTAAGAGCTGCATGAACTTCAAGACTTTTGAAAATGACATCTGTGTAAAAGAATGTTCAGGCAGAGCAGTGTCCAAAAATCCACTCCGTGAGAGTGGCTGGTGGGACTTTCTCTTGTTGCTTCAATTTTGGCTTTACAGATACCTCTGATGTAAGGGGAAATGCATATTGCTACAGGGAGCAGCCACGGAGGTTAACAAAGTGTATTATAACACTGATTGGTGGACAAGTGAAAACATGATTTTTATTGTGATCTCGGTGTATCTTCCACCCCTCCCTCACACTCAGAGCATGTTTCTGGCCTCTAAACATTGAGGAGAGAAATATGACTTTGTGTTAATTCTGTCTTATCCTCAGTTCAGTTTTCCATAGTCAAAAATGCTGAAGTTGGAGAGATAGGTGGCTCAGTGGCTAACAGTGCTGTTGCTAGCAGAATATCACAACCACCTGTAATCCTAGATCCAGTGAATCCAACAAGGCACACATGTGGAACACATACGTGTGTGCCGGCAAACCATTTATACACAAAAGGCAAAATGAATTTAATTTTCTAAAAACATCCAATTCTAAATCATTAAATGAAAATATATAAAGTAGACAATTCAAAATTCTTAAGCTGTGTAATATTCTTCATAGTGTGGTGAAATACTGCAATGCCCTGTGTCATCCTGCCCATCATACGGTCCATCCTTGTGTCTAGATACCCATGCTCTCCATGGTACCTGTTAGCTGCTTGGAAACTATCCATGTAATCTCTTCAACCGTGGTGGGTTTGCAGTGCTTCTGTTCAATGAACACTGGTTTGACTTAACAATGGCTTCAAAGCAGGAGGGATGTAAGGAAGAATGGGTGAACCCTGGGACTACATAGCAGTTCTGAAAGCACAAAGGAAAAGACATGCAGAATGCTGGTACTGCCTGCTGCTCCAGGCATACACTGAGCTCCTGGCATGCATTGCCCACAGATGAGCAGCACCACTGTGTTCTGATGCAGAAGCTGGCTTCTGGCCTGCTCACTGAAGTTGCAAATCACAAATCTCTTCTTGTTCTAGGCAAGAAGAGAAATATCCTAACAGGAAGAATAGAAAACTCCTGATCTAGAACAAAGCCTAAGACAGGGGCAAAGATGAATCAAGGGTTTCATGAGCCTGCAGCTTCAACTATCTGTCCGGTCTCTTTCTAAAAAAATAAAATAAAAAATACAGACTTATAAGTATAAATTCAATAGTTCATTCAGAAGGAAAAATTAAATTATAATAAGTTACTCTTGAAGGGATTTTAAAATAACACAAAGTCATATCCACAGTGTTTATTTTTCAACTGGTCCTCACTGTTGTGTAGTATGGTTTCAGCTATGTGTTTGTATTCACATGACTTTTTGCAACCACTGTGTTTTCTATGGATGTAGATGCCCAAGACAATTCTGTCATGGTAAGGAAAAAAATAGAACTTTGATATACAATTGTCATTAGTTAGTTATTATTTTTTGTTTTGTTTTGTTTTAATTTTATTTTTATTACATATATATATATTAATTACAGTTTATTTACTTTGTATCCCAGCTGTAGCCCCTCCCTCATTCCCTCCCAATTCCACCCTCCCATAGCCCTCTCCAAGTCCACTGATAGGGGAGGTCCTCCTCCCCTTCCATCTGATCCCTAGCCTATCAGGTTTCATCAGGAGTGGCTGCATTGTCTTCCTCTGTGGCCTGGTAAGGCTGCTCCCCCTTCAGGGAAAGGTGATCAAAGCGCCAGCCACTGATTTCATGTCAGAAACAGTCCCTGTTCCTATTGCTAGGGTACCCACTTGGATACTGAGTTGCCATGGGCTACATCTAGGTTATCTCCATGAATGGTCCTTGGTTGGAGTATCAGTCTCAGAAAAGACCCCTGGGCCCAGATTTCTTTGTTCTGGTGGTCTCCTTATGGAGCTCCTGTCCCCTCCAGGTCTTTCTATCTCCCCTTTCTTTTATAAGATTCCCTGCACTCTGTCCAAAGTTTGGCTATGAGTCTCAGCATCTGCTTCGATACCCTGCTGGGTAGAGTCTTTCAGAGGCCCTCTGTTGTAGGCTCCTGTTCTGTTCCATGTTTTCTCCCCCTTCTGATGTCTATACCGTTTGCCTTTCTGAGTGAGGATTAGTTATTATTGAAATTTTAGAAAGGTCATGTTAGCTTTACAACTCCTTCTTGTAAATCATAAATATTCAGAATTCTCAAATTGAGAAGAACCTCTATCAAGTTTCAAGATTTCAAGTCACTCCAAATTTTTCTTTGGCATAACCCATGTTTCAATGTATGTATGTGTCTGTGTACATGAATACTATGTATGTATGGGTACCTGAAGAGAACAAAGAGGTCCCCAGGTCCCTGGGAATGAAAATTCCACATGGTTGTGAGCCACCCAACATGGGTGCTAGCAAGCAAACCCAGGTCCTCGGAAGGAGCAATAAGCTGTCTCAACTCTTCAACCACATCTCCAGTCCCAAACTCAATCCAGTGCTACCATGACCAACTTTCTGCTTCTATTCTGATTGGTAACATGCATTGAGCAGTTTGCCATTGATGTCTCCTTTGTACTCTGGAATAGGCATTTCCAACTCAGTCACTAAAGTCACAATTCTAGTTCAAGAGAGCAAAAATTCAAATCTTTTTTTCAATGCTTTCATGAGTCACTTCTCTTCATTAATGGGGTTATTAAGCAATCTAAGAACATATTCATTGCTGCTGTTTATTAATTTCATACAGAAAGAATTTTTAGCCTAAAAGTAATAAAAAGTCATTCAATCAGGTTTCTTTTAATTACATTTGATGTCAATACAACAGTAAATAAGCTTCCCCTTCATTTCGTTTACTTACTTTGTTTAACACCACAGCTTTATGCCTTTCTTCCTATCTCATTCTGATCAATGGTTTGGAATACTGAGTTACTTTCACTTTTTCATTTCCACAGTTTCCCCAAGGGAGTCATATAAAATTTCATCAGTTCAATGATTTAGTCGTTAACGCTCATGATTTCAATCATTATCATTATTTAAAGAATATCACTTCTCAATGTGCCCTATAAAGGGCACATCACTTTCATTTAAAAATCTGAAGGCATAACTTCCATTTTTAAATGCTTAAATATATTAATCATTAATGAAAAAAGTCTGAACATCCTATCTTCTCTGTTCTTGAAAGAATTTTGTGTAGGACATTTTTATTTTATTCACATACATGTTCTGTGTGTGTGTGTCCGTCTGTTTTGAGGCCATTGTTAAGTAAAATCAGTGTTCAGTGAACACAAGCACTGCATGTGTGCATAAGCACAGGTGTGGGGATCAGACAGCTGTCTTCTTCAGTTGCTTTCCTCCTTGTTTTCTGAGATATGGTCTTCCTTTGAAACCCGGGCTCACTAATCACTAGGCTGGCCAACCAGTGAGCCCTAGAGATCCACCTGTCTCCACCTGCAATGGGATTACAAGATGCACCACATGCCTGGCCTCTTGGGTAATGAGACATGAACACAGGTCCTAGCTCTTTCCCAAGATCACACATCTTCTTGTCCACAACTCCTCCCAGTGAGGTGGGATCCTCATAGTAGCATGAGCACAGTTCCTTTCCATTGCTGTTGTGACAACTTGAACATCATTTCTATTGCTCATTATATGTTTGGATAAATTCTTTGCAAGCATTATTTGCTTGGCTTGGGGAGAAACCGTTTTTCTTGATTAAACAATGATGAAGGACATTTATTAACACCAATGTGATGCTTATCAAAGTCAACTAACTCCAGCCCAAATGATGCTGAAATTTCTGCAAATATGGGTGACATAAAAACCATATTTTGTTTGCTTTTTTCTTTCTTCTTGTTTTTGTTTCTAGTTTAGAAGTTTATCAATCTCTTTACCTTTTCCACCCTCATTAGCTGCTCACATTTCTGTAAGTTTTGTTGTCTTTATAGTTGTTGTTACTTTTTTCAGATTTTAATCTTTACACGGTATAGCTTCAAACACAGTCGTTTTCTTGCCAAATTTCGTCTTATTCATGCCAAGAAGTTTCTTGCCAAAATTCTCTTTATGTTAGATGTCTGGCTTTTATTAAAAAATTCTCTCCCATTTTATCTGGATTGTTATATAATTAACAACTTCAGATAAAGGTGATAGAATTAAGGTGACATTAATGGACATGCAAAACTAACTCACATTTATGTTTAGTCTTAGGCCTTGTTGCACCAAGCTATAGTTGCTTAATAATAACTTTCTAATATTGACACAATGACATATTGATGAATACTTGGAGCATTTCTATCACAGCTTTGCTGTGTTGAAGGTTATTTTGAGTGTCACTTCATCTGGTACTCTTCCCCAAAAAAACTATTTCTAAAAAAAAGATGTCTTACATGTACTAGGATAAGAAGTAATACACACAGAGAGAGGATGGAATGTGTGGTCTCGCTCACAAATGCTCTAACCTGTACAGAACTGCTGTGCAGTGATGTGCAAACACAGAAATCTTATAAATAATGTTCTACAATTCTGTCATGAATTCAATGGCAGGCTCTCTGATCACCTCCCCCTGGGGGAAGGGGGGTGCAGCCTTGCCAGGCCACAGAGGAAAATAATGCAACCAGTCCTGATGAGACCTGATAGGCTAGGGTCAAATAGAAGGGGAAGAGGACCTCCCCTGTCAGTGGACTGGGGGGAGGAGCATAGGAGAGAAAAGGGAGGGGGGATTGGGAGGAGACAAGGGAGGGGCACAGCCGGGATACAAATTGAATAAATTGTAATAACTGATAATAAAAAGGTAGATGATATTTAAGTAACTGTACATGTATGTTTACAAGGGCATTCCACATAATTCCTAAGTAGATGTAAGTGGGTATTGCTTCTATACTAAATCTATATTACCATGATAATGACCCTCAGACTATCTTCTGGCCTCACCCCTCATGTCTCCTCCAGGACCCTGGTATTTTTGATGTGGTCTCTTAGGCTGTTTTCATCACACTCCACCTTCTACACTATTATTTTACAATACTCATATTCTCTGGGAAGGACCTGTAGAAACCACCCTTTCAGGCACTTAGCAATACCTTCTGGTACAAAAGACATCAAGCATGACTTCAACAAACAAATAACTTCTTAGATGAACCTCTGCCTCCCTAGCATAGATCCAAGAGGCCACAAACACCTAAAGCTATCTAACATGGGAAGAAATTAGTGGTACATCATAGTCTCAATTGATCATGGGCAAAATGTTTTATATTTAGAGAATTTGCACAAATACATGAGAATTTAAATTACTAGAACCCTCTCAATTGCTAGTGAAAACAACAACAACAATAATGATGCACAAGTTCAATAAAAGGACAGCAGAGACTAAGGACCCTTTAGGGAGCGTGACCCATTTTCTGGGAGGGAGGCATGTATGTGATCTAATGCCAATGATTCTAATTATGATGAATCTACTTCCTGATAGAAGAATGCAAAACTAGCAGGATTGCAAAGCAAAAAATGCATGCACTGGCTAGCATATATCCCAGAGGAGAAAGACTAACTGGCGGGAGTGAGGAGACCAAAATCTCAGCACACAAACTCACTCTCACCTCATCAGACATGGAACCTATATGGATATTGAATTTGGGGGACATCAATAACTTGCACAGCTGTGATCTTTCTAATATCTGGTGAAGCCACACTTAACCATTTAATTGACTGGAAATACCCTACTCCCCAGAAATGGCCAGTTTATCACTAACCAGACAAGAGGTGGGCTCAGGTAGATCATTACACAATCAAGAAATGTAACACATCTTGTATGCCCAGATTTGAGTGTGTGGTTGCAAATGAAAAAATATAATCTCAACATTATGTGGGATATTGGCTATTTGCACAGTGAGCAAAGAGGTTAAAATAGCAAGCATATTGTTATCAGTAAAGATACCAAGCTGGAGATGGCTGCACATGCTTTTGATCCCCACACTTGGAAGTCAAAGGCAGGTGGTTCAAGACCATTCTGAATTTCAGGAAGCTTTTGATACAGAAAGAAACCATGTCTTGAAAAACAAAACAACAACAACAAAAAGACAAGAAAAGGAAGGAAGGAAGGAAGGAAGGAAGGAAGGAAGGAAGGAAGGAAGGAAGGAAGGAAGGAAGGAAGGAAGGAAGAGCAGAAAGTACAGGGGGGAAAAAGATATGGCACTAGCTGAGAAAAGTATTAAAGACATCACTGAGAACAGTTCCACTGGAGAGCCGGTGAGATCCCTACAGTATTTGTTCGTAGTTTTCCTTTTCACCAGCACCATAATTGACTGACTCCCCATTCTGTAGTTACATCTGTTTTTCATTGTTGGTACCACAAAATCAGAACAGAATGGTTTTGACCAGAGAACAGTCACGGCTCTGTGTGTGAGTTTCTCCACAGTCTTCCACTACACAACAGCCAGACACCCATGAGGCTCTCCAGATCCACTCACCACAACTGACACTACACCCCTGGCTTCCTGCCAACACTCAGGACAGCAAGCATAGCAGTCACAGCTCCTGCAAAGAACACTGTAGAATTCTGTTACAGAAACTGCTGTCTGAGAAACCATGTTCTCTAATGAACACCTCACTGTACTGTACCTTTAGCACTGAATAAACTGCACGTTACCGCAGCTGTTGGCCAATCGGAAATGTGATGTACGCTAAGCGGTTCCAGCACATGTGGAGTCTTTTCAGCCTGTGACGGGAATGATGCTGTGAGTAAACATGACACCAGGAAAGGCAAAAATGGGACAACAGAAAAATGCCGCAATATGTTCACTGCCAGACCAACCTCCTGGAAGAAAAACAAATGCTAAGTGTCTGAGCTAAAATAAATTGTAGATAAAACATGATGTCAGTAATAACTACTTTGAGATGTAAGCCGTGGTTCTATTCTGCCACAGGGTAAAAGTGTGTCCATTTTTCATTCAGATTAAAAGAAAAGCTGAGTCTTCAGCTATAATTTAAAGTCCAGCAACACTGTAATCTTTTTGTCTCCAAGGAGTCCTCTGTTTAGCACCTCTGAGAGGTCTACCTCCTTACAAATGTTACTCTGCGTCTCTAGTAGTACACTGCATAAATGGGGGTGTGGAAGGAAGGAATGTCCAGCCCTCTGCTTGTTCCCTCATGGTGTTATAGACTCCCCGACTAAAACCACTGCACAACTAGTATGGTTTTTCCCAGAAATGAATGGTACCCATTTATATTTCCCACCATCTGATTTGAGGGCCTTGACTAAGAAGGCAGGAGGATCCATAGTCAGAGCCGGGTCATCTTGAAGCAATAATGGCATTGCATAGTTCAAAATGATCATTTCTTAAGTACTGGACAATATGATTAAGAATAGTTTTAGGGTACCAACAATTTAAGCTCTGTCCCTTTGCAGTTGTTTTGCAAATGGTTTGTCCCTCTGAGTTTCAGCTTCTCTCTCTCCCGCCTTGCTGTGACTCTGTAGTATAAACCCAGAGCTTTGTACATGCCAATCAAATGCATGTGTGCATGTGGTTTGGTTTGGTTTGGTTTGGTTTGGTTTGGTTTGGTTTGGTTTGGTTTGGTTTGGTTTGGTTTGGTTTGGTTTGGTGTTGTTGCTTTCTTTTTTTTTTCTTGTTTATTTATTTGTCTCACTTCATGGCCCAGCTTCATCTCAAACCCCTAAGCTCAAGTGAGTCTTCTGCATCAGTCTTCTGAGTAGCTAGGACTAGCAGCATTCCCACCCTACCTAGCTACTTCCTCTTTCTATGGTGCTTTTGCTAGTATGACCATGTGCTTATATTAGACAAGATGACACACAGAGTATTGTCTCACAATACCCTCTCAAAAAAATTGAGCTGATATTCTATTTCAGTTTCAGAGAGGAGTCACTATACTTTACAGCTTTGCATCCTCTGCTGAACCATTCTAAATAGGAATTGCAAATTCTTCAACATATCCACATTGTTCACAAACTTGCCCTGGTACTAGAATGGGCATTAGAGACACAGCAACAGGAAGGCAAAAATACCTGCTCACTGTTTTGCCTCAGGGGCCAACACAAGGCAGGTCTGCACAGCCTCAAACACAGTGTGTACCTCTCAGCCATAGAGAGTGCCTCAGGGGGTATGAGAGACAGTCACCAGGGAGAATGCAGCCACCACTCTTCACAAGGTGAGAAATAGCATCTCTGAAAATTATCTAGGGCAAACATCTTGGCAGACATTTCAAAATGCCAATGACCATCATTCAAATGAGAAAACTCACCTTTCGAAGCCTTAGGCATTTGCTCAAGAATCTGCCTTGTGAAGTAAGATCTCAGTCTCCAGATACTGTCCTCTGATTGCTTAGATGCCCCACTAACCTGCTTCATACCACGATGGCACCTCGCACCGAGTTCTATTTGATAAGTTTATATTCTCATTGCTGTTCACTTCCTTTCCATAAGATCTAACTACAGATGGAGAATGCACTCCACATGGAACTTGGGTGCTTTAGGCATTGTGGTACAGTTGGGTTTCCTAACACAAAATAACAAATCTCCTGTGTATGTCTCCCAAACACCATGTCATTGCTTCAATCAGCTCATTTTATTCAGTCCATTAGATTTGGCAGATTGTGTATTAAATATCAGTGAGCGGGTGACAAAAAAAAAGAAAAACAAGTAAAAGTAATGGCACACGTCCATAATTCTATTATTAGGAAGCTGTGACAGAAGGACTGTGAAATTGAGGCTAGCCAGGCTACATAGTGGATTTCAAGCCATCATGTACAACATTATATGCTATGTCTCTAAAAATTCATAAGTATAAATAAATAATGAAAATATAAGCAACAGATAAAGTCTCGTAACGCTTACTTTTCCAAGGACCATGCATGAAGAGGGCCTAGACCCTCTGCTCTGATGTAGCTGATCAGCAGCTCAGTCTTCATGTGGGTTTTCTAGTAATGGTAGCAGGTGCTGTCTCTGTTGCCTGCTCTTTATTTACTTCTCTCTAGTGGGAGGCCATTGCCAGGCCACAGAGGAAGAGGATGCAAGCAGTCCTAATGAGACTTGATAAGTTGGGGTCAGATAGTAGGGGAGGAGGGCTTCCCCCTTGCTGAGAAATAGGGAAGGGGAAAAACGGAGAAGGAAGATGGGTAGAACCTGCGGTAGATGAGGGAGAGGGCTACAATCAGGTATAGAGTGAATAAACTGTAAAATATAAAGTTAAATTTAAAAA
This sequence comes from Pachyuromys duprasi, assembly GCA_028658305.1. Lineage (NCBI taxonomy): Eukaryota > Metazoa > Chordata > Mammalia > Rodentia > Muridae > Pachyuromys > Pachyuromys duprasi. The sequence continues at coordinate 19,184,135 of CM053763.1, forward strand.
ATAAAGCTTACTTTTACTTTCTGGTGATCAGAGATAGTTTGTTTTCTGTTCTTCAAAGGTCTAGCTAGGGGACAATGGTATAACACAGTAGCACTAAATTATTGACTTATCTGATTTCACTAGTTCTTAGGATTTACACTTTTTCCTATTTTAATCTTTCTAAAATCAAGACATATCACACAGCCAATACATTCTTCCAGAAGCTGTCATTTGTGTCATAGCTTTGTGAGGGGAAAGTGGGATGCAAACAGGAAAGTACAGGCACATTGCATGCTATGCCAAAAAAATTTCAAGGCCAGAGATTGGAAGAGTGAAGGGTAATGTGTTCTGGCCTTGGTGTTGCTCTGCTTTGGTTGCCCCCCTAGATGCACTAATTCTTAGACTAGTATAGACTCACAGTGAACCCCTCAAGTCTATGATGTTTAGTTCCCAAGCAGGGCATTCCACACTGGCCAGACAGAAGAGAATCACATAGAAGACACATGTGGGATATTTTCATGGGACAAAACAGGAGGAGCTCATATCACGTGTGCAAACATCCACTCACCAAGGCCCAGTCACATGGTTATATCTACCTGGAAGAAACGCTGGGTGCTGTGGTTGTAACCTGAAATGGTCTCTGCACACTTAATTTTAAGCTCTGGGTCCTCCACTTCTGGTGCCTTTGTGAAGGCTGTTGAGTCTTTAGGAAGTGGGACTTGGCTGGTGGGAGTAGCTCACTGGTAAAGAGCCTTTGCAGACTAGACTAATACTGCAGTCTCCTGGATCTTGTGTTTCTGGACTGCCACTCTGTAAGAATCTTCCACCACTTGCGCTTGCTGCTGTGAAGTCTTAACGATGGGATGAAACCGTCCTGAGAACAGGACCCAAAATAAACCATCCCTCTCCCAGTATTAGTTATCATGTTTGTTGCAGTTACTAACTGCCTTGAAAAAAAAGCAATTGAAGAGATAAAAGATTTATTTCCGTTCATGGTTTGAAGGGACAGAGTCCATCATGGCAGAGTGGGTTGATAGCAAAAGGAGGGAGAGCTGCTCATGCTGGATCCGCAGTAAGGAAGCAGAGAGCAGACAGGAAGTGGAGGCAGACTGTAAAAATCCAAGGCTGCCTTCCAGGGGCTCATTTCCTCCACTGAGGCTCCACCTCCTAAAGGTTCCACAATCAGTACAACCAGCTGAGGACCTATAGTTCAAACACACGATCCTTGGCTGGAGAGATGGCTAGGTGGTTAAAAGTGTCATATTGCAGAAGGTCCAAGTTTGGGTCTTAGCATCCACTCAGATGTCTCAACAAGCTATGTAGCTCCAGCTCAGGGGAATCATGTCTGACCTCCACTGGCAGATAGAGATACACACATGTACACATAATTAAAAATAAGATCAGTAAAACACACACACAGTGTAGTCTTGAGTGATCTTTCTCATTCAAGCCCCAAGAGCAGTCTGATCCAGGCCCTGTAAGCAGACAGTAACGCAATGCATTCGTTCCAACCTCAAAAGTCTCCAAACTTCTTAACAATTCCTGTATTTTTTTAAGTATTGCCTCTTCTGTTCTTCTGAGACTTGAAGCAATTTCTTGATTGTCAGGCTTTTAAAATAAAATAAAGTAAGTTACATATTTGCAGAACCAGGTTACATATATAAAGTGACATAGAATAAGCATTTTCACTGTCAAATGCAGAGATGGGGAGGGAGGTGACAGCTTTCTGGAACTTCAATACAAGCCTCGATGAGCCTTACTCTCGTGTCTTTCATACATGCAAAATTAGGACCATACAGAATATGCTACCAAGTTCTCCTTCCAACTTGAGAAATAGCCTGGCCACCTTGAACCACAGTTACATCAACCTCTGTGCCCTGGAGAAACACTTCTGTGGGTGGGTGGTTTTCTGGCATGAAACCCCTTCAGAAATATTCCCACTTTAGACTCTACTTTCCCGTGAATTTTTTATTTTCACAAGATTGAGCCTTTAGTGAGTGAGGTCTTTTCTCAAAGGTCTTGTCCCAATGTCCAAGTGCAGATGGGGAGGCTGGCTTCAGTGGTGTGAGTATCATAACATTACAACTGTTTTCCTTTTCCGCGCAAATAGCACATTCTCATCTTTCTGCTGCTTTTGTAGATAACTCTTTCTCACAGTAGAGCTGGATAAGAGCACTAAACAGTAACCATAGCAAGGCCTGAATCTTGTCTTGTATTAGAATTTCCCCCACCAAAGACCCTAGAACTCATTGGCACAGGAGACTTCTTCCTGAATAGAACACCAACAGCACAGGCTCTAAGATCAACAATCAATAAGTGGGACCTCATGAAGCTGAAAAGCTTCTGTAAAGCAAAGGACACTGTCATCCGAACGAAACGACAGCCAACAGATTGGGAAAGGATCATTACCAATCCCACTTCTGACAGAGGG
>CM053763.1:19194571-19205136 GCA_028658305.1 Pachyuromys duprasi
TATGTCTGGGATGCAAAGTACCTAACCTGTGATTGATATAAAAATAAATAAATTTTAAAAAATCTTATTATATATTTTAGAGGAACCTATAGTAAATACAAATCAACATACACAAATAATAACAAAGCCTTAAGTGATGATATGCTATTAGATAATTCTATCATAGAATGAATTATTTGATGTGCTAGTTATACTATGTATAATATATGTATTGTGTTCCATGAATATAATTATTATTTTTTATTCTATAACATTGTAAATCCTTGGGATATTTGTTTTACTTAGGAATTTTATAGGGGTCTTCTGGGTATTGGTATGCATGATGTTTATATGTGAGTGTGTGGAAATAAGGTGTGGGATTCTTAATAATTTTAAATTATTAATGTTAATAATAAACATTAAAAATTAATAATAAACATTAAAAATATAAATTACATTAAAAAAAACACAAGTCACCTGGAGATTTGTGTGTCCAGAATTATGAACAATATAATCTGCTCACAATGCCAAGATATGATTTTATTTTTTTAATACATTTTTTATTTTATTTATTTTTATATCAATCACAGGTTAGGTTTTTTGCATCCCATGCGTAGCCCCCTCCCTCATTCCCTCCCACCCTCCCCAGCCCTCCCTCATCTCCTCCCCACCCCCTCCAAGTCCACCAACAGGGGAGGACCTCCTCCCCTTCCATCCAACCCCAGCTCATTTTAAATAACTTAAATCAGTTGTGCCCAGTATCTCTGTGCTTAAAATGTGGACTTTCATGGTTATTGCATTTATTTTCTTATTGGTCATAATCTATGCATGATTGGTATATTTGTCCATAGTGAGTCCTACATAAAGATGCTGCATCTAAGTTACTCTCCATTTAAAATAATGCGGAAGGCACATTTTGAGAACACACATCTACAATCTAGGGAGATGCCAGCATAGATACAATATACAGTTTTGTCTTTTTGAGGTAAAGCATGATTTAGTTTCAACTTAGGAATTTATTTTCTCAGAATATGAATGATAAGTCTTAGAGAAATTGGTTATTTATTTTTATCTTAAAATGAGGCTTAAATTTCTTGTTATAGCTTTTGCAGAATGCCATTCAAAATAAGTGAAAGACTTCAAATGACATTCAGTTTGGGCAAATTGAATTGAAAATGTAGAATTATACAATAGATAAAGCAGACCTTCTGTTTTTAAATAAAGATAAACACTTTAGAGATTTTGTTTCCAATCCAGTTGTAAATTGATACCTATGGATGTCTTTTATACTCTTTTTCAAGCTACAAGTACAAAGTTATAAAAGAGAAATTAGTGGCTTTCTAGGAAGGAGAGAAACTTTCCTGACTTAAATTCTGGGGTGTTCAGACCAAGAGAAAAAGTTGAAAATTACAACAAAAAGGCTTCCTTGGGTGTCTGCTCAAGCAACTGACAAATCTGATCTATTGTGTGTGAAGACCAGCTATTCTTAAGACTGGCATCTTAGGTCCTTTGTGGATAAAGCTTTCACTTTAATGACTGGTTTCCTCTATAAGCTCTTCCAGGGTGATAGTGAAAGACACTGATTTTTTTTCAAGTACTCTCTGTGTATTTTGCAACTTAAATGACATGGAAATTAAGACCTGTGTCAAGGTTTTCATCAGTCTTATGCTGACACAGAATACAGTCTGTCTTCTCCCTGTACCACTTCCTTGGAAACGGCAGTATTAAAATAAGTTTGGAGTGTTGTATCTGCTGTGCCGTATTTCTGCCGAATCTGTGAAACTACATTTAGGCTGCGGAAACTGAAGACTGTCAGGCCTTGGACTTACTTGATGAAATGGAGAAAACTTGGCCCCTGTCTGCAGGAGCTCCTTATGCCCTCAGTGGGAGAGAAAACAAGAGGTGTGTATTGAGTCCCTGTTGGTCCCTTGTGACATGAAGCTGACCTGTGGGATTTCCTGCACTATTATAAAGACACTAAAAAGTAACATTAAAGCTTATTTGCACATTGAGGTCTGCATTGCCAATGCAGACCTCTAACTATGACTACCAGTACACAGAATCACATGAGACTCTTCCATCTACATCACTTCCACTCTATTTGTCAAATCACAATGCTGGGTTACCACAAAATAGAGCACAATCCACTGACTATTTATTGAATACCTGATATTTGGGAGGAGCAATGGGCTTTCCAGAAAGATCACGGGAGGAAGCTACTTCTTTCCATAGCATGAATGCATACACAACTGCTTCTCACAGACAAATGTGCAGCCTGCATGGCCTCTGTTCCCACTCAGCCACAGTAGCAAATGGGACAAAGAGTCATGTATTACTACAGGCTGTGGCAATCATTAGGAAAATTTACTGCAGAAAATTAACCAACAGTTTTCAGCGGGAGGCCCAGAAATTATCTATCAAAGATTCAGAGACCTGAGGCAACATTTCACCTCACTTATTCAAACACTGAGGACAAAATTATGATCAAGTATGTGGTAACCTTTGTCACCTGAATGTTGACAGGCCAGTTGCTAACTAATTGGGTTCAGCTCACACTCCAAGAGAAATCCCAGTGATAATTTTGATGTAACACATATTATTTGATTCTATTTATTTTTCACAACGCTTAAATGAGGTTCTATCAGCATGTAAGGAAGAAATAAGGTGTCATGATTTGACTCCATCCTGTGGCCTTTAAAAGCAAGAAACAAAATAGCCATCCAATTAACCACACAATAAAGAACTTACTACACATATGATATGGAAAACAAAGACAGTGATGCTATCCCACCCAGGCAAGGCAGTGAAATTTGGCACCAGGAAGAAGCTATGCAAAACAAAAGCAATTCCCTAAATCAGGTTGTTCTGGCATAACCACTCTCCATTACCCTCTCCCAGTGCTTCTGGAAATGACATCATTTTAGGTGTGACAGTAACATTAGTGAGGGGCTTGTGTTATCTTCTTACATGAGATCTGCTTTTAGTGCACAGCCAAACTGCATTCTCAAAAATATAACAAGACCACATAAATTTAATTTGGTAACTATTGTGTTCAGTAAATATTTATTGAAGGTTCATTGTTATCTCCTACACTAGACGATACACAAACAACTCTAAGTAAGAAATCATTTCATCCTCATGGAGTTCAAGTTCATCAGATAAGGGTAGATGGGTAGAGAGACAGGGTTAATATCAATAAAATGTGGTCGTGGTAAGAGCAATGATGGTAGTATGAAGAGGCTATTTAAGAGTTCTGCGATAGCCTTGTCAGAGCAGATATTATGGCTTGAGTATGAAGTGTTCTTCAAAAGGCTTATGTTTTAAAGACTTGGTCATCAGCTGGCTGTACTCCTGAGAGGTGACAAATCATGAAAGTACTTCTCCATCAATGTATTAATCAACTGGTTAGTACATACTGAAAGGGCTCATGGAGCAAAAGCTTGGTTAGAGGAAGTAGATCCTGGGATGTACAGAAGGGAGTCTACTTTGAAAGGTACATATCACTCCTTGTCTCTTTTCCTTTCTCTCTCTGTTCCCTGATCATTATGAAGGTGAAGCGAGCAGTTTTTCTCCAACCTGCCGTTCTTCTTCTTTGTCTTTGTCTTTTCCTCTGTTTCAGCCTTTCTATGGACCTAAAAAACGATGTTATCAACCAGCTTGAAGACTCTGAAAATGTGATTCCGAAGCAAATCTTTCCTCCTTCGGGGCATTCCCCAATATATCTCTTATAGCACTGACACTCAAACTAAGAGATAATATTTTCTCAACAACCTAAGAGGTAAATTATTGTCCTTGAATAAAGGAAGATCAAGCAAGAGAGTGAAACTAGAGACCCTCAAGTTCTGCTGCTGAAGTCTTAATATCAGAGTGGCACTATGGTTTGGATCTTAAGTTTTCCCAAATGCCCATAGGAAAGAGAAACAAAGTCATATTCCCTGGCTCACAATGCTTTTGGAAAGTGTGGAATCATTAAAATTTAAAGGCTAACAAGAGAAAGTTGAGTCTCTGCAAGTATGGCCTTATCATGGTTATTGGGAATGTGGTTCATCTTGTCACTTTTACCAAGCTGCCATGAGGTTAAGTATGTTAGTTGCACTATGATGTTCTGCTTCACAACACATCTACAGAGGTGGGTTCAAGCAAGCATGTACTAGAAACTCACAAATATGAATCATTCCTCCTTTTTTGTTACTTTCTACATGGATTGTATCATAAAAGCAGAAAGTTGAGAATCTCACCAAGTATGAGTGAAAACTGAATGGGGAAAAATGTATGGTTTTGGAAAGTAAATAACAACCTTTCACAAAACTGAAAATCAGGATAGAATTGTCCTCGAATTAGGAAACAAAATCCCTTTAAAGCAAAAGACATGCTGTGGAGGAAGTCACTTGCAAGAAGTGGAAAACGGGCTAAGAACTAGAGGAGAAGGTATTTTATCAGAAAGCACTTTCAGCAATAATTTATTACACGTGACGCAGTGCTTTATAGACTATAATGGAAATGCATTGGGAAATATATTCTGTGCTAGGAAAGTAAGAGGAATAGCTTGTTTTTTTTCTTTTGTAAGGGAGGTAATATAGTGAGTGCATGAGTAAGTTTGACCAAAAGAAAAGAAGTTAAGGCAGAAAAAGATTATTAGGTCATTTTATATATATATAAAAAGGAGGGAATAAACAATGATGTCCAGACTGTAAGACAGCATGGGCCTTACCAATTTGTCAATGAGCAAGGAAAGATAAATGATATGGCTACACAACTGTGCAGTCACAGATACCCAAGACTATAAAAAATTCTTTACTAGAGCATTCTTTCGCAGGTCAATGCCTGTGTTCTATGGCCTGTGACATCTGGGTAGATAGCATGCAGTTTTTATTGAATATTTTCAATTCCATTTAATATTCATTCTAATGAGAATACTTTATTTAACTCCTTGGAAAGTGGCAACCACTATAACATCGTGAAATATAACATTTTTCCCTATAAACGTTTTGTAATAAATTAAAAACTCTAAAGCAGTCATCTCAGTGTTACCCATTCAGGCTGAATACTCTGAACAATAACCTTGTTTCCATGACGACAGAATATCTGCTCATCCTTTCCTATGATGTTGGAAAGCCTCAAAATTGGTTCTGACCAGTAAAGTTAAGGACAACTTAGTGAATGGGGAAAAGGAGGTGTACATGTGGGATTCTAAATTAAATCTGAGTTAACTAAAAAACAAAATACCAATTATAGTATTTATTAATTGATTTATTAAAGCAATAACAAATAAGTCAAATGGCAAGAACTGCAATAGCAGAAATCAGAAATGAGAAGCAAAAACTGTAGGGAATAGTGTGTAAAAATTTTCCAATACCATTGTTTCTTTGTGACCTCTTAGAGGAGGCCTTGAAGAAATTCAGGACTTGGAAAATATGATGGAAGGAAACTCCAGGACACCTCCCACACTGTATACCTACTTAAACTTCAGACTCTGTCCACTGTCCAGAAACTACAAGTTTTATTTTAAATTAATTCTAGAAAAAATAAAAGGGAATCCAGCAAATATACCTTTGACATCTAAAAGATATATAAGAAACTATTTCTCTTACTCTGGTTGACACACAAACACTCACACACACAAAACTTCAAGGAAAAAAAAAGGAATCAGGTACTTCAAAACCCACAGCAAAAATTCCCATACATTGAATATATACCATGTGTGTCTTTCTGCTTCTGGGACACCTCACTCAGGATGATCTTTTCTAGTTCCACCATTTGCCTGCAAATTTCATGATTTCCTTGTTTGTAATTGCTGAGTAGTATTCCATTGTGTAAATGTACCACAATTTCTGTATCCATTCCTCCATTGAGGGACATCTCAGTTATTTCCAGATTCTGGCTATTAAGAACAGAGTTGTTGTGAACATGGTTGAGCAAATGTCCTTGTTGTATACTTGCACATATTTTTGATATATGCCTAGGTCTGGTCTAACTGGATCTTGAGGTAGCACTATTCCTAATTTTTTAAGAAAGTGCCAGATTGACTTCAGTCCTGATGAGACCTGATAGGCTAGAGTCACATGGAAGGGGAGGAGGACCTCCCCTATCAGTGGACTTGGGGAGGGGCATGGGAGGAGATGAGGGAGAGAGGGTGGGAATGGTAGGGGATAAGGGAGGGGGCTACAGCTAGGATACAAAGTTAATTAATTGTAATAATAAAAAAATATTTTTTTAAATTCCCATCAAAATACCAACACAATTTTTTACAGACCTTGAAAGAACAAGTCTCAATTTCATGTGGAAAAACAAAAACCCAGAAAATTAAACCAACACTGTATAATAAAAGATCTTCTGGAAGTATCTCCATCCTTGATCTCAAGCTTTACTATAGAGCAACAGTAATAAAAACTGCATGGTACTGGCATAGAAACATATTGGTGGATTGATGGAATTTAATAGAAGACCCAAAAATAAACCCACACACCTACGGAAACTTGATTTTGACAAAGAAGCCAAAAACCATACAATGGAAAAAAGATAACATCTTTAACAAATGGTGCTAGTCTAACTGGATATCTACATGTAGAAAAATGTAAATAGATCCATATTTACCACCCTGCACAAAACTAAAGTCCAAGTGGATTAAAGGCCTCAAAATAAAACCATAAAATCTGTTAGAAAAAAAATTGGGACAGAGTCTTGACCTCATTGGCACAGGAAACAACTTCCTGAAGAGAACACCTACAGCACAGACTCTAAAAGCAACAATCAATAAATGGGACCTCATGAAACTGAAAAGCTCCTGTAAAGTGAAGGACACTGTCATCAGAAAAAAAAGAAACAGCCTACAGACTGGGAAGAGATCTTCACCAACCCTACATGTGACAAAAAGCTAATATTAAGAATATATTAAGAACTCAAGATTTTAAACACCAACAAAGCAAGTAATCCAATTAAAAAAGGGGTACAGAGCTAAACAGAGAATTCTCAACATAGGAATATCAAAGGACAGAGAAACACTTAAAGAAATACTCAACATCCTTAGTCATCAGAGAAATGCAAATCAAAAGGACAATGAGATTCCACCTCATACCCATCAGAATGGCTAAGATTAAAAACTCAAGGGGTGATGCATGCTAGAGAGGTTGTAGAGGAAGAGAAAATCTCCTTCATTGCTGGTGGGAATGTGAACTTGTATATCCACTTTGGAAATCAATCTGGTACTTTCTCAGAAAATTAGGACTAGTGCTACCTCAAGATCCAGCTATACCTCTCCTGGGCATATATCAGAAAGATGCTCAACCATACAATAAAGACATTTGCTCTGCTATGTTTATAGCAGCATTATTCATAATAGCCAGAACCTGGAAACAACCTATATGTCCCTCAATTAAAGAATGGATGCAGAAATTGTAGTACATTTATACATCAGAATACTACTCAGTAATTAAAAACAAGGAAATCATGAAATTTGCAGGCAAATGGTGGGGTATCCCAGAAGCAGAAAAACACACATGGTATATACTCATTTACAATTGGATATTAGCCATATAATATAGGATAAACATACTAAAATCTATAGTCCTAAAGAAGCTAAATAATAAAGAGGACCCTAGGGAAGAGGTTGAAGCCTCATCCAGAAGGGCAAACAGGATAAGAGAAGACAAGGAACAGGACAGGAGCCTTCCACAGGGGGCCTCTAAAAGACTCTACCCATCAGAGTATCGAAGGAAATATTGAGGCTCATAGTCAAACTTTAGGCAGAGTGCTGGAATCCTTATGGAAGCAGGGGGAGATAGAAAGACCTGGAGGGGACAGAAACTCCACAAGGAGACCAGCAGAGGCAAAAAATATCCTGGGCCCAAGGGATACTGCGGGACCGATAGTCAACCAATGACCTTGCGTGGAAAGGACCTAGACCTCTCTGCTCAATTTCCAAGTGGGTTTCCTAGTAAGGGGAGCAAGGGCTGTCTCTGACATGATCTCAGTGGCTGGCTCTCTGATCACCTCCCCTTTGGAGATACAGCCTTATGAGGCCACAGAAGAAGACAGTGCAGCCAGCCCTGATGAGACCTAATAGGCTAGGTTCTAGGGGAGGGGCATGGAGGAAAAAATGGAGGGTGGGTGGGACTGGGAATAGATGGAGAGGTCTACAGCTGCTGTACAAACTGAATAAATTGTAATAAAGAAATAAATTAATTAATGAAAAGTAAAAAGAACCGCAGCAAATGGAGAAGCCAGGAGGGGCTTGAGAATGGAGTGTTCAGGCCAGCTGCATGTACCTGTTAAAATGAGCTTTGAAGGTGAAAGTCAAAGATTTGTTCCTCCAGGAAAGTGAACATTTTAATAGCATTGCACTTCCTGTTAGCCCAGCTGATTACAGGTTCTCATGGGAATTGGTCCCCAGACAATTTGAGAATAGAATGTAATTTAGAGACATTTTCTTGGAAGAATCATAAGAGAGGGTCTAAAGAGATAAGTGGGAAAAGAATGTGTAGAAGTGTGAGGGAGGAAAAAGGGAGCAGAATTCTCACCCAAAATACCACATTTTGATTGGTATGACATGTAATTACGTCAGATTATAGGCAATGTTTTGGAACTTGGACCACAGGCTTGAAGATAAATTTGATACTTGGGAGATATGCCATGATGTACATTGAAGGTCTTTAGTCTATTTCTCTCTGTCATAGCATTATCATTGAAGTCCTAAATCAAATGATTATACATATAAGAATGCTTCTTATTGTAAAGTGAAGTGAAGTAATCAGAGGAGAGATTAAAGTGATAGTCCTCCAAAATGGGCAATAGAAATATGCAAGGAATTAGTGCACTGTATAAATTACTCTATTTAAATATTTGCACTGAAAAATAATTGAGGTAAATATTAAACACAAAGAGGAAACTTTCTATGGAAAGTTAAAAGGTAGACATACTTGAAATATGATCTTCTAAGTACAAGTGCATAAAATATATTTGATACTGAAATTGTAAAAACCAATGTTAAGCTCCACAGCTATTCTAACAACATTTTAACTTGAGAATTAGGTACTTGTGTTTCCTAAATTATGTTTGTAGTTTATTAAAATATATCAACACTTTCAGAACTATACCTACAACAGTAATATTCAAAGAAGGTCTTTCAAGTACTATTTATCTTCTTTATAAAATCTCCAACCTAACCATATTTTCCAGTTGAAATTCTATTGCTTTATTCAGTAACAAACCAATGTATTTGATAATGCAATAATTCAAATCTAATAATAATTAATGTAGAATAATATAAAAACTCTGTACCAAGCTTCCTAATTTTAAATCACACACAAATGTAGCCACATACACTAATATAATAATATAATAATATTTATTATTTATTATATTCATTCATTTAAAATTACTATTTTCTAGCGTAAGGCATAACATAATAGGAAAATATCAAATAGATATCGATTTAATTAGTTAGCAAGGAATCTAAAGAACCGATTAACCTATCTTTGAGATTGCCACACACTTCAATGTTTTAGGTAAAAAATACATGTATATTTTATCTCTGTAATGGTATTCACTGTAGCCTAGACTCCCTAGGCAGGTTTTTCTTAATTTCCCTGGAATCAAGGGATTCACTCTTGTCTTCCATTTTCTCACTTGCCAACATTACATGGGCTTGCCAGTCAAAATTTCCCCTGCTGTTAGATTGTAGTTGAGAAAACACTACACTGTTAGTTATTTTATCTCTGTGCTCTACCTTACCCATTACTAGAAGGCTTGTGGTAGTCTCTTCCTGAATCTAATGGTTAAGACGATAGGCAGAGATATTCAGCACTATACTAATAAGGACAAAAATGAGTAATAGTTGAAATAAGAAATAAGATGCAGACTACAGAAACACAAATAATGAGCGTCTTAGGGTGTCTACAGCTGTGAAGAGACACAACAATCATGGCAACCCTTAAAAAGGAAAATATTTATTTGGGACTGGTTTATGGTTTCAGAGGTTTAGTCCATTTATCATCTTGGCAAGAAGCATGGCGGCATGCAGGCAAACATGGTGCTGGAGAAGGAGTTGAGAGTTCTTCATCTTGATCCACAGGCAGCAGAAGGAGACTGCCATACTAGGCTTAGTTTGAGCATAGGAGACCTCAAAGCCTGCCTCCATGGTGCTGCACTTCCTCCAACAAAGCCACACCATAGGCCAAGCATTCAGACACGTGAGTCTATGAGGCCATTCCTCGTCAAACCATGACAATGATTTTACAGAGTATTGTTGAATACAGTCATAGGAGTGGTACAAAACAAAACCAAAAAAATTATTTACATAAAAAACAGCAGTTAAAATAGAGGGATGTAGCTCAGGGGTAGAATGTTTGCCTAGCATGTACAAGACCTAGAATTTGAGCTTCAGTGCTTAAAAAAGACAAACAGTATTGGAAAGGGAGGAGTAAAATCCCAGTACATGGGGAGATACAGGGAAGCAAACATTCACTGAGCAGCTGCCTTTGATCGGGCTTGATGTTAGGGGATTTCATACATAATATTTCATTTATTTCTTACATCAAAATCTTTTCATAATTTTACAGGGTATGAGGCCCAGCAGGGTTTCTGAATTG
>CM053763.1:19215121-19257009 GCA_028658305.1 Pachyuromys duprasi
GCAGAGCAGAAATGTCAATCAAGAGTAGGAGTGAAGGAGAAGCATGTAATTCTTAAGCCCATTTTCTTTTCTGCCCTGGGACTCTGAGAGCTCCATGGCAAATCAATGGCACTGTATCCCTGAGTTGCACAAGGGCTTATGCCCTCTGTCTGTCACACATGTTTGTAATGAAGGCTAATGGTGGAAGTGCCCACATGTAACTCACAGGCAGTTTCTGAGACACAGCACCTTTTTTTTTTTTTTTTTTGAGATTTCTCTCACCTTTACCATTTTCAAAGCAGTACTTTATGGTGATAGAGATGCCTGTGAGCTGCTCTTAGTGCACATTGATAAATAATGTGGAAAATCAGTGGGATCAGAAGAGTACCTTATTTTTTAGGGAAAGATTGATAACACTTACTTACCTTTTTAAATTTTTGTCAGTGAAATTCCGTAATAGTGCATAGAATAACTTTTCTTACCTGATGCTTAAGAGTTCAACCAACAGAAGTTCTTAGGACAAATCTTTAGAATTAGGGATTCTGTTTTGCTTCAGCCAATGAAACCACACTTTATGGGCATGTGTCATATGTTATGTGCCCATCCATTGATATGCACAGGGCAAAAACCTAAGAGCCAACCACATATCCAAACCCCAGAAAGTACTTCTACTCTGCACCAGGATAGTCAGAGCCTTCCTAGAACAACTGTATATCACTGGATCACCCTGGGTATGGGAGAACAGAGGAAACACTTATTCAAGGAATTGACTGTGCTTGTAGGTGTGGCATATCTGAATCCCATAGGTCAGACCACAGAGCTGGAAATTCAAGATGAGGTGGCATTCCTTCTTGTTTGTGGAACCTCATATTTCAGCTTTGTAGACCATCAACTCGGTTCATGAAGCATACCTTCAGCATGCTCAGTAATCTGTTTTACTTAAAACCAACTGATGATTTCTATTATCACAATGACAAATGCAACCACAGAAATACACAGATAAGCATTTAATCAAACAAATGAGAACTATTACAGACTCTGTTCAACCTCTTTTTTTGTCTTTGTATTTATTGTACTACTCTTATACTAGCCATCAGCTTGTCTTACCTGAAGAAACACAACAGCCTTCTAGTTGTTCTGTATCAGTTAGCACATTACAACATATGTGATGTAACACCATCTCTAGCTTATTTGTAAGAGTATTGTTTGCACAAATTACATGTTGGCTATGATCTAGTTCAGATGTCTGCGCTACTCAAGGACACTAGCTGAAGGAGCCACTTTTCTTTGGGATATGCTGTGGTCAAGAGCAAGGGGGAAAATGGCTGAACTATGTGCTGGCTCTCTGCACCTCCATTCATTAGATCCAAGTGTAATATGTATGTGTGGAAAATGTCATAACGAAACTCATTTTTATATACCAGCCAAAGATTTTTAAATCTTTCATTCCCTTTTATTAGCTTATTCATTCAATTTCATAGACAGACACACTCACATGCACACATATGCACACGTGCACAGACACACACACACAGACACACACATACCGCAAATGTGTGAATGTGGGGGCTGGGGTACTGTAAAGCATGACTATAAGGAATTAGTTCTCAATATTATGGAACCAGGTCAGGGACATAGTTACTGTCTGAAAGCCATCAGGCTTGACACCTGTGAAGAGCTGTGTCTCTGTGCAACTCAAAAAGTCAGAGGGGAAAGAAGACTCTGTCCTTTTGATCTATTTGGGGCATCACCTGATTAATGAGGCTCCCCTGTGCTAAGGAGGCAATCTTCTTTGTTCTGTTATCTGACTGAAATGTTGGTCTCATCTAAAACCACTCTCAGAAACACACTTTAAATGCTAGTTTATTAACTATGAAGGAGCTCTGTGACTTAGTCAGGTTGACCCAAAAAATTAACCTTCACAAATACATTCACAGACCCACAGCACACTTTCAATAAGATCTAAACTCCTCCCTCTGGCTCACACATATCCAGCCTTTTCTGCCTCCCAGCCTGTCATCTCCTGCTATATTCCCACTCCATGGATCAGTTGTGATCTTAGGACTGTTCTATGCACTGGAAACACACCAAACCCTTGGCTACTGCTGTGTTATTGCATATGCTCTCCAAAGATAATCTCCCTTTAGCCCAACATTGCACACTGAATATTTAAAGCCTTCCCATATATATGTATAAAATCTCAGTGTTAATGTCTCCTTCTGGAAGAAGACATTACACCCCTTGGGTAATCTCATCTAAAGTTCTATGCTTCTAATCTTCAATTTTTCTCTTAGAATATCTTGTTCATTGTCTGATAGATATTCTTATTGACAGAAAATAATTTTACTATATGCTGTGGTTTGGATAAGTGTCCATAAAATCCTATGTATGAAATAGTTCAATTCCAACCTGTGACACTACTGGGAGAGGTTAGGAG
The DNA here is from genome assembly GCA_028658305.1 of Pachyuromys duprasi. NCBI lineage: Eukaryota > Metazoa > Chordata > Mammalia > Rodentia > Muridae > Pachyuromys > Pachyuromys duprasi. Next base: position 19,217,538 of record CM053763.1, read on the forward strand.
CTTTAGGATTTGGGGCCTAGTGGAAAGAAGTAAAAGTATTGAGGCCATGACCTTGAAAGGGATTTGGAGGTTTCTAACCCTTATTTTGCTGATATTTTTGCTTTTCAGCTATGAAGATGTGAACAGCTTGCTCCCTGTCACAATATACTACTTTACCACAGGCCCCAAAGCAGAGACCCAATAGACCATCAACTGAATCTCTAAGTTGTGAAACAAAATATGCCTTTTCTATTTTTAACTTAATCCACCTTGGTTACCCTCTTATAGTAGTGGAAATATGAGAAACACAGAATCTCTTGGCTTTGCTAGACCATGTGGTTCTCTCAATGTCCAATTACAACCCAGTTCTCAATGTCCTAGAGGGACTCCACAGCATATAGTAAATAAACCAATAATTGAATGAACTGTAAGGTAAATTCATTAATTCTAAATGTGATGGGCATTCGATCTAAATGAAATATTCCCCAAGCCCACGAAATTATATGCAAAGCACCTCAGGACTTTCTATTAAAAACACTTTAAAAATATTCAGTTGGTTCCAGGAATTCTTCAGTGTGTTTAAGAGTTATGTATAAATGGAGCAGTTGCTATCAGAAAAATAAAATAAAACATTCTATAAACTAGATTAATGTTTTCAATTTTGGCTGTACTTTAATCCAGGAAGATTGGCTCTTCACTTGTTTTTTGCTGAGAGGATCTCATTAGGAAATTTTATAAACACGAACTCCAAGAACAGTGTAAATCTCTGAATAAAAGATTTGAATCCTATATTGTTTAAGAGACTCCCATGGTAATTCCAGTGGGCAACAACAGCTCAAGACACATGCCATAAATGTTTTCCAGCATTGATAAAATAATATTACTAAGCATAATAAAATAAAACAATTTAATTAATTAATTAAACACGAATAAAGGACAGGATGTATAGCTCAGTGGTAGAGAGCTTGCCAAGCACCTGCAAGGCCATGCAAAGAAAATAAAATTGAGGACTAAAATAAAGATAAATTTGACCCAGGATGTATGTGTGGTTCTGATGTCTTTTCCTCCGCCTATATTACTGCAGTCAGTGTTTTTATCTCTTAGAAGAGAAATTAACCAAGAGGAGGAGAAAAAGTGAGGCACAGATTGCATGCAAGAAGAAAAGATTTCAGCAAGAAAGCCTCATATTATTTTTCATATATGACTAAAGAATGAAAAAAATAAAAATTTAATAAAAAAAAGAATGGCAACGAAATGCTAGTGCTTGCATTGAATTTCTTCCTGGTTTGTAAAACGAAGGTGAAATAGATACTGTGTAAAATATATTCTTCTTCATGTTCTTCTTATTATAAGATGCAGAGCTGTGGAACCAACTCATAGAATAACTTTACTACCCTGTGAAATTGTATTCATTTTAATTCAACTTCTGTTCTTCTAGTTTAGTTTCTTCTTTTGAACCCTGGGTTCAACCCCAAACACTGCAAGAAACAAAACATGTACTTTCTTCATATTTTAACTTAACATTTGACAGAATATAATTAATGTATCAATTTTTATGAGCCCTAATACAATTGGGTATCTTTATATGTGAATGGAACCTTCTAGCTATCTTAAAACGTTCATACCAATTTCCTTTGAGTGTTACATGCATCTGTAGGAGGACAGTTTACCAATTAAAGCCCAATTAGGTGATAAAAACATTGACATCAATACTGAGAAATACTAGTCACTTAATTAAAAATCAGGAAATAAGACAAGAAAAAGTCAATTGATACAAAGAATAAATTTTTTCTATTATGGAAATAATGCCTAAAGAAGTTAAGAGCAAAGTAAACTGAAGAAGCTTTCTCAAACCAGTACTAGCTAAAATGAGCCCATATTGTTTATCAATAATTAAAAAGAATTTCTTAATAGTTATATGTACTGATATAAAAATAAAGAGAAACAAATTTTAGTAAGAAATCCAGGATGCTCTGCAGGTTGCTTCATGAAACAACTTCTTCTTAAGCCTTTTTAGTGACTTACGCATAGAGGATAATTTCTTTATACCAACAGTACATGGGTCAGTTCAAGCATGTGGACTTTGAATCAGGTGGAACTAATTACTACAGGGGCTCTCACTCTCTCTACACATGCATCCTTGGGGAAACAGTAAACTTTAAGCTTCATTTTTTCATGTTTGCAAAGTGGGGACAATTCTAGTTAACTTGGAGACTTTTGGGGATATTTAAAGATAAAATGAGCAAATGATATAAGCCCTTGAGCACATAGTAACCAGGAAATGATCCTTCCAAACCAACAGGGAAGTCAAGATGTAATTAAGCTTTGGGTAAGGAGTCAGAAAGTTCTCTTTTCACTTCATAATAGTAATTCATAACTGTTCCTAGCTGAAATTTCTCACAGGCCTCATGACTTTTCTGGAAGACTTCAGTGGAAAATGTAGCCATGATGCCCTTTTGTTTCTCAAGTTGTACCTCTCTACCATTGGCACAGCACCCAGTTTCTGTGGCTGGATTCTAACACTGAGGGAGGGAGAGAAGGATGAATGTTACATGTGCAGGAAAGGTCTTGCTTGAAGTGGCTGTTGCAAACTGTGCTGGAGTCAGTAGACAGCTGATCGCTTTTGCTTCCAATGCTTCCTTTACTTTTCAAGCAACCAGCTGGACCCTCTGTCCGACAATTTCTAGCCCGTATGTTGGTGACAACATCATTGCTCTGAGAAGCAACTAGGACCTTTTATTATTTATTTTTATTATTTAACTATTTTAAATAATTAATTCACTTTACATCCCTATTTTAGCCCCCTCCCTCATCTCCTCCAGGTCCCATACTCTCTCCCTCTTCCCCCCTTTCCCTCTCCTCTAGTCCTCAGAAAGGGGGAGCCCTCTTCCCCTACCATCTGATTCCAGCCTATCAATGAATGACTCCTTCAAAATGAGAGGAATATGGCCTTCACTCTTATATTTTCCATTTGTTTCTCTGTTTTTTCTTTAGTCATCTTCAATAATTTGAAAATAGGGTGATGCACCTCTGATGTTTGAAAGCCCTTCTCTCCCTGTAGTCTCTATGAATCCTGGGAAAGTCCTTGCCTCAGCACAATGGAATCTCAGCATTCCTAACAATGGGCAACCATGATTAGCAGTAAAAATGAAGTTACTATTATCATAATATGGATAAAATTAATCTCAAGTTATTACATGCTTATGGTCCAAAAATGTAAGGGCCGAATTTGGCTCTGCAATAAAAATCATCTGATTCTATAGACTTTTCCAACATCTTTTTTTTTCTAAAAATTCATGACCAATGAAAATACATTGAATATATGTGCCTCTGGCTGTCTATAGAAATGACCAAAGGTGTCCTGAGAAAAATCAGCAGAAAGTATACAGTTAACTAGGAAACGATTTTTCTCAAATATTTAAGAGAGTCAGTTGCAGTTTAGTCAAATTTTAAGTACAATGAGTTTTTTGAACACTAACTCATATTGCCATAGTAATTTTTCTATTTTCTTTCCAGTTCAAATACTGAGCACTCATTTGCTGTTATTGAATAAATACTCACACTAAATGCAAAGCCAGTATTACATGCTAGAAACTTAACTCCTGATGATGAAGGAGTTCACTAACATGCAGACTGAGCTTAATCCACAGTGTTAGCTCTGGTTTAAAGTGCCACCACCAAGTCAGTGTAGTATGTTTGTCCATGTTCATTTCAATGGCAGCATTTGCATTCTCTGACTGTTTCTCTCACTGACAATATTTAATCAGAATAGTTGGCCAGTTAGTTTAGAATGGCTTGGAGATTTTATTTTCCTCTTTCTCAATAATGAATCCTTTCAGAAAGACATGAAAGATGTATAGTGGGTAAAGCCTTTTATTCATCTTCAACTTTCTTTGCTGTCTCCATAGCTAAGCCTAGCTTATATTCATGTTCCAGGTCTGCAGGATGGTAAGAGAGCACATCTGTTTTGAAAAATTCACAAACCAGGAAAAATTAGACTTAGCAGTTGCAGGTAAAAATATTTTAAAAAGACATTCAGCCAAAACCCGTGTTGCTGTCAGTGTTCTTTTGACCTTCCAAAAACTTTATCTTATGACTCTAGCCTTCACAGGAGCCAAACTGTGAATAACCATCTCTTTTACAGTCCTGGTCATATCAAGCTATTTTTTCTTGTCCTTCCCTTCAGGGAGCAAATTTTTAGTAGTGGGTATAGTTGAACAGTATTTCAACAAAAATTTAAAAGTATTATCCAAATATATTTAAGAGACAGTGAATATAGAATGTCTTAAAAATAGTGTTCTCTTTCTGTAAGCTAGTTAGGATTGCTATGGTTCTAAGTATTAGAAAATCAATTGGAATTGATGGAGAAAATAGAAAATGATGCTAGACAGATATCCCCCCCCCAAAAAATACAGACATCAATGAATAAAGGAACTAGACGGAGTGTATAATACAGAGTATACTGAGCTTTGTAATGAAGCCCTTGTGAAAACATGGGTAATCTGATACAGTCTATTTTATGTGGCTATAACAAAGTGGACCATTTGTAACAAACAGAAAGTAATAGATTACAGATTTGCACATGGTGAAGCCTTTTTCCTGTGTCATGTCACGGTAGACGACATCACATGGCTAGAATTCATTTGTCCATACACAAAGAATGGGTGAAGCCTTTTTCCTGTGTCATGTCACGGTAGACCATATCATATGGCTAGAATTCATTTGTCCATACACAGAGAATGGGTCGTTCATCAGAAGTCACCCTGTGCGAAGCCATTCACATGGCTATGGAATCATCTTTTGAAGGTATGCCCTCTCAACACTTGTACTGAGGATAGAATTTGCACTACATGAGGGTTGGCTCACATATTCAAATGGCAGTACCTGTTTTTGCTCTCTCTCTCTTTTTTGGCTCATCATAGTAAATATTTTATTTTCTTCCCCTTTGCAGTTCCCAAATCTGCATTGTAGAATGTGACTTTGAAAATGTGTCCAAATTTTATGTCATAATTCTGAAACCCTGGGAGAATTCTAGTCTCCAAATTCCCTAAAGAAGGATCAATTGATTCAATTCTCATCGTACCCATCTCAGAAATACACTGATGCTGACTGCATTCATGACCAAATCATTTCACACATTGACTTATGGCTTCAGATGTTTTAAGTAATTATCAGAACATTTGAGATATTTTCCATAAAAAACTTTTGTGGAATAAGGAGTTTGCTTCCTAGACTTGCAGTTGGAGATAGTTTGAGCTAAATTGCTGACATTTTAAGCAGTGTTAGAAAAAGATGATATTTAAATGTAAGTTAACAGGTAGATTAAATATGTATAGTATTGCCATTAACATGTTGCTTGGCTTTATTTGAGGAAGATACGTTTAAACACAAAAGAAAAGATAAATGTTGATTCATTTTTTTCAGCCTCCATTTAAAATCTGGTTCTTATTACCAGCCATGAAGTTGCTTTGTGCCACTTGTGTAATAAGAAATAATAGTGTTTTCCATATTGATGAGTCCAGAGATCAAATCAAATTAATTTTAGGTATTCTTTTTGGATAATGCCATCCACATAAAGATCACTAAACAATGTTAATTGCTCCCTCTCTTTTTCCTTTGCAGTGGTAAGCATGACAAATCAGTTTCAAGCTCAGCTAACCCAGCCGTTGATTTAACATTTGGCTTTTGCATTACCCTTTCTTTACATTAGTAATACTGGTTTTGATTATATTTGTCAGGGGATTTAGAAGATTACTCAACATTATCAAACTCAGCACAGAATTTAGTAGCCTCCAATGTTCAAACTAATTTGAATTTATTCTATTTGTTTGTTTGTTAATCGAGTCATTGTGTAGTCCTGGTTGGCCTAGAACCCACTATCTAGAGTAGTGTTACATCAAATTCATAAATATCTATTTGTCTATGTCTCACAAGTGTGTGTAGGTACACAGCATAACATATAACTTAAAAAATTTAATTTTATTTATATATTTGTTTATTACAATTTATTCACTTTGTGTCCTGCTGCAGCTCCCTCCCTTGTCTCCTCGTAGTCCCACCCACCTTCCCTCTTCTCCCCCTGTGCCCTTGGGAGGACCTCCTCCCCTTTTATCTGATCCTCGCTTATCAGGTCTTATCAAGGCTGGCTGCATCATCATCCTCTATGGCCTGCCAAGGCTACACTCCCCAGGGAAAGGTGATCAAAGAGTCAGCTACTAAGTTCATGTCAGAGACAGCCCCTGCACCCCTTACTAGAGAACCCACTTGGAAACTGAGCAGCCATAGGCTTCCTTTGAACCTGAAGTCTAAGTCCTCTCCATGATGATTCTTAGTGGAGTATTGGTCTCTCCAGGCTTTTCTGAGCCCAGGTATTTTTGCTCTGTTTGTCTCCTTGTGGAGCTCCTGTCCCTTTCAGGTCTATCTCCCTCTTCTTCCATAAGGATTTCAGCACTCTGCCCAAAGTTTGGCTATGAGCCTCTACATTTAACTTTTGAATTCACTTTCAGCTGTGACTCTGAATGAATGTGGATGATGTTAGGGCCCTTCTCATACCATTGTTTAAGAGGACAAATGCAGTGAAAACACTGCCATTAAAAATACTGTTTTTTGAGCTGCGCTTCATGGCACACACCAGTAATCCCAGCATTGTGAGAGGCAGAGGCAGGCAGAGCTCTATGAGTTCAAGTCCAGCCTGGCCTACAAAGCAAATCCAGGACAGCCAAGGCTACACAGAGAAACCATGTCTCAAAATGCTGTTATTTTGATGCACACATAAAATGGAGAGGCCTATAGGTTAGGAAATGGTAATATGCCACTGTTATCATCTTTATAAATCTACATGCTTGCACACATGTCTTTAAATTTCTGTAGGCTCACAGGTAAATACTAGGATATAAACTTAACACATGTCTCTTATTTCTTGTTTATATTCTTGTCTTTCTGCTCTGTAATCATTGGACGATAATAGGGCTTCATTGCAGCTGAAAGATCAATTTCTATTTTCATTTCTGTTCAAAACATACCAGATCCTCTTTTCAGGTTGTATATAATAACAGAGTGCAGAATAGGTAGCATAAACAGAAGGGTACATTTCATCTTCAATAATTTTCCCATTCATTCTTTCCTTCACAAGTGCATGTGTGAGCGCATGCACACATACACACACAAAGCACACACTCTTTCTTATCCCTCACACATACACTAGGAGGTCCATGACTCTCAAATTATTACTTGAAACTGAAGCAAACAGCCACCTGTCAGGTTAAAAGGTGTTAGGTTGAGCTATGCCCACAAAACTACACAATACATGACAGTTGAGAATTCTTTTTGACGATCTAGGAGCCATATTTTAAAAATATTAAAAATATAGATTTTGACCAGTAAGAGAAAACTGTGCTGTTAAAGGGTGTGAAAAATGTGTATTTGAGAAATAATAGAATGTACCAGGAATGCCTTAAGTCCTTGTCGCTCAGCATAACTCATTGGTAAAAATCTTCACACAGTTTTAAAACTTACAAGCTACTGTCTACATTTTTCATGTATAAATGTGCTTCAAAAATCACTTTTGTTAAGATGATACATAGTTTTCCAAACTTAACTCTTCATACATATTCATATACATCATTGGACATATGTAAATTATAAGACTGTTTAACAAGGCATTGTGTTGGGTGCTGGGTATTGTGAGTGAAGAAATGGGCTTAGCATTGAATAAAAAGCATTTGAAGGATTGTCTGGATAATCATTATAATATAAATTAGGCATATTATATTCTGAATTTTAATAAGAAGTCAGGCCAAAAGTGAAAACATATTGATGCAATTCATGTAGAAGTTAAGATTAATGAAATCACCAGAGGGGGCTGAAACAGGGGCTGGGAATAGAACTGGGCTATTGTATTTGCTTTTGTTTTAAGGGGAGCTAAATCATGATACCCTTTGCCCTATTTACCCCACTGACTCAGCCTTTGCCTACTAGCCAGTTGTTCCATCACCTTCAGATAGTAGGCACAGTACCAGATTTGGCATGCATACATACAGGTGTGCATGCACACATGTGCACATTTGTATGTAAAAAAGCTTTCTCTTAGTGGACAGCTCTTAAAATTGGAAGTACAAGTTACAGCCTGAAACACAAAACCGGGGTGTTGTCATCAAGTAAAGGCAAAAGAAATTTCAAAAGCAGAAAGGGATCAACAACATGAGAAGTTATAGAGAGGAAGATGGCAATGTAAGATGTGATTGGCTGGGATAATGTGTTCATTGAAGCAACTATTTAAAAATATACAACAGGGCTGGAGAGATGGCTCAGTGGTTAAGAGCACTGGCTGCTCTTCCAGAGGTCCTAAGTTCAATACGCAGCAACATGGTAGCTCCCAGCCATCTATAATGAGATCTGGTGACTTCTTCTGGTGTACAGGCACACATGCAGGCACAACATTGTATACATAATAAATAAACAAACAAACATCTAAAATATATACAGCAGAGTGTAAAGTGGAGGCTATTTTCTCTTTTTATTTAAATTTTTTACAATTCATTTATTTTATTCCCCAACTGTTGCCCCCTTCCTACTCATCTCCAGATCCCACCTCCTTCCCTTTCCCCCCTATCCTTTTCCCCTAGTCCACTGAAAGCAGGAGCCCTCCTCCTCTGCCATCTGACCCTAGCTTATCAAGTCTCATCAGGACTCTCTGAATCTTCTTTCTCTGCAGCCTGGCAAGGCTGCTTCCAAAGTAAAGTGAGCTTGAGAGCAGAGGCAGTTACAAAGCGAACTCTTTGAGTCCAGCCCATTATTTTCAGAAGTTTTCCACTCACGGCAAGAGAGGGCATGGAAGCTTGATACAAAGGCAGGATTAAAGGAGGGATTTGTTTTAGGTCAGGGGATATATAAACTTGTTTGTAATCCGAAGGGAAGACACAGAGAAGAGTGATGGATTGCGGATGAAGGGGAAAGCATGATTGATGGGGCAGGTCCAGAGTATATAAGGATAAAGGCATTGAGATAACAAGTAAATAATTATTTCATGTAAAGAAAAGCAATTATTCCTCTGAGACAGGACTAACAGAAGGGTTCATGGGTAATGATTCAGTGAAAATCTGAGGTGAAGAAGAGAATAATTGAAGTGGCTAGCTCAAAGACTCAAAGCAATGCACTGTAGGAGTGTGATGCTTGGACATCAGCTAGAACACGAGAAGATACTGGCCAGAGACTCAGGGAGGTGTGGATATAGTGTAAATTGTATCCTCAGCCATGTCAGCCCAGAGCTACGTTACTGTTCTTTCTCAGTGAGACCTAATGACCAGTTCAAAGTCCAGGGCATGTAACATGGCTAGGTCAGCACAGAGGCCATATTCCCATTGCTGCCCCTGCATGGCAGGGGTCAGCTTTTCTGCACTAATGGCTGCTCTCACTGACTTTGTGAAGCACCTCTGACCAAAGTTTTCTGAGTAATGGCAACAGTCTTTGGAACACTTTTTAAAGGTTGTCTGAATAAGTGCGCATACAGCCTGATGTGCTTTGCATACCAGGGTGTGCAAAACAATAGCAAAGCACAACTCTAGCATGCTATGCTTGAAACTGACTTCTATTTTCAGGATGAAATTAAAGAAAGCAAGGCTACTATGCTCTATTTGGAACACTGGATAAATTTGAATAAGTTGGTTGCTCGTAATTACATCAAAGCCTAGAAAAGTCTAGTCAAATTCAAAGACACTTGTGCTAATGTCAATCGATATTTAAATTTCCCTCATCTTTGTTTATGCAGAACATCATTATTTTGTCTAAATTTTGTCTTTCTGTTTACTCAAGCCCCCAGAATTACTTTTGCTAGGTTTTGCTTTGGTATTTTGAATGGAGATAAAATAGAAGGCTTCACAAAAATGCCCTTGTACTTCTTGCAGAAATATTGCTGGTAGTATTTCAATATTTCTTACTGTAACAAGAAGTATCTCTTTTGTGTGAGCCTATGGGGGAAATTTTCTTTTGGCCTCAGGACTAAAATTAAATTTTGTCAAAGCAATGGAAACAGATTGATTCTAAGGCATTGGGAATAGCCTTTGATTTCTTTGTGGCTTTGGCTATGTATCAACTGAGAATGTTTTTGGCCACGATTACTTATAATAAATTCACAAAGTGGAATTTTCTTTTGATATAGCAAGATGTAAAAAGGTGAACAACTTCTAAAATTATCTCTAAACCTTATTTTGTCTGAGTGTATGCAGACACAGGATGACTAAAGTCATAGTTCTCAGACTTTGGGGTGTACCCAGTTATATGCAGATCTGGGTGATTAGAGAGGTCCATGCTTCTTGGTGAAAAGTGGCTTGGCCTCTATGTCTTCATCATGCTCCTTGGGCAATTCTATGATGGACCATGAGTGAAAATCTACATCTACTGCTCTCATGCCTACCATGAGGGAAAATGGGTATCAGAGTCAAGTTCAGCCAGCTTTCACTTATTTGTGTTTTAAGAAAGACTATTGGAGAAGGTAACTGTTCAAAAAAACGGCCAGCATTTGGTATAAACAAAGAAGGAGAGGAATGGGCACTAGATAGGCGATAGTCAGTTAACCTGTCTCGTTAACAAAAGTCATCTAGTGTAGTAAAGCCCAACGTGCTTTAGGGTCCCAATGAGGAAGGTACACTTGTGTTGTTTCCATTTCTTCGTGTTCTATGTTGTGAAGCAGCCCAATTGAGAGATTCACAGAATCCCAATAAAAGTTTATCTTAATTAGACAAAACTTAGATTTTGCTTCTGTCCACAGTTCTTTTGTAGCCTAAATAAGAATCTAGTTATTTTTCTTCTTTTTATTTTAAAAATCTATTGATTGATTGATTTTACACCCCTATCACAGCCTCTCCCTCATCTACTTCCAGTCACACCCTCTCATGCTCTCATCCTCTTTTCTCTTCCCTGCCTCCCCTTCTCCTCAGAAAAGAGGACCCCCTGCCCCTACAAGCCTGCCCCAGCACATCAAGTTGCATCCGGACTAAATACATCTCTTCCACTAAGGCAAGACAAGGCTGCCCAGGAAGGGGAAAGTGATCCAAAATCAGGTAACAAAGTCCATCTTAGAGACAGACCCTGCTCTAATTGCTAAGAGACCCCCACGAAGACAGAACTGCCCATCAGCTATATATGTATTGGGGACCTAGGTCCAGTCCATGCATGCTGTTTATTTGGTGGTTCAGTCTCTGTGAGCCCCCATGGTCCTATGTTAGTTGACTCTGTTGGTCTTCTTGTGGAGTTCTTGTTCCCTCAGGGTCTCGCTGTCCTTCCCAAAACTCTTTTCCACAAGACTCTCTGAGCTCCGCCTAATGTTTGGCTGTGGGTCCCTGCATCTGTTTCACTCTGCTGTTGAGAAGAGCCTCTCAGAGGACAGTTAAGCTAGGTTCCTGTCTGCAAGCAAAGCAGAGTATCATTAATAGTATCAGGGGTTGGTCCTCTCCCTGGGGTGGGTCTCAAATTGGGCCAGTCATTGTTTGGACCTTCCTTTAATCTCTGCTCCATCTTTTCATTGTTGGCAGGGTAAATTTTGGGTTAAAGGTTGTGTGGGAGAATTGGTGTCCCCCTCCTTCCTCTGGAAGTCCTGCCTGCCTATAGGAGGTGGCCACTTCAGGAGCCATATTCCCCACTCCTGTTAGTTTCAGCTATCATCGCCCCCATATTCTCCCAGGAGTCTCACCCATCGTAGGTCTTCAGCTTGTCCCAGAGATGCCCCCCATTGGTTTCCCTTTTCTCTCTCAGTCTGCTCACCTCCCAATCCCACTCTTCTCCCACCTGATTGCCACCCTCATTCCCCCTCCCACTTGCTCTCCCAACCAGTTCTCTCTCTTCATTCACTTCAGATGTCTATTTTATTTTCACTTCTAAAGGAGATTCAAGCATCCTACCTTGGGACCTGAGTGTTACTTAGCTTCTCTGGGTCTGTGGATTGTAGAATATTATGCTGTAGTGTATGACTAATATCCACTTGTAAGTGAGTATATACTTTGTGTGTCTTTCTGGGTCTAGGTAATCCCATTTAGTATATTTTCTAGTTCCATCCATTTGCCTTAGAATCACATGATATCCTTGTTTTTAATAGCTGCATAGTCTTGCATAAATGTACCACATTTTCTTTATCCATTCTTTGGTTGAGGAGCATCCAGGTTGTTTCCAGTTTCTGGCTATTATGAATAAACTTCTATGAACATAGTTGAGCAAGTGTCCTTGTCGTAAGGTGGATCATCTTTTGGATGTATGTCCAGGAGTAGTATAGTTAGGTCTTGAGGTAGAACTATTCCCAATTTTCTGAGAAAGTGTCAGCTTGATTTCCAAAGTGGTTGCACAAGTTTAAATTTTGTTACTTTTCAACGATTCATGGCAACCACTCATTATATCACAATCTTCATGGCAAACATTTATAATTTAAAATAGCACCATTGGAGAGGGATCCTATGTATCACATTTTGATTTGAAGGATCTCCAAGTAAGTCCTATAGGTAGTTATACTGAAAAACTTCTGCCCTGGCTTACTCCACTCTATGTGGATCAATCTGGATGCAGTTCTTCTGATTTCATCTCTACAACCCCCCCCCCTTTTTTTCCTCAATCTCAGTAGATGTCACATTCTAAATATCTTTCCTTCTTTTCTTAGATATTGGAGATCACAGCCTGAGCAAAGTATCTGGGTCGAACTTGAAAGATGATTTGTCCAGGGAAGTTAAATAATGCAAAGAAATTGACACACACTAACTGCCCACAGTCCTGACAGATGTGTATTATAGATGTTCGGATGGGATTTGGATCAAATGTATGTATTTGGGATTGCCTCTTGTGAAAGGCTATAGGAAGTAGATGAGGTCCTTAGTTCATTTGTATTGTTGACACAAGCATTGCTATGTCAAGGACTGCAGTGTCTCAGATCAACGGTAGGACCTTTCTTGGGTCAAGCTTAGGAGAAAGGCATGGCCTCCCCCTGGTTCTTGTAGATATGGCAACAATGTACGCAAATAGCAGCAACCACAGCTTGCTCCTTCTGGATGACTGCAACATCAGCTGACCCCTATAGAGACCTTCTGTGGATATTAGCTAACCTGCCTTCTTGTTCAGCTGTATATAGTTAAATGTCATTAATTTCTTGCTGCATCTCTATGTGAATGAACTAGCCACCTGTGTCCCTGTATTTCTGTATGAGTCTTATTTTTTCATTCAAGTTATCTAACCCAGGTCAAGCCCAAAGCTGTGCAGGTCATGGAAAAAGACTGTAGGAATGAAACTCAGCAGAGATGCTACCCATGATGAGTGTTTGAGTAAATATTTTCTGTTAGGGTCATGTTGTGTGGAGAGGAAATAGCTGGAAATGTAGATTCTCACCTTGTCAAGACTGCTTGTGGGTATTCTCAGGGAATCTCATAGTCTTATGTAAGGAAGCTCTACAGAGCACCCTGAAAATGCTGAGCACTGGAGCCTCTTTGCTGACAAATTAATGTGCTCTGCAGCAAAGTCTTCTGGGCCAGAGAATCGACACCTTTCCACAGCTACCACAGGGTTCACATACATTCTCACGGTCAGGGAAAATGTGCATATGCATGTCATACACTGAGCCAGATAAGCTTACTGTTGCTTGTATTTCTTACCTTTAGATAGAATGTGGTCTCTAAGGTCTCTAAGGTTGCCTAAGTCCATTCAGAATGCTGTGTGTGGTAGAGCTTTCCATCTATAGACATTTATCACAGTTCTGGAGCTGTAAGCTCAGCCTAAAGATTCTAGCAGATTTTAGGTACAGCTTTCTGATTCACAGATGGTACCAACATATACAGCTCAAAGACCAAGGCAGATTTCTGAGGCCTCTTTGATAAGGATACTATTCTCACTCATATGTGCTTTACCCTCATGGCCTAAGCATCTAGTAATTAATATTGTCACTTTACAGGTTAGTATCTCAAGATATGAAATGAGTCAGGGGTCACAGTGAGAGCATATCACTTACCATCAAACTTTTAGATAAGCAAGCCATTCTGGAAGCTTGCCATGAATAATGTCAGGTTAATAGATTTAAAAACTACAAGCTATGGTTTGTTAATCACAAATAAACAGAGAGAGATAAAATGGGTTTTAAGATGGAGAGGAGATAATTTAGCAAGTGTATCTATCTCCAGGTGTTTTCTTTAGGTTTCCAGATGTTTTGCTGATACAGCCCAGGAGCAAACAGCATTTGTACACAAAGCTCCCAGACAACATTTTCTAAACTCACTCAGGCAATCTCATTGTTATTCATAAAGAGCCAAGCTTTCATAAAAAAATAAGAAATTTTGGAGGAATAAAACACTGATTTCTTGCAGATAATTTTCCTGCATAAAAAAAGCTCTACCCTTATGTACATTGGCTTCATCGGTCCTAATGAATGTCTAATTTGTCAGATGCTATGGTCTCTTTGACTTCATTATTTATTTTGAATCCCAAAGGAATTAGGTTAATTCCTGAAAAAAAAATAAAGCAAAATTATTTAGTAGGCTTGAATGAATATTTTGTGAGTCTTTTGACTTGGACATTTGGGAATATACAGTAGAGCCAGATCTTTGGCGTGTGGTACACAGAGGACTAGAGTTGGACTTGGCCCAGCAATCACAAGAAATTCATCCCTGAGGCTGTTCATGGGAACTTCTCAGCGCATTCTGAAACCATAAGAGTTATGCAGGAAGTGCAGTTTCACTAACAACGTTTTTTCAAAAGATAGAAAGATATCCTCACTGAATATCCTTACTGAAGGAAGCATAGTTTATCAATGAAACATTCACATGTTAGAAAGAACAGAAAACTGGATTTGAATTCTGCCTCTGAAAGAATGGCTGTCTGCAGGTCCTTACTCAAATGGCGTTGCTTCTGTGAACCCCTTGTTTTTCTATCTAAAGAAAAAGCAATAATAATTTATGACTACAGACTTCAGTGTTTATTGTCACGATGAGTTCATTAAATGGGTAATAAATAAACCATCAGCGTAATACTTATCAGTATCTTTCTTTTCATTCATACTGGCTGTGTTGAAAAGAAGAATCTGTTTTATCCTTAAAGAGTTTCATGTTTTGGTCCTTAGAGAGTTTAGTTTTTGTCTCTGTTGTCTTCTCTATTGTGCAAGTGACATCGTTGGCATTCCTAGTTTCTAGTTCTCTACTCTTCCACTTATGGGTATAGTGTGGTGTGCAATAAATCATGTAGTAAGAATGAGGATCATGGCCTGTCTGGTCCTCCAGGACATTTCTTCAAATTCCTTATCCACAGCTCTTGCTCAGTCTTTTTGTGTCTTATGTTTAGAGTGACGTAGACCAGATGTATAAATGGCTGTGACATAACTGTGTGATACTTGGACCCTCAACATGGGTCAAACAAGCAAGTCAGCTATGTACAATGGTCTTAGGATTCTTTTGATGCTGCTAACACTTCAATTATTACATGCTCACTCTTGCTATTGAATGAAATACTTTTCTGTTCATAGCCTTGTCTTCTTTGCTTCTCTGTTATTGTTGTCCTGTTCAAACCAGCCTTCAGAAGAATGTACTTGTACAGGAGAAATGCTCACTGCTTTAGCATGGGGACCTGAGCTTGGAGTCAAAGCATTCATGTAAGAAACTGGTATATTAGTACACACCCATAATCCCAGTGCTAGGGAGCAGGGAAGAAAAGAGAAACAGGAGAACCATTGAGGGCTCAGTACTGAGTCCAAGGTTCATGACAACTCATGTCTCACAATATAAGGTAGAGAGATATAGGTAGACAGCGGGTCAACCTCTGGCCTTCATATGTATAGGCAACTTTACCTGCATAAAGAGGTTTACACACACACACACGCATGCATACACACACACAAATAGTAAAGGAAGACATACTTTAAAACCAGACTGCTTTGATTTAAATCCCTTTGTTATTTAATCTCTAAAAATGTGGCCATTATACTTATTCCAGAAAATCACTGCAATAATGCCTGTAATATTCTTAGGATATTGCCTGGCACAATCAATACTGTCTGTTGGTATCTTATGATATATCTACATTCAACAATTCCCTAAGCTCAAAATGCATAGTATAATTGGGGTATGATATATGTTTAGTCACCAATTGATTGATGAACAATCATTTAATAATGCAGGCAAGAAGAGATTTTACCACATTAAAAAGATGACAAAGCTCAAGCTTACCCATACTGCTATGAAATATGTACAGATAAAATCAATTCCAGATGTAGAATCCCCACTAACTCTCCTGACCACCATTAGTGGATCCTAGTGCAAGAACAATTCAGAGTATCAAGCCTTTACAGGAGAACCAGAGACCATGTTATAGAAAACAATAAAACAAATGGTTGCTCTTTATGAGTCTATGTGAAGAATCAGTGAGGTCACTATTAACTCTTATTCTGCTGCGTGAACACCAAAGGTGTCCTCGTGGTCACCTGTCATCTAAGGTGATCTCATTTGCTCTAAAAATGACTATCACCTAAAGAGACTTTGGAGAGAATAAATATGTAACTGAAATGTAACAGAAAAAAAAACTCTACTAATAATACTGATGTACTCTAACATTTTGACTAATTAGCTGAATTGCATAATCAATCTATATTAAAACAGAAGGAATAAAATGATCCAGAATGTCTCTGAATGTAAAATATGCATTTTACCTCCATGACCAAGTTATTTATGAGTAAAGGAGTTGTGCTGGGAGTCAGGTATAATGCCTGGCATTTGATGATATGGAAAGACCAGTGGCTGTGGCTGTGTATGGGCATTCATTCCCTTGAACATATCATTTCTTTTCTGTTATAACAGTATCTGAAACTGATTCATCATTTATATCATTGGTGAATTTCCCTAAATCTTCTTCTTTCACACCCACAACTAATTAAAACAAACTCTTAGTACGTATAGGAATGGGCCTAAAGTATCTTAGTGGAATAAAGTTGAAGAACAAAGTACCTTAATTCAGTATTTTTGACTCCATTCAATATTTGCTTAAAGACACATAAAAATGTAAACTACATTATATTTCTGCCAATTCACAGAAGATGGAGTGGTCACTACTATTGAACGTGTGCAGTTAACACATAGCAGTACTTATTGGAATTAAGGAAAAATTTTTTCAAAGGATGTGTATAACTTCTTGAGAAAGGACAGTGAATTCTGTTTTTAATTAAATATTTATTTTTTACATTAATTACATTTTATTCGCTTTGCATCCCAACTGTAACTCCCTCACTCGTTCCCTCCCAATCCTACCCTTCCTCCCTCACCTCCTTCCATGCCCCTCTCTAAGTCCACTGATAGGAGAGATTAACCTCCCCTTCCATCTGACCTTAGCTTATCATCAGTCTCATTAGTACTGGATACAGTTCCGTTTTAATGAGGTCTACAAACACTACAGAGTATTACTAACACTCCATAGACACTGAAGTAATAACTGACTTCCCCCAATAAAATGGATGGATCTACAAAGATCTCACAGTACTGTATGCTACTCTTAATGAATAAACTAATGACCTTGAGGCATGTTAGTCTATGAATTACAGGAATATACCCCAAGGCATTTTAATGAGATAAGCTTGAACAATAATGTGCAGAATACGCTATAAAAATAAACTTGTTGCTGGAAGGCATGAATATTGTCTCCCTCATTTGTTTTTGCTTTTCAATACAATTCATCTGTGATTTTATATCATGCCATACAGTATATTCTACTCTAGCTAATAATTATTTGGGGTAATGTGGCCCATGAAGTGAAGGCACGGAGCTGTTAATGATACCACAAAGAGACATGGCAATGATTTCTTTCAGGTGTTTGTCAGAAGAAAAAAAAAACCAAAACAAAAACAAGGACAAAGTGAATCTGATAAACAGAGAAAAGCAATGTTGTTCTCCAGAAGGAAACAATATAAATAATTTACCAGCAGCATAGCAGAACATACCTAGCTGTGAAGAGGAGTGCCTGGGCCTCCCAATCCACATGCATTCCTGGAGCTCATGGCCACCAGCATTTGACCACGGTCCTTTCTAAGAGATATTTTCAAAGAAGTCTGGCAATGCTTTGTTATAATACAGTAACCAAAAAATTATGGAAATGCTTTGTTAACTAAATTTACAGAGGCTTTATTCAAGAGAGACAAATTCTTCCATAAAAAGATAGTCCATGAAGAAAGTATGTTGTATTTCTAAAGACTCTTTCCTCCATGATGGCTTTGAACATTTTTGGAACTACCTATGTGCTCTGTGGGTCTTCACTGTCCTTTCAGAAACCTCTTGCAAGTCCCTCTAGTGGCCTGTTTGTTCAGAAAGTGACCATAATTCCAAGAACTGAAAAATACATGTCATTGGGCTACATTATGTACCTTCAAATGATATGTGGAAGTTATAGTCCTAGCTATCCAAGAATGTGAAATTGTCTTAGATGTTGTATTTAAGCTAATAAGAAACTGGGTGCTAATTCAATATGGCCAGTGCCTTTGTAAGGAGAGAAGAGACACACTCACCACAAGGAGATGGTTATATGAGAATGAAGTTGGGTTTAGTGAGAAGTTTTACAATCCAAAGATACCAAGGGTTTCTAGCAATCCAGAGGCTAAGAGAAATGCATGAAGCATTCTACCTCATACTCTTCGAATGGAATGCCCTCACTTTATGTCTTCAAGTCATTCCTCTGGCCTCCAGAACTATACAAGTACGGCATTTTACGGGTTAAAGCTACTTGATTTGAGTTATTTTCTTATAGTAACCTCAAAAACTTATTTATAATTTAAATCAGAATTTCCAGGGTAGAAGACAATGGGCTAGTGAACATACAGTGAAAAGCTGCTAATGGGTGATATAGATTATTTTGACCCAAGTGTAGGTGTTTCAACATTCATATTAGCTAAATGGTTTACTGTGGTAATTATCACACATACAGAGGCACAGATTTGTCCAAACTGTGAAGAAGAGCTGGTCTATACTTTGGAGGCATAAAACCTAAAAAGCCTATTCTGCTTTCAAAATACCCGATCACTTTTCACTTCTGTTGCTATGATAAAATATCCTGATTAAAAGCAACTTAAGGAGGAAATTTAGTTCTACTTGCCTTACAATATTCCAGATTATAGTCCATTCCAGTAGGGATATCACAGTGGCAGGGACTTGAATCAGCCAGTCCCATCCATTAACAAGAACAGAGCAAATAAAGTGATTCATTCTTACTTGGTTGCTTCACCTATATTGCTCCTGTATTTCATAGTTCAGGGTTCCCTACCTAGGGAGTGGTTCCATTCACAGTGGGCTGGATCTTATTGCATCAATTAGTATCCTAATCAATCCCTCATAGACATGATCACCAGACCAACCTGATCTTGACAATTTCTCAATCAAATTTCTCTTCTTATGTGATTTTAGATAGTGTCAAGTTGACATTGAAACTAACCACCAAAATATCCCAATTTGGACAATAGAGATAGAATGACAATGATGTGTGTGTGTGTGTGTGTGTGTGTGTGTGTGCAATAAGTACATAGGAAAATGAGGAATTTTCATTCTAGTGCTTAGAAATTTGGAATAAAATAATTAACAAAAATAAAATAAATAAAAAATAATAATCTCTAGCATTACACTAAAAAGCCCTCCAAGACTGCAGTAAATTAGATCTTTGAGATTACAAGGGAGTTGGTTAGCCGCATGCTGAGTTAAGTTCAGTACCACACATCTGCACCTCTTTGGTCAGTATACTCAGAAAATGTAATTGATATCAATACAACCATTGCTACATGGAGTAGAGGAAAGATGAAGGGAATAACATTGAGTTCAATAGGACAAGAATACTCAGACGCAGAGTGCAGGGAATCATATGAAAGAAGGGGGCGTTAGTATGACCTGGAGAGGACAGGAGCTCCACAAGGACCAAATATATCTGGTCACAGGGGTCTTTTCTGAGACTCTTTCTTCAACCAAGGACCATGCATGAATATAACCTAGAACCCTTGCTCAGATGTAGCCCATGGCAGCTCAGTATCTAAGTGGTTTCCCTACTAAAGGGAACAGGGACTGTTTCTGACATGAACTCAGTGGCTGGCTCTTTGACCTCCCTCCCCCCCTCCAAAAAAAAGAGGAGCAGCCTTACTAGGCCACAGAGGAGGACATTGCAGCCAGTTCTGAAGAGAGCTGATAAACTAGGGTCAGATGGAAGGGCAGGAGGACCTCCCCTAACAGTGGACTTAGAGAGGGACAAGGAGGAGATGAGGGATGAGGGAGGGAGGGTGAGATTGGGAGGGAATGAAGGAGGGGGCTACAGCTGGGATACAAGGAAAATAAACTGTAACTAATATAAAAAATAAAATTTTAATTAAAAAATAATAGAAGTAACATTGTAAAAAAAGGGGGGGGGTACTCATACGCTTGGATTCTTCACCACAGAAAGTTGCTTGAGATTGGCCTTCTGGAGTCTGAAAAAGAAAAGAAGAATTAGAAATAAAAAGAGTTAGAATTGTTGACATATTCCTTTCCATATCAATCCTTTCCAGACCTTGAGTCAAGATTTGTCTGCCTTCAATTTTCGCCTTGAAAAATGAGGGCTAATAATTGGCCTTGTTTTCTAGATTTGTATTAACAGAGGAATTCTGCTGAAATGCCTTAGGCAACCTAGAAACCTATGACCCATACTCCTATGTGTACCTATTCAGAACTTTACCAGTCATCCTCAAGGTTAATTCCCAGGTCTTGTCAGCTGCATCCTTGTTATATTGCCATGCCATCCTCCTCCTGACGTGAATTGTACAGGAACAGCAGCTTTTCAGTGTCGATAAGTCTTCTCTCTCCATAGGTTTCGTCTCTAAATCATGCTGAACTAGAAATAAAACAGAGTTGCCACAGTCTTCTGGAGAGTGTTACTTGAGCTCTAGCTTCTGAAGATGAACCTCTGCTTCTTTCTACTGTTATAACCTCTCATCTAATGGTCTACACAACAGCAAGGCTGTTGCAGTCAATTAGAGATTAGAAGTTGCTGGTATTTGGGAGATGTAGTGTGTCCCAGGATATCTGTAAGCAAGCTGGTCTACTGCAGCTGCTGACTCTGGTCCTCCTCACCCTTACCCCTCTGTGTTTCTATGACATCCCATAAATGGTAATGCTATTGCAATGCCATTGCAGTTTTATGCTAGTAGCATTGTAGAAAATAAAAGGCTATTTATGTTTATTATTAAAAGCCTATAATTATTATGGTGGTTATTATTAACCTGCTATTAAATCAATAAAAGAAACAGACACCGGGTAGAATTTTAAATAAGTCTTATATCACCTGGAGCTGGGCACATAGAAACCCCCTAAGCCACCTTCTACCTCCCAGCCGCACAGCCCATGTCATGTGTTTTAATCATTCTTATCTGGGCTACTTCACATCCATAATTCCATCTGGGCGGCTTCTCTCTGACACTGCCTCAGTGTAAATTCCTCTGGGCCACGTGATTCTCACACAGTAACCCAGAGAAGTCCCGATTCCTACTTCTCTTGTACCTGTCTCTTTCGTTCCCATGATTCTCATGTCTTCCCAGCCCATGAACCTTAGCCCCGCCTCTAACTTCTGCCCTGCCCAGTTGTATAGGCCTTTTATTTCACCAATCAGGGATAATTTTGGAGCCAAGGTTACAGATCGTTACTTGGGGTATGTGAGAGTCTGCTCGTAAAGGACAGCAAGCAGACCTCAGGGAGCAAAATGATTAACCATTAATACAAAGCACCAGACCATGCAGTAACACTGTAAAGTTATTCCTCCCACTAGATAGTGACTCTGATATTTAAGGCTGTACTTGTCCATTTTATGTTGCGTACATTCCCAAGTATTGAACAGTACGTGACACTAAACTCAAATTTGTTAAATAAAAATTATTTTTCTGTGTGTAGTACATGAACATGAGTGTGTGGGTATGTGCAGCAAAGAATGGGTGTTGTGAAAGCCAGAGCAGGATATTGGCATTGTCCCCATTCTTGTCTACCAGATTGTTCTTAGTCAGAGCGTCTCACTTACCTGGAGGCTCATCTTTTTTAATAAGCTGGCTGTTCACTGAGCTCTCAGAGTCCATCCTAACTCTTCCAATGTTGGGGTCACAAGCACCACCATCATTCCTATTTAATGTCAGTGTATAAGTGTAGTGACAAATGTGTGAGCATGAGCTTGTGTGTATAACTCAGAGACTGATACTGTGTAAATATACAAGTGTGCATGTTAGCATATGTATTTAATAGTGTGAATATGGATCCACATGTCATTATAATATTGAGGGTATTTGAGTTGCTGGTGACTTGTGGGGGTGTTTGCGTGTGAACTTATGAGTATGTGAGTCTGTGAATGTGTCTGTGTGAATATATGCATGCAAAATTGGGTGAATGTGTGATTGTTAGAGACTGTAAGCATTGGACTGTGAGTGTTTTAGTGCAAATCTGTGAGTGTGTGAATATGGAAGTGTTGTGTGAATGTATGTGATTATGCAAGTGTGGGTGTGTATGTGGGGTGTGTAAGGGTCTATTCATCACTTTCAGTATGAAAATTAATGAATATGTGAGAGTATGTTTGTATGTACATGTGTCAGTATTTGCATTTATACAAGTGTGTATAAATGTGAGAATGTGTGACAATATCTGAGAATATTGCCAATGTGTATAAATGTGTGAGTGTGTGAGAATATTGTCAAAGTGTATAAATGCATTAGTATGTGACACTGTGTGAGAATATCAGTGTGTGTGTGAATATGTGAGTATGTAAATGTGACTGTAGCAATATGTGAGCATGTTGTCAGTGGGTGTGCTGGGACTGTTTGAGGACTTCTCATTTAGGACCACACAACGGAGACACCCTGCCATCATACAGAAGTGGCTTCTGAGGTCTTCCTGAGACAACAGAGACAACAGAGAGGCCAGAATATGCCGACCCACTTCAGCACCTCTTCAAGTTAGAGCTGACTATACTGTGCTCCCTGAGTCCACTGGTGGGAATGGAATCCACTACATCCCATAGAAAACTGGTACTGCTGGATAATGGGAGCATGGAATCATTCTGTTAACTACAGCTACAATGTGGAAGAGGGGCTGCCACATTGCGGGGATCTGCTGGCTACCATTTCCCTGTGGAATTATATGTTTAAAGACATAACTCAGACAGAGTTTTTGATTTTGTTGTTCAATATCCCCATGTTTCCCAACTTGCTTGGGCATTGGTTGGACCCTGGGGTGGTGGCGATGGTGTTAAGTGACAGCAGAGAAATGGAAGACAATAAAGCTTGCAGCTACCTTGGAGGATCTGGCCCCTGGAGCGCCAATTAAATTTGAAATAAGCATTTGGAAATTCAACAGTAACTGCCAACATCTAGCACTCGAGTTCCATCTGATTAGGTCTTGACCCCAGCTGCTGAATGCAACAGCCTTACTCAACCTCCCCTTGTCTGGAGCTGAGGGAGTATGTATCACTGGCCTGGAATGATCAGTTCCGTTCCTCATTTGGGTATGCATTTTGGTATAAGTTGTTGGTTGCGTTTATGAGCCTCTTTTGTCTCTCTAGATTTGGCAGAATCTGTGTGGAAGGTGAAAACAATTTCAAAACCTTATTTTGTGTTCATTAAAAATGCCTGATATTAACTATTTCAGAGTCCTGCACAAAAAGTAATGATAGATTTGCAATATGGAAAGAAAATATCTAATTAAAACTCACATATGTTTATTTTTTCTTCACATAGTCATTTGTGCATAAAATTGTTTTTCCTTTCATTTGCTTCTATTTTGATCTTCAGTTTTGGCATTTACTCATGTTTATTTCATTAGCTAAAAGTTTGCGATCTACTATAACTCAAAAAAGTGTCAGAAAGGACTGATTAATGGAGGGCTATGAGGAATTCAACAATTATATATTTGCTGAAGATCTCTTCTAAGGAAAGACTGATTTAAATAATTAACAAGATATAAGTTTAATATAAAATTCTTCATTTAAATTAAATCTACTAAACTATAAATATACTATTTAACAGATGTTCATATGGAAAATATCTTAAGATTACTGTTTGTAAATTCAATATAAGAAGGGAGAGAAAAATTTTAAAATAGCTAATATTAATTTAGATTTTACCAATTAAAGTGGGAGATTTTGATCACTGGAAATGAATTGATATTGTAATTTGAACTAGTGAGATTTAAAGTCTCAGATGCAAAGGCTAAATATTTTATGTTAGTAGCTTGTTGAAGATTAACCCTTCCAAAGATACCCACTAAGAAATGGACAGCTAATGAAGACAACAAACACAGATGCACCTGTCTGAACACAGCAGCATACTCTTTAGGCAGCCGGGACTTCAGGTACCACAACTCCAAATTGCTGGAGATAGGCTTGAAGTTTTATGAAATTCCCTTAAGGCCATATCACTGAATTTCCAATATACTGAGAATCCATGAAAGAAACAGTCGTCACCTTGAGATAAACTCACCAGCTTTATTCACTCATGCCCTGATCTAATGCAAAATGGTGCACAACAGCCAGTAAAGAAAAGGTCTCAGAGATGAGAATCGGGGATTGGGGTAGGGAAGCCAGGTTATGGAATAAGAGATCAAGAGATTTAGAGAGAGGGGAAGGGAAAGATCTTCGAAAAGGTTTACATGTCTACAGAGGCAACACTATTCTGTCAGAAAGTTGAAGGAAGAGACAGAAAACCTTCATTTCTCAGAACCAGTGAGCCTTGCTTCAGTGCAAGGAGGCGTCAATTGATGTGTGCAAGCCTGAAAACCTGACACTCAGAGCCCTGTCTCCCAAGGACAGGGTCTCCCTCACATCACTGTATTGCTCCATTTGATGTCTTCATGCATGTCAGTCAGGCTTCTCTAGAGGAACAGAGATGACAGGAATTTAAATTTAAAATAATAATTTTGAAATGTATGCAAAAGAAAAAATCAGTGGATGCAAATATCACTTCCTTGAAAAGTTTAATAAAAATGGGGCAAAACGGAAACTGAGAAAGAAATGAAAACTTATAAATACAGTGAAAACAGAAACATAGAGAATTTATATACTGAAGTTATAAAATACATCATAACCAATGATATAACAACAAATTTGAAACTTTAAGTGAAAGTGAATATTTCTTAAACACAGCATATCATAAAATATCAACAGATTTGTGTAATAAAATAAAGGTGTGATTTCAAACAATACAACAAAAATTCTTAGGTGGTCTTTGTCGTGAATTTTTAAAATATTTCAATAAGAAATAACATCCTGTACACATAAATTCCTTTAGAGAATAAAATAAGAAACTATTTCTCAAGTCTATTTTAGTACAACATAATATATACCAAGACTTAGAGACATACCAAGGAAGAAAACCACAAATGCAAAAATCCTAAACAAAATATTAACAAATCAAATTCAGAAATATGCAAAAAAGATCATTTATCATAAAAATTGGGTTCATTCCCAGAAGTTGAGTTTGGCTTCATGCTAAAAAATCATTTGACATAATTTAGCACAATTATGAAACAACAAAAAGAACCATGTGATCAATTACTTTGGAAAGTGTTACTGATCAAATTCCAACAACTCTTTTTCAAGCAATGCTACATAATCAGTATGACCTCCATTTAGGGGAGAGTATGTCTGTAGGGGTCCTGGCATAGAGTGTATAATAGGAGGTAGTGTCTTCCGAGGCCATCCATTGTGCACCCCTTCAATGACATCTGTCCCTTGTTGCTGGAACACTTGCATGACAAAACAATACAAATACACTCTCGTCTCTCCATCAGACAAGTTTGATGGTTATTCCTTGACTATCCTCTTTATGGGAAGATGATTGTTTCAGAGTGCTACACTCTTCTGCATTAGTGTGTTTTGAGATGGGAATGAAGAAAGAAGTTAACCCTTGTGTGTGTGCTAGTTGATCTAAACAGGTGGATGAATCTTTAGAAGTATAGAGGATGGAGCAGCAAATGCCTCTGACTAAATGTGCCCTTCTAAAAATGCACAAGTAGGGATATCATGCATTTTCCTGTAAGAAGCAATAGAAGCAAGCATTTTCCTGTAAGAAGAGTCAGGGAGCAATGGAGAAACAATTAAAGAAAAACCTAAAAACAAAATAAAAACAGAATCTGCCCTTGAAGAGATCTCAGAGAACAGCTTCAGTGACTTGGAAAAGCAACCTCAGGGCTCAAACAGCTTTATGACATCAGCTGCAGAATTAGAAGGGACTGACTTAAGTTCTATGGGAGTTCCATCTCTCAGTAAAAGAGCAATCACACCTTTTTAGACCTGTGTTTTTGTACAGTTTAAGAGCTGTCTATCTTGCCTGTAGAGACATATGAGACTATAATGATTACTTTAAAAATGAAAGAAAGCAATTGAAAGCATATTTAAATATGTGTAGAGTACTTTTATTAATGAATGTAAAAGCAAACCAACTGAGTATGTGTAAGGTTGTAGAGAGCCCTGTGACATGCACAGTCAGAGCTCTCTTCAAATCACACAAATAACTGCATCTCATTACATTTTTTTTTTTTGCTGTGGTAAATGATGGACAATGAATAGCAGGGATGTTCTATTAGTCAATGTTCTAAGTGGGACAGAGTCTGGATTTGCTGAATGGGTTTGGACACCTGCAGTAGACATTAATCAAGTGAGCATCTACCTTACACTAACAACAACGAGACAGGAGGAAGAGGGAAAGAAAAACCAACCTTGGGTGTGACTTTAAAGGAATTCATGAGCTTTCCAGACCTGTGAAACACACCATTTGGAACAGCTAACTGGCAGTCAATTCGCTGTTTCATGGGAGCACATGTGTCATGGTATCCACTGCCTTTGTTGTGATTGTTATGAATACTAATGTGTTGTGACTACTAATGTGAATAGTAATGTGTTATGAATACCAATGTATTAAACGGACTGGTGTGTCTTCCAGTTACAAGCTCATTAGTAATCTGGGAATATGGCTTTAATGTAAAGGGATTCAGGAACAATGGAGGATGGTGAGCTATAGACGTTGTGCCTGCCAGGTATGTGTAAGACAATGGTGTCATCAGCCAATTAAAGGACACACTAGAGGGATATTCCCCCAAGTAATTCACAGCAAATGATGTTGAAGAAGAGAAATACAAGTTGAAAGGTCTGAGTTCATCAAAGTGTTTTGTAAAGTGTGACTGAGGTGCCACATGAGCTGGAGAAACATTTTTTGTTGAAGGAGTTTAAGTACAAGGAAGAAAATAACTGAAGTTGGAACAAATTTACCAAAAAGCTTGAGGATATAATGAAATCCTATAAAATATAATCACTGATAAAATATTAGATAAAACTAGAGAAAAAAGGAAGTAGTGAGTTCAAAGACCAACAATAAGTCTTAATGCCCATTTTGAATAGATACTATAGAGGTTGATAACAACTGAAATTTCTAAACATTGAAAGAAAAAGCTAACACCTATCCAATAGGAAGATGTACTTAATGAGTTTCAGTGTTCTACAGAGTTCTGTGATGACTACAGTTTTCAATCATACATGTATATATAAAATAAAGAGCAACACGATAGAAATTTAAAGGTTTCCAGCAAAAGAATTGATAACTGTCCAAGGAGAAAGAAATGCTAATTATTTTGATTGGATCATTACATGTTATATACATCTTTTAAGTTGCTACTACATATGCTGGTTAGTTATAATTGTCAACTTCACACAATCTAGAATCCTCAGGGAAAAGGGCTTCAACTGGGGAATTATCTAGATCAGTTTGGTCTATGAGCATGTCATGGGGGATAGTCTTGATTGATGACTGAAGTTGGAAGACCCACTCTGAATGTGGTTGGGACTATTTAGCAGGCTGAGTCCCAGTCAATCTAAGTACAGAAAGGTAGCTAAACCTGGAAAGAAAGTCACAGGAGTGCCTTTGTCTTTCTCTGCTTTTGAGTGCATATGATGTGTCTAGCTGCTTCAGTTCCTATTGTATACAATTTATTAATTTTTGAGGTTTTTATCCACCCATTCTTATTCCCAAATATATGAGACAAAAACCTATTGATTTATTCAACAAGCTTTAAGTGCAATAACAGGGCAGATCTTTTTTGTTGTTGTTGTTCACTTTGCATCCACCCCCGTAGCTCCCCCCCCCTCCCAATCCCACCCTCCTTCCGCCTTCTTCACCCACGTCCCTCCCCAAGTCCACTGATGGGGGAGGTCCTCCTTTTCCTCTTTCTGATCCTAGTCTATCAGTTCTTATCAACAGTGGCTGCATTGTCTTCCTCTGTGGCCTGGTAAGGCTGCTCCCCCATCAGGGGAGGTGATCCAAGAGCAGGCCAATCAATTCATGTCGGAGACTGTCCCTGTTCCCATTATTATGGAACCCACTTGGAAGCTGAGCTGCCATGGGCTACATCTGTGCAAGGGATCTAGGTTATATCTATGAATGGTCCTTGGTTGGAGTATCAGTCTCAGAAAAGACTCCTGTGCCCAGATTTTTTGGGCATTTCCCCAAGATCCAGCTATACCACTCCTACGCCTATATCCAAAAGATGCTCAAGTATACAAAAAGAACATCTGTTCAACCATGTTTGTAGCAGCTCTATTTGTAATAGCCAGAAGCTGGAAACAACCCAGATGTCCCTCAGTTGAGGAATGGATACAGAAATTGTGGTATATCTATACAATGGAATATTGCTCAGCAATAAAAAACAAGAAAATCATGAAATTTTCTGGCAAGTGGTGGGAACTGGAAAATATCATCCTAAGTGAGGTATCCCAGAAGCAGAAAGACACACAAGGGTATATACTCACTCATAAGTGGATATTAGACATATAATATAGGATAAACATAATAAAATCTGTACACCTAAAGAAGCTAATCAAGAAGGAGGACTCTAGCTAAGTTGCTCAATCCCATTCAGAAAGGCAAAGAGGATGGACATCAGAAGAGAGAGAAAACAGGGAACAGGACAGGAGCCTACCACAGAGGGCCTCTGAAAGATTCTACGCTGCAGGGTATCGGAGCAGATGCTGAGACTTATAGCCAAACTTTGGGTGTAGAGCAGGGAACCTTATGAAAGAAGGGGGAGATAATAAGACCTGGAGAGGACAGGAACTCCACAAGGAGAGCAACAGAACCAAAAAAATCTGGATGCAGATCTTCTTTTTATACTGATTTTCTAAGCTGATTTTCTGGTCTGGCTACTTCCCAACCACATGCCACAAACTACTTGCAGGTATTGTTTCTGTCTGTGCTGCAGCTGCTCCATCACGCCATGTCCTTTATCTCCATCTTCTTCCTCCTTTCTTTCTCTCTCCCACCTCATTGGACCTGAGATCTGAAACCTAGGAATGGAAACCCCACTTGCCTCTCTTCTTCACAGTTACAGACTGTCTAGCTTTTTTATTAACCAATCAGATATAATTGGGAGCCAAGTTTAAACAACATAGATCACTGTATGTGAGAATGTACAGGACTACAACCAGATCTTGGGGCACAGAATTTAGCATCTGAATACACAGAATACCAGATCAACCCTCCAAAAGTTCCTGTCTTGACTTCTCTCAATGATGGACCACAATCCAGAATTATAACTAAACCCATTTTCCCCCTAAGTTGCATTTGGTTAGTGTTTTATCAAAACAACAGGAATGAAACTAGATCACAACCTGAAAGCATCCAGTCCTTAAAATGTCAAGTAATAGAACACTTTCAACTTAAAATTCTTTAAGAGTTAAAATCACCTTTAATAATGAAGGTACATAACAAATAAGATAATGTACTGCTAGAAGATTTGCACTCCAACAAAAGTAAGTGATTTTTTTCCAGGTGGAAGAAAAGGGTATCCCCAATGGTTGCACAAAACTAGAGGACAGAAAAGTGGACTGGGTAAAAGTGTCAGTGGTTCCAAATGCTTTGAACAATAATAACACATAGAAAAAGAAAAATCTATTATAACAAGAGCATAGTGTTAGAAGAAAAAAGAGATAAAGAGTTAAAGTTTTACAGTTTGGCATTGTACTTTGAGATGGTTGTAAAATATTAATAGGAGATCCCATATTATGAGATACACTGTCTCTAAGTACTATTGGCAGAAAATTTTGAAAATGTGTACCCACAAGATAAAAATGAATATAAAGTAGGTGATTAAAAACAATACCTCAAAGAAGGCTAGCAAGGATCAAAGGAACATGAAAAAGGACACAAAAACAGAAACAGTGACATCAAAGTTGAAGTAACTCCTTATATAAGCCCCTAAAATACAGGTATTTGAATTAATATCATAAGCCCAGGACTATTCAAGCAGCTGTTTGCAACCAGTTAATGATGCTGTAATATGGCATTTTATACCTGTTGAGCAACCCTGCCTGGTTACATCATAGATAATGAGAAAACTCATTGCTGCTACCTTTCAATTCCCTCTGCATCCCTCTGAAATCTCACCTCACTATCCCCCTTAATTTTTGCTTGTATTCTTAATTATTCCTTTATAATTTCATTGCTCTACTTCATAAACTGTGTATGCTTAAATACAGTATTTGGTTGTTTAAGTTTTAAAACTTTACATAAATGGAAACAGTTGTATGTTCATGTTCAGTTTTCTTTTCTGTTCAATATTATGTTTCTGGCATTTATCTGTATTTCTATAAGTAGTTTAAACGATGTACTCCCCTAGCATGCGGTAGTCAAACATATCATTTCTTGTTCTTTGCCATTCTCTGGAAGATGGATATTTGAACAAGTCCAAATGTGCCTGTAAGATGTGCATCAAGGGTGGAATGACTGGGCTGAACTCATAGCACAAAATCATAGGTACCCAAGCGGTTCCATATGCTCAACAACCTATGTTTTGCAAATATGCTATGAAAAAAAATTCATTGTGGTTCATTTTCATGCAGTTTGCTAATGAGACTGAGCATGTTTTCATAATATCCGTTCTATGCCGCAGAGGCTCCTTCTGTGAAATAAATGTGTCCTCGGTGCTCCTGTAAATATTTCAGTGCCATTTTTATCCTTTATTGATTTGTTGGAGTTATTTTCTTCAATTAATTTTTCAAGAAACTTAATTTTTTTTAAAAAATGCCACTTAAGCACGACCATTTAATTTAAATTTTAGTTTTCAGTTTGGCTCATGTGTTGATAAGCAATAGACCTTTAACAATGTATTTTTTATTCAACAAAGTTACTAAGTTCCTGTATTCCTGGAATGTGCACAGTTTTGATTTTCCATATTCTATTATGTTATGTGTTAATGATGGAGCTTCTTTTTTCATTATTTTTACAACTTTCATTTTTCCATGTAGTATTCAGCTTAATTGAGCATGTAGCCTAATCAATAGTGAGAACCAATACATTTTTTTTCTTGTTCAAGATCTTAAAGGGAAGATGTTTTCCCATTTCAAAACACTGTGATTTTGTTATAGTATATTTTAAACTTTTGCTGAGATATATTTATTTTTGTTTTATGTGTATGTGTATTGTGCCTGGTCTCTCTGTGTGTATTGTGTAGGTCTATGTAGCACATATGTGCAGTGCCTACACAAGCCAAAGGTATTGGAGCCCCAATACTAGAGTTATAGATGGTTGTTAGCATCATGTGTCTTCTGGGAATTGAACCTGGATCCTCCAGAAGAGCAGTCAGTGCTTGAAACTATCTTTCCAATCTTTAATTCAGACTTGTAACATGTCAAAAAATTTTATTTTGCTTCTAGTTTTCAATGGATTGTTGGAAATTTACACTAATTCTCAACCACTTCAGAATAGCCTGCCTTTTATTACTTACACTTTCTTTGTTATTAATCACAGTAATACATTTTCTGATTTTATAACACCTTTGGCATTCTGATGTGAAACCAATATTTATAAGGTAAAGGACACTGTAATTTTGTATCTGAAGTGTCATGCTTCCTCCACCACCAGGCAAAAGTTGACTCTCACTTGGTGCTTTTGGGAGGAGGTGGAACTTTGAAGCGAGATAAGGCCCCCTGTAGAGAAGCTGAATCATGACGAGGGGATTGGCTGGCAGTTGCTGTGATAAAATACAGCAACTTATAAGACTGGGATCACTGGTATTACAGGTCCTCCAGGACAGAAGCCCTCTCTTTAAGACACAGTGGAATGGTGGTCCTGCCTTTTGTATACATTGAGACAGTGGTCCTGCTACTGTAGGTCTGGGAAGCCTTGCATCTAGCATAAAATTGCATATCAGTAATGTTGCTGATCTGCCTGTGCAAGAGCACACTCTGAGGTAGCTTTACCTTTAACATCTAGACAGATAAAGCTATGTTCCTCTTCAACATGTTTTCTCTCCAAGTAGGCAAAGATGGCATTACATAGGTGCTGCCAAAGCCCTCTTTAAAAATGGCAGTTACCATAGCTCAGGCCACATTTGTGTCCATTAGAGTGTTACTTGTTGCAGCAAGGAACATGTGACAAAATATGGAAATTAAAATACTGATTTTGCTGTATGTCATGATCCCTGTTCTCTGGACTTAATCTGGAAAGGCCATCCAGTGTGGCCTCCAAACAGCATGTGCTGCCATTTTCTATCATCTTGATGCATAACAACTGGCTTCTATAAGCTGGCCTATTCTTTTTTTTCATTTTTCTTTCTTTTTTTCTTTTACATTTTTATTTTATATTAATCACAGGTTATGCACTTTGTATCCCAGCTGTAGCCCCCTCCCGCATTCCCACCCTATCCCTCCCATCCCTCCCTCATCTCCTCCCTGCCCCTTTCCAAGTCTGCTGATAGGGGAGGACCTCCTCCCCTTCCCTCTAACTCTACCTTATCAGGTCTCTTCAGGACTGGCTGCAATGTCCTCTTCTGTGGCCTAGCAAGGCTGATCCTCCCTTGGAGGGCAGGGGGACAAAGAGCTAGCCATTTAGTTCATGTCTGAAATAGTTCCTGTTCCCCTTACTAGGGTACCCACTTGGATACTGAGCTACCATTTGCTACATTCAAGCAGGGGCTATATAGGTTATATCCATACATGGTCCTTGGTTGGAGAAACAGTCTCATAAAAGACCCCTGTGCCCCGATACATTTGGTCCTTAAGCTGGCCCATTCTTATCTGAAAATTACTTGGTCACAGTTGTATTTGTTTCAGGTGCTCTCATTTTATACACAGAAGATAGTCTGAGACTTCTTCATCTTTTAAATTTCTGCTTTCCTCTTGATTAACAACTCAATCTTCACTTGAATTTTCCTTCCTGAATCTTAATATACACACTCAGGAGAAATCAAGTTAGATTTTCAACATTTGGCTTTAAATTTTCGTCAGTCAAATACCAACTTCATTGTTCACAATTTATGTTTTTCAGAAAAGACTAGGGTCCGAGAATAATTGAACCAAGGTGTGCCACTTTATAATCAAGATGATGTTTCCTTAAGCTTTTTTAAAATTTATTTTAATTTTATGTTCATTAGTATGAAAGCGTCAGATCCCTTGGAACTGGCATCACAGACAGTTGTGAGCTGCCATGTGGGTGCTGGGGATAGAACCGGGTCCTTTGGAAGTGCAGACAGTGCTCTTAACCACTGAGCCATCTCCCCAGCCCCTCATCAGAATGACCACTGTAATCAATATTTATTCCAAATTGTGTCCAAAACCACTTAGACATTCTCTAAGAGGACTGAACCTTCTCTGTACCTCTCCTTTTCTTCCTCCTCAGCTCTCATCAGAATTGCTTTTAATAGCCTACGTTGCTATGATAAAATATTTTATTCTGGGTACTGTATAAATAAAAGGTTTAGCATCCTTGTTCTCCAGTGGTTTAAGGGCATGGAGGCAACATCAGCTCAGCTCTGACTGATGACAGCTTTATTGTGTAGACAGCGTCATGTGACAGAAATGTACACATGCTATTTAGTTATGTCAATTTGACACAAACTAGTCACTTTGGAATAAGAAACCTCAACTAAGAACTGCGCAGATTATATTGACTTATGGCCATTATTTATTTACAATTTACTCATTTTGTATGCCTGCTGCAGCCTCCTCCCTTGTCTCCTCCCAGTCCTATCCTCCCTCCCTCTTTTCCCCCTATGCCCTTTCCCTAGTCCCCTGATAGGGAAGGACCTCCTCCCTTTCTAGCTGACCCTAGTCTATCAGGTCTCATCAAGGCTGGCTGCATCCTCCTCCTCTGTGGCATGGCAAGGCTGCAAAGAGCTGACCACTGAGTTCATGTCAGACACAGCCTCTGAACCCCTTACTAGAAAACCCACTTGGAAACTGAGCAGCCCATGAGTAAGGCATTTTCTTAATTGCTACTTGATATGTGAAGGTCTAGCTTTCTGTAGGTGGTGCTGTCCCTGGGCAGGTCGTCCTGGGTTATATAAAAACGGTAGCTGAGCAAATTGAGAAAGCAAATAAGTAAACTGTATTGATTTTTAGTTTCTGCATAAAACTTCTGCTTGAGCTCATGCCTTGGCTTCTCTTTATGGTAGACTAAAATCAGTCTGGTTGTCTCCCCAAGATGCTTTCAGTCATGGTGCTCATCAGAGCAATATAACACAAACTAGGGTAGTATGCAAGAATGAAATACCACATGTGAAAATGGAGGCAAGGCAGTGGTAAGAGCCTAGCCTTACTCTGCTAACAGTCTACTCTCACTGGAGCTAACTGATCCCTTCAGGATGCAACCCATCCTGCAGGAGTAGGATAAATCCCTTCCTGGTGGCAATAATGGCCCAATAATTTTATTATAAGCTCTATCTGTTAATGATTTTACAACCCTTTAGAAACTATTATATTTTGAAATTAAACAGCATGAGTTTTAGTGGACAAATCATGTACAAGCCATAGTTAGTCTACTTATGGTAATATAAGATTTTTCTAGAACATTCCTCTAATCTCTAAGTTTCTAAACACCATGTAGTTCCAAAATCTCTATACCTATGCATTTATTACACAATGGTACATGTATTATGTGCGTATGTACGAGTGTTCACATGTGTGCTGCCATCTGTTTCTTTTTGCATGTGAAAGTGTTGATTAGTGTGTCTCACTTATCACTGGACCCCTTACATACTGAGGTGGTCTCTCACTTCAATCCAGTGTTCATGCATGAACTGGTCTAGCCAGCCTTCTTCTCCAAGTGAACCTCTGCCTCCACCTCCCAAATGCTAAGATTACAGATGGGTCACTATGCCTTCTGGCACCAGGGGTCCCAACTATTGTCCTCACATGCACGGCAAATACTTTATCCACTGAGCTATCCCCCCAGGCCTGTGTATATTACTGAGGAGGTGCCCTGGTCTTGACGCTGGTATCAGGTTTTCCTCCAGTTGAACTACTGGAACAGACTAACATAAGCCAGATGCCTTAGAAACAAATGAGATTCATTCTGAAAGCTTGAAAGTACAAGATCAAGGCTCTAAGGAGGACTTTCTTTTCATTTCAAACTGTTACCATCTTACTACATCTCACATGCAGAAGGGTAAGCAGACTCCCTAAACTCCAAAGTTTCTGATGAATGTTGATTCCCTTTTAACATTAACTGCAAACTTAAATAGGAGAACGGGCTATTCAGATTTTATCCTCATGAATGGGCTTATTACCTTACTAAAGGGGTTTTGTGGGAAGACCTTCTCCATCTCTGTCTCTTTTTCCATGTCACACACACACACATACACAAACACACCCACACACCTTATTTATTTCTTCCTCCTTCTCTTTCTTGCTTTTCACTCTTTTCTTTCTCTCCTTTTCCTACTTTCATGTATCTGTCTATTTCTATCCCATTCCTCCCCCCCCTTTCTTCTATCCTTTTGCTGTGGTAAAATTATATAGTCAGAAGGTCTTCTGTTGATACCTAACACTTGTAATTGTTCTTCCAAGCTTTCTGAACTGTGTGCCAGTAAATTTCTATTATACCACAAGAGGTGGAGGAAGATCTCAAATTGATCCTAAGGAGTACAGCTAATTCAATACAAATGCAAATTAAGATGTAGAAGGAAGTGGAACTGGGCTATGGGTAGATACTAAAAATATTTTAAAGGACAGGACAGGATAAGAACAACTGGATGGCCATATTTGGAGCGTTGATGGAGGTTCTGGCATGGCTCAGAAAGAACAAGCTGCATGCAAAGTCATGATCAGTATGCTCCAAGAATATAGGCAGTAAAACCATTTAGGTAAGGTCTCTGCTGAAAATGACAAAAAAGGGCATTAGAAGTCAGGAAGAAGGTCATCTTTGCTCCAAAGTTGTAAAGATGTTGGCTGAATTGACCCTCTGTCCTAGGGCTTCATGGAAGACAGAACTTAAGAGTGATGAACTAGGATTTCTAGAGAAGAAACATCTAAGCAGCAAAGCATTCAATGTACTATATGGCTCCTTTTAACTGTATGTAATAAAATGCAAGAACAGAGATGTGATTTAAATATAGAATTCTTCATTAAAAGACAAGCAGAAGATAAAGACACGAATCCTCTTGGCCTAGACATGTAACAAATAAGCAAGTACTTGTGAGAGAAAACCAGGGGTTCTGCCAAAAGACAGTCCAATAAGGAGATTTGTATGTGTGAAAGAAGTGGGCGGCTACTCATTGAGACATTAGAAGAATGACCCTGACCCAGAAACACTTCAGAGATACTAAGCTTGGTTTTCTAACAAAGGCCCAAAGCAGGACCTTGAGAGTAAAGACTAAGGTTTTTTCAGGTCATGCTGCCCTCTATCATCTCAATAGTTTACCCTCCAAATTCTGGCCCAACACTTCTCTCCAGCCAACTATGACTAACACATCCCAGGTGCTTCTTGGGCCCTGCTCGTGAAGGTACATGCTGTGACTCCTGGCAACATCTGTATGTCAATGACCTTGACAAAGAGCACAGTAAATGAAGAGCCTCTACCTAGCTCCAAAATATATTCAGGACAACCTAGGAGTCCATGCAAAAATCTGCTGCTGTCGCTGAGGCTGGTGAATCTGTAGACCTCAGAACTGAAGCACCACCTCTGTATAATGATAGCTTGGGAGAGCTGTGAGCCTGAGCCTCTAACACTGGAAAGTGATTGTGTAGTCTAATCTTAGCAAAGCTTCTGGGGTTGGGACTCTTGAGACCTTGGAAACACAGTGTGTACAGACGTACGGTCATGTAGTTAAGGACAGTTTCTCAGGAAACATCCTTTGGTGTTATTTGTCTTATCAAGTTTTAGATCTTTCTCTGATCTCCTTTTTAAAGTGGTTAATCCCAGTTGTGACAGTTTCACCCTCATTACTTAATTGCTTGCCCAGAATTCTATATTCTGACAGCACACCCTTGGAGATGAGGATTTCAGTGTGTAGATTTAAGGACTCCAACACACAGAACGATACATATCTTGATTCATTCTGCCATGAATCTGTGTGTCAGTCTCTACTGTTATTT
The DNA here is from genome assembly GCA_028658305.1 of Pachyuromys duprasi. Classification (NCBI taxonomy): domain Eukaryota; kingdom Metazoa; phylum Chordata; class Mammalia; order Rodentia; family Muridae; genus Pachyuromys; species Pachyuromys duprasi. The sequence continues at coordinate 19,254,849 of CM053763.1, forward strand.
GATGTATATAGTCAGAGTTAGGAGGGAAGAAAGCTCTAAACAAAATACTTTTTAAAGAAAGTCTGTAGCATGTTTACAAACTAGTGAGACTTTCAATCAAGTCACTTCTGTTTGAATATGTCACACTGATGTGGCAAACAAGAAAGTGGACTATCCCTTGTCATTGTTTCTCTTAGCTGACTCTCTAAATTTTACTTCCTACCCTGGTAAGGCTGTATTTTTTTTCAGCTGTTTGCCTTCTTCACGTTTTATATTCTTCTTTTATTATATTTATTTATTAATGTTAGGTGGTTATTCATATGTCATCTTTGTCCTCTACTAAACTATATGCCTCATGAAACAAGAGACTCTTCATTTCCAGTCCCATTTCCTGTTCTCATCACAATGCCTGGTATAGGGTATTCAGAACTAGAGAAATCTTTGACAAATGAACAGTAGATGGTAATGGCCAGAACATTCTTAGTAACAAATGTAAAAGAAGAAAACTCAGTCACCCTACCTAGTATCTAGGGAATATGTGACATCTGGACAAGGCGATGCAATACTGGAACAAAGAAAGACTGAGTGCTAGGAATGATGGTCAAAAGTGAAATGCTGAGTGGTGTGACTGGAGTTTTTGGATTTGTAAAAAATCATTTGGGTATGCAGTTTTCTCTATCCCCAGTCTCTTTCTCTCTCCCTCTCATCATATATATCTATCTATATTTTCTATATGTCATTTATTTGTATCTATATAATCTAATGTAATCTATATCTAATATATATATTTAATCTATCTTTATATCTATCTCATCTATCTCTATATCTACCTATATCATCCACATCCATATCTCACAAATATATATGTATATATCTTAAACTTCAACAGCTTTTACATGAGAGAAGGACTAGGAAGATGTCTCGGTCAATAAAGTGTTTTGTGCTTACACTAAGACCTGAGTTTGGATCCCTACCATATAAGTAAAAAAGTGGGTGAAATCATGTGCCTGTAACACTGGAGAAACAGAAGCAGGAGACATTTGTATCATCAGTCAATACAGGTGAGTTGGTGAGTTCCAGGAAGTAGGCTGTAGCAGTGTATGCAAGTGAGGTTCTGGCCAGCTTGGTCTACATAGTTATTTCCAGATCAATCAGGGTTCTACAAAAGGCAAAAGACAGAGAATGATGGAGGAATATGCCAGACACACACACATCAGTCTCTACCCTTTATAAGTGCATGCACACTCATATTCACAGAGAAACACACAGAGAGAAAACAACAACAATAATAATATAAAAATAAAAATTAGAGAAGTATTGCGGACTAAATGACTGTGGATCATCTGAGACACGTGCAGATCAAGTGCCACATGCCTTGCAGCTGATGGTGCTGTGACTTGACAGTTATGCTTCCAAAGAGAAACTATTAAGTTGACAACGTGTTTCTGGCTTTCAGAATCTGGTGACATTTGTTAACAAGACTGAGCTTCCCCTGACTGAATATGTACATTCATTCATTATTTCTTAAACATGTGTTGACACTGGAGAGGTTAAGAATATGCCGCCCTGACATATTGACTATTTTGAAGGAGAGGAAATTGAAAAACTGCCAACATAGAGAAAAAGAAAACTTTTCACCTCTCCCTCAGTATTCTAAAATGAAGCACAAAACTCCCTTTTTGTGGGGACAAATTTACATTTTCATTAGGAGAGGTGTCTGTAGCAGGGAGAGAGGTCTGAGATAACGTGAATCATGTGAGATATCCTGTACAAGGGAACCTATGCTCACCACGGATTTCCTCCTTCATACCCACAAGCCTCATGCATGTCGCCCAATTCCTGCACTTATCCAAAGACAGCTCCTTTTGAATCCTAAAACTCATTTCCCTTAGTGATCACTGCTTTTGCTTTTTCAAAGATGCTACATCTTTGTTCATTAAAACTTATATATTCAAGCTATGTTTGCTCCAGTTCATGAAAAAGCTCAGTAAGCACTTCCCTGAGTCCCTCAGAATGCCCACCTTCTTCAGAGGACCCAGAAGTGAGAGAGCTTCTTTTGACCTTTCTATCCAAGTGGAAGACATAAAACATATGCTGCACACATGCCAATTCAGGGGGCAGGAGTAGCTCATATGGCAGAATCTTTTTTTTTTTTTTTTTTACCTCAATCACAGGTTAGGTA
>CM053763.1:19257509-19294047 GCA_028658305.1 Pachyuromys duprasi
TAACTTTTGTATCTTTCTAAAGCACATCTAAATTATATTCACTTATCTTAGAAGTGAATATAAACTCCTGTATTTAAATTATTGATTGCATTGTCTGTTAGCATAAGCTTTTTCACAGAAATATTTTATGGTTACCATAATAACTGCCCATTTTAAATGTCTTTGCAATGTGTCAAAACTAAAGGATTTTATTTGTTTTTCTTTTTTTCTCTTCAGTTAATATGTTACTGTGGGTCACCTGGATATTTGGCATTTTGTATTTTGGAAAATGGCAACTTCTAGGCATATGCCTTAGCTTGCTCATAATTGTTCTCTAGGGAACATCAGGAGTATTTAAACTAAAATTGCCCTGATGTGAGCTTAGTTGGCTGAGAAGTTAAAAAAAAATGTAAACATCAAGTCTTAAAACTAAGCAGAAGGAAAAATGAACTAAAATCATAAAAAGGAGGCAAACCCTGGGGCCGCTTGGAGCCTGATTGAAGAGCTGAGATAATGAAAATTACTCTGTTTGTATTGGTCTCTACAGGGCATGAACTTGTGTTGGGAAATCCTGCCCTTGAAGTCTAAGGAGAAAAAGAACTCAAGGTTAATTGAATTGCCCTTGATAATAGCTTTAGAAAACGTTCATACTTTTTCCACATATAGCCATTTAAAAATATAGGTACTGTTTTTTATGATAAAGGGCACAATTTTAATTGTTCCTTATCTTGTCATTTCATTTAGAAGTTATTTATAAAAACAAATACCTTTCATATGATTCCTTGAACTCTGCCCAAAGTTTGGTTATGAATCTCAGCATCTGCTTTGATACACTGCTAGGTAGTCTTTCAGAGGCTCTCTATGGTAGGCTCCTGTCCTGTTTCTTGTTTTCTCCTACTTTGAATGTTCATCCCATTTGTCTTTCTAAGTGAGGATTGATCCTTTTACCCTGAGTCCTCCTTCTTGTTTAGTTTCTTTAGGTGTACAGATTTTAGTATGTTTATCTATTTTATAAGTCTAGTATCCTCTTCAAAGTGAGTATATACTGTGTGTGTCTTTCTGCTTCTGGGATACCTCACTCAGGATGATCTTTTCTAGATCCCACCATTTGCCTGCAAATTTCATGATTTCCTTGTTTTTAATTGCTGAGTAGTATTCCATTGTGTAAATGTACCACAATTTCTGTATCCATTCCTCCATTGATGGACATCTGGGTTGTTTCCAGGTTCTGGCTATTACGAATAAAGCTGCTACAAACATCGTTGAACAAATGTCCCTGCTGTGTACTTGAGCATATTAAGACCTGGAAAGGACAGGAGCTCCACAAGGAGAGCAACAGAACCAAAATATCTGGGAACAGGGGTCTCTTCTGAGACTGATTCTCCAACCAAGGACCATTCATGGATATAACCTAGAACCCCTGCTCGGATGTAGCCCATGGCAGCTCAGTACTCAGGTGGGTTCCCTAGTAAGGGGGAACAGGGACTGTCTCTGACATGAACTTAGTGGCTGGCTCTTGTACCCTCGCTCATCCCTGAGGGAGGAGCAGCCTTGCCAGGCCACAGAGGAGGACATTGCAGCCAGCCCTGATGAGACCTGATAAGCTAGGGCCAGATGGAAGGGGAAGAGGACCTCCTTTATCAGTGAACTTAGGGGCATCGGAGGAAATGAGGGAGGGAGAGTGAGATTGGGAGGAAATGAGGGAGAGGCAACAGCTGGGATACAAAGCTAATAAAATGTAATTAATGTAAAAAAATAAAAATTTAATTAAAAATTTAAAAAAAAAACAACAAAACAGAGCAACCCAAATACCTAACATTAACTTAATTTGGATGAAGGGCTTCCTACCAGACAGTGAAACCACTGCCTTTTTGAGCTCAATATGAAAAGTAAACTGTCTCCTAAACCTTTTGCAGTAAGAACTGTGTTTTAGGTCAGTGGGGTTTATTTTATGAAAACATGCTCACAGCTAAATGCTGTTTCTTTTGCCAGAAATTCCTACCTCTTCACTTTCAGGACTGTAATGAATTTCAGATCATAATATTCCAAGTATCTTAGGTGGAAGGACTTTGAGACAACATTAAAAGCAGGAAGGTTTCTCCTTCCTGTTGAAGCTAAATACAAAGTCTTCCTGAGAAAGTTGTTGTCATTACCTGCAGGAGAAAAGACTACTTCCCTCTGAGTAGAACCCACACGAGCAATCAGGCCTTATTAAATTTTCCTCCAGTTTATGACCCTTGGATCATTTTCTTGACGATATCAAACATATATCAAACATGGCATAAACATTCTCTGCTTTATTTGTATCTTGAGATTTTCATTTTCCTATGCAAGCTCCTGTGTCATATATTAATAATTTTGTGTGGGCTTTCCCTTGCATAACACAGGAGCAGTAGTTGAGAGCTTCCATCTTGATTTACAAGGTGGAGACAGAAAGAACGAAGCCCTTGGAATGGAATGGGCTATTGAAATCTCAGTGCCAACATTAAGTGACACATTTCTTCTAATAAGGAAGGCCACACCTAATCCTTCTCCAACCGTTCTACCGACTACCAACCAAGGACCAAGTATTCAAATATAATGAGACTATTGTGGCTATTCACATTCAAATCACCATGCTCCACTTCTTGGTTCCCATAGGCTTGTGGACCTATCATAATGCAAATTTTGCAGCCAGAAAAACAAATAAAAGCAGCCCTAGTTTCAGAAAGAACTGCTGAGGAGGTCTGACCTATCTCTTCCTTTCTATGCAGTTGTTATAGGTAAAGTTGTTTTGGGGAGCATGGCAGCCTATGCATATTTATTTCCTGGTTTGCTGAAATACATACATAAAACTTTGAGCTACACTCTCAACCTGACACTTTCCAGCCTCCCTGTATCCTGAAGGGTATGGCAGACTCTCACCCTTGCTGCCCATCCACCAAGTGTAGTTCCAACAAGCTAAGTCCCAACCTCAAACCAATTTCAGATTGATTTTAGTCTCTCTGTGAAAGAGAGAGGGAGAGATGGAGACAGGCATACAGATGATATCTAGATTGCTAGAGAGAGAGGGGATGCAGGCACGCACAGATTTATCCACATACGCTGTGGTTTATATGCAGTCTAATAGAGCCTGCTCTCTCCTTTTACAAAAGTGCTGGTGCTGATACTTCTGTGGGATCCAGGTAAGAACTCCATGAAGGCTTCCTGAACGTCTTGAGGTTTCTGTCTCCTAGAATGAGGAAGACGTTATGCTTCAGCACCAACAAGGGAACCTCAAAGGATTGCATCTTTTTTGAGAGTTCTCCAAAGACAAATCTCTCTCTTGGGTTTTTTTAAAGTAAACTGATGCGAATTGCATTGAAAATGTTGATTGATTTTGGTAAGATGGCCACTTTTACTATGTTAATCCTGCCAAGTCATGAGCACAGGAGATCTTTCCATCTTCTGATATCTTTTTCTGTCGCGTCCACCTCGACCAGCAAGGAAAGACACGGCACACAAGCTCTTCTTCAAGCAGTTTATTCAGGAATTTTGAACAATCTTCTTCTTCTTGTTCTTCTTCTTCCTCTTCTTCCCCGAGGAGAGCCCGTCCCAGGAATAAGTACCCCTGAGCCACGTGGGAAGTGCGGATAGGTACACATAAGAGACGGTGGATCATCAGACACAGCACAACCAAATAAGAAGTTGTTTACCACAAGAGTACTCGCCCTCAGGATGGCGGAAGGCGGAAACCGGCGCCATCTTTAAGGCACAGCACACGCAGCTGTCTACATTCTTCTAATTCTTTCTTCAGAGATTGGAAATTTTTGCTTGGTTAGGGTCACACCAAGGTACTTTACATCCTTTGTAGCTATTGTGAAGGGTATTTTTTCCCTAATTTCTTCCTCAGCCCTTTTGTCTTTTGTATACAGGAGGGCTACTGATGTTTCTGAGTTAATTTTGTGTCTGGGCACTTTGCTGAAAGTGTTTATCAGCTGTAGGAGTTCCCTGGTAGAAATTTTGAGGTCACTCAGGTATACTATCATATAGTCTGCAAATAGTGATACTTTGACTTCTTCCTTTCCAATTTTTATCCCCTTGATCTCCTTTAGTTGTCTTATTGCTCTAGCTAGGACTTCCAGAACTATGTCAAAGAGATATGGAAAGAGTGGGCAGCCTTGCCTTGTCCCTAATTTCAGTGGGATTGATTTAAGTTTCTCTCCCTTTAGTTTGATTTTGGCTATAGGCTTGCTGTATGTTGCCTTTACTATGTTTAGGAATGGATACAGAAATTGTGGTACATCTACACAATGGAATATTACTCAGCAATAAAAAACAAGGAAATCGTGAAATTTGCAGGCAAACGGTGGGAACTGGAAAAGATCATCCTGAGTGAGGTATCCCAGAAGAAGAAAGACACACAGGGTATATACTCACTCATAAGTGGATAGTAGACATATAATATAGATAAACATACCAAAATCTGTATACCTAAAGAAGCTAAACAAGAAGAAGGATGCTGAGTATGATGCTCAACCCTCATTCAGAAAGGCAAATGGGATGGACATCAGAAGAGGGAGAAAACAGGGAACAGGACAGGAGCCTTCCACAAAGGGCCTCTGAAAAACTCTACCCTGCAGGGTATCAGAGCAGGTGCTAAGACTTATAGCCTAACATTGGGCAGAGTGCAGGGAATCTTATGAAAGAAATGGGAGACAGAAAGACCTGGAGAGGACAGGAGCTCCACAAAGAGAGCAACAGAACCAAAAATTCTGGACACAGGGGTCTTTTCTGAGACTGATACTCCAACCAAGGACCATTCATGAAGATAACCTAAAACTCCTACACAGATGTACCAAGTGGGTTCCATAGTAATGAGAACAGGGACTGTCTCTGACATGAATTGATTGGCCTGCTCTTGGATCACCTTGCCCTGAGGGGGAAGCAGTCTTACCAGGCCACAGAGGAAGACAATGCAGACACTCCTGATGAGACCTCCTCTATCAGTGGACATGGGGAGCAACATGGGTGGAGAAGGGTGAAGGAGGGTGGGATTGGGAGGGGAGGAGGGACAGAGCTACATGTGGGATACAAAGTGAATAAACTGTAATTAATTAAAAAATTGAAAATTAAAAAGTAAACTGACAATCTAAGCTGTTCTTTGAGTTGGATATCCTGAAGACCACTATCAACATGTGCTCAGTGTGCTTGAGTAACCTTGCATGGAATGGGCAGATTCCTTGAAAACTTTGGAAATGGAGACAGTAGAGGGAAAATCTCAAACTGCAATCAGGAATGAGCGTTAGTTACCACTACTAAGATATAGTTACCACTAATACTCTACAAACCACTGCCCCACAATGTTCATTCATCACCTCATTCTTAGATACCTATAGGCCTTATAAATTCTCCAGCTTAACTATAAAAAGCATTTATATAAAAATAAAACTAACACACACTCAATGGTACTTACAGAGGGGAAGACATTATTTACTGTTTAAATACAAGAAGCAAATGCCATAGAGGTCCTATGGTTTCATGAAAAGGTTATAATGTGGCACACAACATCCTTATTTTACTTTTGGGGTGATGTCTTGGAGAAGCAAAGACAAGGGCATGTGTTACATTTGCCATATTTAACTGGAAGTGTGTTAACACTTCCCAGAGTCTAGATGTCATGGAGATTTGTGATCTGGTCACTTTTTGTCTTGTCACCAGGATACCTGTCTAGCCAGCTAAGGTAAATGGTTGATAGCTCTGTGAAAACACCATGATTTGTTGAGATTTCCTGCCTCAGATTTTTTTGCACTGCTTTCTTGGAATGCCCTCCTTAACTTGTCTGCCTAGTAAGGAATGCAAATATCACCTTCTCAAAGTTTTTTTCTGATTCTTCCTTCCATATGGTCTGACCTTAGAGTCCAGAATTTTCTTGTTTCAATGCCTACCTGTCCATCAGTGGAAACCGGTTTATTCATTTTTTTCCTGTTACACCAAGCTCCTTTAGAACAAATATGTCCTTTAGAACAACAACAAAAAGGTTTAAGAAATGAGTATAAACAGATGACAAAGACCTTCCCCTTACAATAATAATTTATGTAATTTTATGAATTTACATACTGGGAGATCAATATGTTTCCTCCCCCATGGGATTTGAAGGCTGGTGAAGGGGAAATTTTGGTGTCTTCAAAACTTCTGTTATGTTATGCAAATATGTTTTTGTTTTGGTCCAAGATGTGGGATATGGGCTGCTTCAGATTATCCACAGCAGCTGCCTATAATAGGAGAGCTCTGAGAGGGTCTGTGGCGACTGTTGGTCTCCCTACTGCTGCCCACTGCTGCTGATTAGTCCTGCTGCTGCATTTGCTGTTGTATTTGCTTGTTTGCTGGATATTCTGACTTTGAAGATTGGACTTCCTCCAAGGAACTATGTTCTTAAACAGCAGGAAGTAGTCTAAAAACACATACACTGCCCCCTTTCCCCTCAAACCTTCTCTCTCTCCTACCTAGTGTTTTGGGGTGGAACAGAATAGGGTATGTAAGGGTTGGAAGAGAGTTAGAGATATAAGAACCCAAATAACGTAGATTTGAAAATACACAGTAACAGACTGGGGCTCTAGTAGATAAGTTACAGGTACAAGTTGAACCTGCATGTGGTAGAGGCTTGTGGTTATCGGGAAATCTTGGTTACAACTCTGGTTTTGATGTCTAGCTGTGGAAAACTAGATAAGATACCTCTTCTCAACTTTTATTTTTCTTATCTACAGAGAATAGTGTGATTGGATCTATCCAATTTCCCCAAGGGACTGAGAGTCTACAAACTTGACTTTTACAACTTTCTAAAATAGATTTATATGCTACTAAAATCAACCAGTTTAGAGGCTCATAATTTCTTTATTTAAGATCATAACACAAATAACATTTAACAGATATTAAACAGAAAATTTACTATTTATTTACCTTTGTATTCAATATTTAAAAACATCACTTGTAAAACAAAAAAGATATCACATTAAATATATACACATACAATTTTATACATATTTACACACGCATATATATACATATATATATATGTTTGTGTGTGTGTGTGTGTGTGTGTGTGTAGGGTCAGGTTTGCCTGAGTTCTTATTTCTTCTAAGAGATCTTTTCCCTTAGTTCTACAGGTTTCTCTGCCTTGAGATATTCTGTCCTGTGTACTTAATTATGTGTGTGTAGGAAAACAGCCTGACCAGAGTTTGCCTGTTGTAATAGGAAGAAACTACACCAAATTCTTGTCACAGTGCCTGCTCTGAGGTATGTAGAAACTCTTTTTCACAGTTGTTGGTTTTTTTTTTCTAGAAAATATGCTCAAACAATTACAAGTTTTCAAAGATTCCCGTAAAACTCAGTTCACTTGTGTTGGTCATTTGTTTGTTTGTTTGTTTGTCAACGTGACACATGCTAGAGTCATCTGGGAAGAGGAAAGTGGAATTTGGAAAATAACTCCATCAGATTGAACTTAGGCAAGTCTGTGCTTACGTATTTTCTTGTTTAATGATTGACGTAGTTGCACTCAGATCACTGTGGGTAGTGTCACCCCTGGGACAATGACTCTGAGATATATAAAACTAAGTTGAAGGATCATGGAGAGTAAGCCAGCAAGCGTCATTCTTCTGTTATCTGCACTTCACTCTCTATATTCAGATTCCTGCTGTTTGTGCCCTGAATTCCTTTGATGATTGAGTATGACCTGGAAGTATAAGCCAAATAAATCCTTTTCTTCCCAAGCCACTGTTGCCTGGCATTTTATTATAGCAATGGGATGCAAACTTGGAGAGCACCCTTGGTTTTTATATGATATATTACTCTCGCACTGGAAGCTTGGGTGGGGCAAGATCTTATTCTATCTCTTGAATGCTCTTCAAACACTATCCATTATGAAATTATTTTAAACCATTTGCATGCAGTGTAGATGTCTAATGCCTTTCCTTACCATTCTCCTTCCTTTTATTCCCATTAGATACCTTTTCTTTTTTATTTACTTCTTCCAGATAACTTCAGAAAGACAGAAAATATCTGAGATGATTGTACCACATACTGCCTGCTTCCATGCATACAGTGATTCCCATTGCTGTGATAAGAAGCAAGGAGCGCCTTACAGGAATAAGTTCAGACTTTGATAGTGAATGCATCATGGCAGGGAAGGCATGGTGATGGAACTAGCTCTCATCTGTGACAGAAAGATTAGACGGCTTGATCACATCTCAGTACCAGAAAACAGACATTCTAGCAAGTAGTGCTGTGCTATAGACCTCAAGGTCCCCCAGGCTAGATCTATACATCCTCTACCTAGGCTCTACTTATCAACAACTTCCTAAAAGAGTGCCACCCACAACCTTCCTAAAACAGTGTCACCTCCTGGATAAAAACTCTGCAAACACATGAGCCTGTTGGGGGACATTTCAAATACAAACAAGAACACATGAGGTGTCCTGTAGTCTGGGTGATTTTTCAAGAGTGTCTATATAGTGGCTTGAAAGACAGATGTCTTCCTCCTGAGCTAAGTGGATACAGTTATTGTCCATTCCAGTAGAGATAATGTCTTCCTCTGAGACTGCCCATTATCAAAGATTTGCATTATCAAAGGAATTATCTCATAATTCCTTTCTAAAATGCTGCCCAAGTTTTACTGATGTCACCCGTGTCCATCCACAGCACACTCATGGAACTTGGGAACAAACATGCCGATGGGAATGTGCTGATCTTCCTGCTGTTTGCTGGGCCATTAACAGTAAACTTCTTATGTGTCTTCTACAGGAATCTTTTGCTTCTGTCAGCATCTATGAAACTGGAGCAGATGACTTGCTAGCTTGTGTCTAACAAGACTCTTTGCAGCTCTGTGTATACTGTTGTAGACATCTTTCCAGTGTGTGATTAATGCAACAGCTCATGCTTTGGCAGTATCTGGAGGTTAAAAAGGAATGTACTTGACCTTGGCCCTAAAAACTAAAATAGAATGGGAGAAGAAGCCTTGGTAAAATAGGGCTAAATGGCATCCTTATTATTGCTAATGGGACATATGAAGTTGATATCAAGGACAGTCTAGAAGAAAATGGAATGATCTCACCAAACAGCACCATAGGCCAAAAATAGTTATAGAGACCAGAAAATAGATCTAGTCCTGGATCATTACAGATGAATGTTAAAAATTTCAATTTACTTATGTGTCAAGTAGCACAAGTGCTCTGGTTGACTTGCCAACCCAAATGGTGTCTTGCTTCTTCAGGGGTGCATCCCTGTTCCAGCTCTAGCCACATTTAGCCCCAGTGCTTAGTCAGCTGAGTTGTCTGATCAGTGAATAATGTTGCATCTGCCCAACCCAAGAGACCCCCTTTCCCAGTTTTGGGGCCAGGGATTTCCTGTTTGTCTCTTAAAAGCAAGACTTATTGATATCTTTGTAAATGTCAAGGAATCCAAAATAGCTTCACCTCTGAAGAAGTTACCTTCTGAACCAAATTAGGTTTAATGCAGCTTAACTCTCTCCCCACATAAGCCTTTGAATATGTCTCCGTTAAATTTTCTGCTCGTAAAAACAAAGTTATTGATTGTGTTTTCCTGTGTTTTTTGGCATCCCGGAGGAACAGTACTAGACTCTTAGGTGGGTACATTTTTGTCCCTCCTTTTCTCTCATTTTACCTGTGTTAAGGAAATATCAGACAAGTTACCAGGCTATTAGCATTCTTACAAAAGTCGTGCACCTCAAAGTAAATATTTGAAATTTAACTCAGAAGAATGTTGCTGGCAAATATAATTAGGAAGAAATCACTCTCAGTTAAATCAAGGACTCTTGAAGCCTAAAGTAGGCATCTACCACAGAAGCTAGCTGTGAAACCTGTGTTCAACTCTCACTACCTTCAGTCTTAGGCACTGCCTGGCCCACAATCGGTAAAACAGTTGTGCTTATTCCTGTCTGTTACAAAGGAACAATGCTAAAAGAAAGAGGACACCTGGAAAGTCAAAGTTTCCAGACATCTTGATGTCATGTAACTCCTTTTTGTCATTTTTGTTTTAGATCTCCTCTAAGTCTCTTTTCTGCAGGTCTTGTCAATGCTCTATTCTATAAAGAATTTCGAAATCCATAGAAACAACTCCTTCTTATGCTTTTTTTCTTCCTTTGGCTGTGAAAATCAACAGTATGCTCACAGGTAGGGATTATTTTTGCAAGCTTAAAGAAAAACAGCACTATTGAGAGGATGGTTTATAAGCCTGGTTGAGACATCATCTTTTAGGATTTGTGCAATTTCTCTCAAGCTCAGTGCTAAGCCTCCTGTTGTCCTCTGTGTCAGATTTGTTCCAGCAGTCACTTGGCCACCCAATGTGGCATATTTCAACACAAGTAGTTAAACCTACTCCCTATGAAAAGTTATTTTGTTTACAGAGAGCTAAACCTAATAAAAATTTCAACTGAGTCACCTTTTATTCAATAAAGATGAAAGCCATCTGTCACCTTCCAACTACTCATTTGTCAAGTTGGATGCCTGAACAATTGATATGCTCCATTAGTCTCATAAACAAGAAAATGCGAGCCAGGGATTCCTGGTCATCTGTTTGCTGGTCAGTGTGGCATCTATATAGGGAGAAGGCAAGCATTCATAAAGCTCTTTCCAGAGCACTCGAGTGCACACGCACGTGCACACACACACACACACACACAAACACACACACACACACACACACACACACACACACTGACTGCTTTCATTTTGTATCTATGACAAAAGTAATCTACTGCAGACAGACTTTGGGCAATAATATATCAAGCTGGGGAAAGATGCATTTACTTTTTGCTAGGGAGAAGTATTTTGGAAGACAATTTGAAAAGTAAAGGATGGAATCTTGAAGTGACTCAACCTTCAAGTACTGACTTCTGAATGTATGTTAGGCAAAGGACTTGTTATGTTGCTTAGAAATAGAAAAATGAAGATTAGGTGAAAAGAGAGAGGCTTTCGCTAATGTGACTGATGACCATCTTTGAAAAGAAGTAACCATCTCTGAACACTTTGCAAAAGTGGAAATACTTTGCATGGATACAATTTGCTGAAAACAGTAAAATGATTTATATTTTGACCAGTGAAGGTGACCACTCTTCCCAAGTGGACTTTGAAAAGGAGATACAGACATGAATTAAAAAATATATGTGATTAAAAATTTAACAGAATGATAACTGTTACACAAACCAAAGTAGTGAAAACAGTTTATTAAAATTACTTGTCTATAAATGTGGGAAAACCTGATGTCTCTGAAATGCTAGACAAGAGGATCTCCTTCAGGCTGCTGAAACATTGTGTAATCAACTGTTTTGCTGGTGACTGAAAGAAGGAAAGGGCAGAATCAAAGTTCACATCTATAAGCAGCTTAATATTTAAGGGGAAAAGAGGATAGAGTGCAATGAAGGCACTGAATAAAGGTCGATAAATGCATTCTGAAATCCCTCTTTAAAATATGCACATCTGGAATTAATATCTCTAAGAACCAAGGAAATGATTGGCAGGTTCCATGCTAAAGTGTCCCCACACAGAGCAGAGTATGTCTATCAAGTGGCTTGGTTGGGAGCTTTAGAATCCTACTCAGGATGGCTTAATAAAAATTGAGTTTTAAGCAAGCATGAAGAGGCTATCAGAAGTGCTGAATGATGGAAGAAAAGCTTTGGAAAACCAGCATGAGATACCATATTGCTAGGACTTTTGGTAACAAATCTGTGGTCATGATCCTATAATGTCCCCACTCCTGTGAAACACCATTGCTGCTGGATTCCATCTTTATGATTAAATCTATGCCTGGGTGAGTTGCTTGTGAACAGCATAATATACAACACTTTGGCTGCCCTGCCCTCTTTCAGTCACTTCCACGGGTTCAGAGTCTGAGGAAAGTGAATTCAACTGGATGAGCTAAAGGATCATCCCTGTTCCAGGTCACAGGAGAAGAGAAAAAAAATTGTCTGTCTTCCTTAGGTTACCTGAGTGAGTGATGAAGGTCCACTTTGCTAACATTCCAACAAAATAGCTCTCACTCTCATGAGACAGGGGAGGGGATAACTCAGCAAATAAAAAGATATACAAAACTTACCTCTAATATATATATAATATACATATATGTATATATATTATATATATATATATATATATGAGTGTGTATATACACACAGACACACACATATATGTATGGACATATATGTGTATATATCCAGTTGTAAGTTTGTACCTGCCATCATCCCAATTTTACTATGGTCAATGGATATTATTAGTTCTTCCTAGTCTCATCATGTGATCTTTACTTGGGGATTTGTTAGAAAAATTCTCAGTCCACATGATTTTCAGCACTCTGAATTTTAGGATGCTGCCCAAGTAATTCCATGTCTTGCTTAATAGAGATCATGATCATTGATGACTGGTTTATCTCAGTTACTATCTTGATGGAATCTGGACTAAGAGACATGCCTCTGGCAAGATCTGTAAGGCTCTTTTCTGTAAGGACCATCTGAAAGGAAAAGGTCCTTCCCCAACGGGTACCTTTGGGAGACAGCCTAGCCATAGGAAACCAGAATGAACCACCTCTTGTATTTCAACTAATTTCTTTAATGTGTGTATCCACACTGTTGCTACTTTAGCTCCTGTTCTTCATTGATATTGGATCCCAGCTTCTTCAAACACACGATGTGGACTGAAGACCCTGGCTCTTCAGAAGTCCTCCAAGCCTTCAACACGTGATGGTAATTGCTGAGGCATCCAGCCTTTGTGCACTGTAAAACTACCTTTTCTGGTTCTAACCCTCTGCAACCTGAATTCACTGTCAGACTACCCAGCAGGAACAACGTAAGCAAACCTAATGAAACCCCTTGTAAGATCTTTAGGCTATCAGTTCTGTTCTTCTACAGAATCTTGACTTACAAAGGTCCTGACCAATGTTAGCTGTCACCTTTGAACATAGCAATAAGAGGCAATGCCCTGAAGTTCTCTCCTTTAGCTTTTGGTGGATCAGCAATCTTTTATGTAGGCATATGTGATGATCATAAGCAGTCTGTATGGACACTTTGATACATCATGTACTGTGATCTCTTTCCAGGAATAATAACTCCATACTCCACCTTCTTTGAGTGTTGTCAGAAGACAGTCATTCTTTTCTGGAAATGTCCTTAGCTGAGAAAACCACACCACTGATGTCCCTACCCTTTTTTAGGCTCCTTTATGTCCAAGGGTTGATTGGTATAGAAATATACATATTTGGTTATCTTAGTCAATTTCAGAGAGAAGTAATGGATGTTTAGCTATACATTGGATCAGCTGCTGATCATTTTGAAAGCAGAGGTGCCATCCTTCTTGGTTCACAGGTATGCTGCTCAAGAAGCCACTTACGCAAAAATTTCATCTCATAACTGAGGAGAATTTGATGTAGCCACAAACAGAAGCTGTCCTTCATAGATATTACTAGTCCAACATTCCAGAAATCTAGAATGTTAGGAATAGAAAACAAAAATCCATGGATATATCATCTTTCTCAATACCTATTAGTCTGCTATACAAATAACTGTCTTATGTACGGCTTTCTGACTTCTACGGTCAAGGACAGCTAGCAGTCTTGCTCCATTATTTCTCATGGCACATTTTCCAAACTGCCACTATAATCCAGATGTCATTCATCTCTAAGGCCAAATATTTATGAGTAAAGCCTACACCATGCACCAGATCCTTTGGAATAACAATGTGAAGACACTGCTTCCCACCAAGATTCATACCAAAGGGATTTGCTTCAGAGGAAGATGACTTGAATGTCAAGAACCTACATGCTCATGTTTTGCTATGGAGAGTTGTGGAGGTTGGCAAAGAATTGTGTAAGACAGAATAAGTACTCTCTTAAAAGGGATAAACGTGAACATTCATATAGCTTTGTGAGCAAGTAGACAAGTCTATGAAATGAAAAGGTATGTGGTTTAACACAGAATTAAAGACAAATACTAAGCATTAAAAATACATTTTATAAATACTGTTAATATGGGGCTACAAAGATGGCTCAGTGACTAAGAGCACTTACTGCTCTTCCAGGATAGTTCTGTTTTCTAAGACCCATATTTGTAGCTTCAGAAGGTAACTTTATCTGAGTACTAAAACATACTAAAATATACTAGATACTAAAACATACTTGAATGACAAAACTAACACAGACTATTGTTGCTCTTGGTTTCCTTTCATGACTACATGGGCAGACTGTTGCTAAAATTATTACACACTTGGGATGCAGTACATAGAAAAACCAATCTCAAACTGATTGGAAAAATTTCCTCTCTGAAACATAGCTTTTATAGTTCCAGAAAGTGTCATGCATACTGATGGGGGCAAACCACATTAGTGGTTTTACCTGGTGTTACACCCTGCATGCTGCAATACTGACCTGTCAGGCAAGATATACTCACTGGTGTAAAAGTGATGCAATTGTTATTTCTGATTGGATTTGAAGTCTGCTCCATGGGAATGAATTTTCTGCTTTCTTCTGTAGTCCTGGTCAAGAACCTGTAGCTCATGAAGTCAAGGCCCTAGGGTAGATTTTGCAATTATTAATTTGGTAAGTGATTATGCTGCAATGTTTTCTTGTAAATATTTATGCTTATATGCAAAGAGCAAAGACTGGGATGCTTTCAACCTCGATCAGAGATACTTTTTTTTTTTTTTTTTTTTTTTTTGCAGTTGGCAGAAGTAAACACTGAGATGCAAAAAAAGGCAAAGTCCTGAGAATAAAAAATTGGGTACTCAACCTTAAATGAGACTTCAAGTCCCACTTCTCTGAGGATTATGGAACAATGATGAAGAGGAAACAGAAACTATGTAAAAGCCAAGAAGGTAAGAAAGGAATGTTGCAAAATGTCTTTTGGAACTGACATGGCTATTGCAACCATGAGCTCCCAGCAGCATCATTTACCTGCAAAAGATTTACTTAAAATTTTGGCAAATACAAGGCAGATGATTTCCAGGCCCCACTCCTTACCAAGAAAATGTTGGTAGTGAATAATTGCAGGAGGGAAAATTATTATTTTTTGAAGATGTGGACACTGGTAGAATTGCTGTACTCCAGTGGTGGATCCTAAAATGTATGTGCATGTAAACAGTACTACATTTAGGGAGTTATTTAAAAAAAAAGACAAAGTTTGGAGGGAGTGTGTTGAAGAGAATATGGAAAAATGGTATAGGGGAAATTGGGAATACATTATCATAATAATTGTTTCCATGTATTAAATTCTCAAGAATAAAGCCAAAATAAATAAGAAAAAATTAAAAGTGAAATAAACAGGGTAACAAGTTAGTGACATGTGTGGCTCTGGAATTCTTTTTCATATATGGAATATGACAATCTCAACAAAGTAGTAGAGGAAAACATTAAAAAGTTATCAGCTTCGAATGTGGTTTGTTTCTGAAGAATGTGCTTCCAGACAGCTGTTCACTTAACAAGACTGACCAGAATATATGTGGGAAAGTGTAAATTAAGGACACAGCACCTCTAAAATTGAGGACATGGCATCTCTAATGAGATGAATTGTGAAAATACACTCTGACCTCTTAGTGTTTATATTGGGAAGTTTATGCTAGAATGATTTTTATTGATGAAACTTCTTTGACTTAACCAGGTCAAATTTGATGAAATTCGTGTCCTTAGAAGTTTAGAATGATTACTCTGTCATTGTCCCGGAGTTATTAGTAGGCAATGATGGAAGCTGCATAGAAGAACACCTAGCAGCCTTGATGTAATCATAATTTTTCAATATCCCTCTCCTTTCTATTGGGGGATAAAACTGAAAACCATTTTCCTTGCATAATTTAATTAACCCATCACTTTATTGTGGAGGCTTGCTAATTCATGATCTTAAAGGACTGATTTATGGAGCATCATGCAAACAAACGCTGGATGCCGAGGAGAATTAAGCAACCTAAGCATAATGTGACTGCAGAATTATTCTTGAATTAACATCAATTATGAAATGAGTTCAAAAGATATTTACTGCCTAAGCTATAAAGCTAGGAGTTGAGTGCTGGACCATTTGTTTTATTGGCCTTAGTTAAAAAATTTTTTTCTCAAGAACTTCCTGCTATTTTGTACTAAAATGTTAAGGTAATATTAAAAGTCACTAATTGTCATCCTGCAATGGCACAAATTATTTAATGGATGTTATGTGTTTATATTTATTGATGCTATTTATTATTCTCATTAAAATATCTCAAAGTTATTACTGGAGAGGTTGCTCAGTGGTTAAGAGCACACACTATTCTTATAGCAGCATTTGGTATCCAGGACCCACTTTGTGTGAGTTACTCCAGCTCCAGAAAACTGCTGCTCTTTTTGGCCTCCCTGAGCATCCTGCCCCACTCACATATACATAATTTAAAAAGTAAAATTTGAAATGTCTTAAAGTTACAATTGTTAATAACCATCAAAACATGCTGAGAGAAAGCTATAATAACGAATTAGCTTACAAAGTTCTTATGATGCCAAAAGAAAATTTGAAAGTATGACTAAGAATAAAAACACAGACATTTTGGCAGACTGTACTCTAAATTTTCAAAGTGATAATTGATTAAAAATTTGTTTCTAAATATCAATTTCCTAAAAAATTGTGAAACTTCTTGTTAGAATATTAGGTAGCTATTTTGGAAAGTATGAAAACTTGAGTCCTTTATTGTTTGTAGGTTGTAAATTAATAATTGTAGCTATTTAATATTGGGGACATTTGTAAGCAAAAGAGAGGGAGTGAGATTGGGGAGAAGTGTGAGTTCTGAAGATGTTTTCATGACCTGATGGCAGATTCTAGCCATTAGACAACATGTTCTGCATCTTCCAGAGTCAGACTCAGGAAAGCACCTAGGAATAATAGAGTATGAAATAGATGATGCAGGGAAGGGTGTTTTGTGTACTATAGAATTTTCTGTATTCCTGCATTAGTTGGCTACAGTTAGTTAACCCGTATGACATGTGAAAGGGATTCTTGGGATGTAGCCTCTATTTACACACAAGCAATAACCACTCTTAAACCTAAGTAGGACGGCAGCATGGCCACCACCTCTACCTTGTCTTCAGCATTTCACTGCATAACTTCTCTAACCATCTTCTACTTGTGCCTCACTCTCTAGAGCAGCAATTTGTGGAACTAACATTCCATGGTCAACTAGAGCTCAACTTTACCTTTGTATACTTGTTGACCTGGGATCCAGAATTTTCTTTTCAATGATATTAAAGATGATTTGAGAATTCTAAACTGTTTTTTAGAGTCTCTTCTCCTGAGACTGACAATACACAGTTGAGAACCTTTATGCCAGAGAAACAACCAAGGGGAGGTTGGGCAACCATGTAAACAGCCAGGAGCTCATGCGTATGTGGTACCTGCTGACATGGGATATGGAGTCAGGAGAGAAGAGAGCTCCAGTTAGGAGCTGAGTGCTGGACCATGGTTCAGCCCTCCATTCTGTGTTTGAGTGCAGGATTATTAGAATTCCACAGAAGATTTCATTCCTTATAAAACTGCATTTGTTGAACTAGGGGAGAGGAACTTATTTTACTTAGCTGATTATGCACATGATTTATAGCTTTTAAATATCTAGGCAACAGCACATGGACTTCCGGTGGCCTCCTGCCCCACCCTCAGCTGATTCTGTGATGTTTGCTGAGTATTCTGTAAGAAATTATTTGGGTTTACCATTGCTGAGAGAAGAGAATATAATCCTTAGTGCCCCGCACATTGCCTGACATGTCACAGCTTCCAGATGAACAGTTCTAGAATGAGACACTAAACTACTGTTACTTATAAGTAGAATTGTGAACAATCACACTCAAGGATCAAAAGCTGAGAATGGAACATAACAGGCAGAGGTCTCTGTAACTACTGAGTAGGTGTCTGTACATCACCTCCTGGTGTTTCTTCTGCCTCCTGCATCTCCAACAAACAATGCCTCTCATCATTGATTCTGTAGGCTATGGTCTGTGGATGCTACGGCTTTCATCAGCTCAGCCTGTCAGTGAAGCTTGTTTTGCTGACTCTAAAATGTGTGATCAATTTTTTAACATTACACAAGTTCCCACGAAAAGACATCTTGCCACCTAAATAATTTAACATTTATCCTAATTGGCGAGTTTCGGTACTTGTCAAAGTATTTACTTGATTAACTTTGCAGCAATGACATCTTAAGTGTAGATGTGCTTTTATTTTAAAGTATCTGTTAAGTGAAAAAATTTTTATGGCTTTCAAATTTTAATCGGCCTGTTAGGACTTTTTTCATATTTGATGATTCATAACAGCACTCATCAACTTAGGCTGTGATCCCCAAGCCAGCCATTTGGGTTTCTAAGTATACTGCACTCTGGAATACACATTTTGCATTCTAAAAGATTTAACCTGTGTTATTATTCCTTTGAGGCAGTGAAAGTTGGGCTTTCTCTTAATTCCATTGCCCATTGGTACAGTAGGATTTAGACGTGACTGAACACTTTTATTTGTTAATTCTTAGAAAAAGTGAATTTAAAAAATTATTCTGAGAGGAGAGGTTTGTATCCTGAAATGTCTCATTTTTTTCTTCTATGCAAACTATCATTTGTTATAATGTTATTTAACATGCAGATCATATTGTTATATATAAATAAAGTACCTTCTGTTTTGTTTTGTTTTGTCTGATTTGACTTAAGGCTAACTTCACAAAATGGAATCCGTAACCAACACTGCTTGACTCCTAATGATTTTTTGTATACTTGTAGATCAATTCCTTATCCAGCCATCAGCAGACAAGCTTCCTCGAGGAAAATAGATGGGAGTGGATGCAGAGACCAAAAGCCAGACAGGCAGAGAAAGAGAGTCTAAATGGGTATTTCCATGCAATCCCTTTCCTCAGAGCTCAGGAACACCCTGCAGAAGAGGAGGAAACAGTTTAAGAACCAGAGGGGATGGGGAACACCAGAACAAGGCCCTTTGACCCGCTGAGCAAGGCACATAGAAACCCACAGAGACTGAAGCAGAAAGCATAGGGTATACATGGGTCCACCCAAGGTCCTCTGTTTATATGATAGCTTTTAGCTTGATGTTTTTATGGGACTCCTGAGTGTGAAAACAAGTGGGTCTTTGATTCTTGTATCTGCTCATGGGACTCTTTTCCTTCTGTTGGACTGCCTTGTCCAACTTTGATATGATGATTTTTTTCTTTATCTTATATTTTATTTTGTCATATTTTGTTGTTATCTCTTAGAAGCCTGTTCTTTTCTAATGAGAGACAGAAAGGGAATGGCTCTTGAGGGAAAATTATAATCAGAATATTTTGTATGAGAAAAGAATCTATTTTCAGTAAAAATGGGAAAACATACTGTAAAGGTAATTTTTATTCCTCTGATACAATTATCTTGGAAGCTTACTGCTGAATAACTGGCCCTTTCTAGTTCTCTCTGAACCCCTGCTGGCTGGATCAACTCAGCTGTTCTGGCTCAAAACTCCTCTGCTAGAATACTAATTCAAACTGGCTTCTCTTGGCTTCTCCTGAATTGCTCTACTTCTGAGCTCCGTGGACTGAACTGCATAGAAACACACAAACTCAACTGAACTGCACCAAACTGCATGTACTGATTTCAACTCACCTGTACTGTCTTCTCTACTGAACTCTCTACTGTACAGTGCTTTACTGTCTTACTGTCTCTCTCTCTCCAATACCCTACTCTATGTTGCTTCACTTTCCTGTCTGTTCTGATGATATTTGGGTGTATCCTATCTCTAACACATTCTGCTAAATTTTTCTCCGATTCATCATTTAGTCTGTCCCTCAATTAGATGTCACATTTAAACATGGGTGCTTCCTTCTACAAACTAACTTTACCTCAATTGCTTGGGATTATTTGAGATTATAGGTGTATATTAAGGGCATGCCTGTATTCTAGTCAGAGTTATTAAGGGTGTATCATTCCAACTGGATCACACAGATCTAGAAGGTTTTTGGATGCAATCCCTTGCCAAAGCAGACATGTTGCTGGATTAAAATTTCTCTACAACATACTGTTAGATGGTCCCAGCATAAGTTTTGATCACATAATAAAAAATACTATCTTTCTGACAATGCAGCCAGTTCTGATGAGACCTAATAGGCTAGGGTAAGATGGAAGGGGAGGAGTACCTCCCCTACCAGTGGACTTTGGGAGGGACATGGGAGCAGATGAGGGAGGGAAGTTGGGATTGGGAGGTGATGAGGGAGGGGACTACATCTGGTATACAAAGTGAAAAACTGTAATTTATAAAATAAATAAATAGATAAATAAATAAAAATACTGTCTTTCTAATGAATTAATCTCATTCTTGTGAGAATTGTTTCAACATTAAGTGAGCTGGTCAAGTTTATTCCTATGTGAAAGAAGATGACTCTAAGAAGTATCTCATCCATAATTATTTTCTGGCCTTACAGAAATCCCATAAGAGAACTAGATAGGGTTAGTTTCACAGAAACACATTACCATTTTTAATATATTTTTATTTATTACAATTTATTCACTTTGTATTCCAGTTATAGCCCCACCCTCTTCCCCTCACAATCCCACTCTCCCTCCTTCCCTCATCTCCTTCCATGCCCCTTACACAGTCCACTGATAGTGGAGGACCTCCTCTCCTTCCATCTGACCCTAGACTATCAGGTCTCATCAGTACTGTCTTTCATAGTCTTCCTCTGTGTCCTAGTCAGGCTGCTCCCCCCCTCAGGGGGAGGTGATCCAAAAGCCAGTCACTGAGTTCATGTCGGAGACACCCCCTTCTCCTCTTATAGGGAGCCCATTTGGAGACTGAGCTGCCTCTGGCTACCTCTGTGCAATGGGTCCAGGTTATTTCCATGAATGGTCCTTGGTTGAAGTATCAGTCTCAGAAAAGACACCTAGGCCCAGATTTTTTGGTTCCTCTGTTCACCTTGTGAGGCTCTAGACCCTTCCCGATCTTTCTGTCTCCCCCTTCTTTCATAAGATTCCCTGTACTCTGCCCAAAGTGTGGCTATGAATCTCAACATCCGCTTTAATACCCTGCTGGGTAGAGTCTTTCAAAGGCCTTCTGAGGTAGTCTCCTGTCTTGTTGCTTATTTTCATCTCCTTCCCATGTCTATCCTATTTGCCTTTCTGAATGAAAATTGAGCATCTTACTCAGGGTCCTCCTTCTTGCTTAGCTTCTTTAGGTGTTCAGATTTTAGTATGATTATCCTACATTACATGTCTAATATACACTTATAAGTGAGTATATGCCATGTGTGTCTTTCTGCTTCTGGGATAAGTCCCTCAGGATGATCTTTTCTAGTTTCCACCATTTGTCACCAAATTTCATGATTTCCTTGTTTTTAATTGCTGATAGCTCAATGGCTGAGAAATTGCTTAGTACATTTTTTTAAGGTCACTGTCATAGTTGCCTATCTATAGGAAAACATAGGTGACAAATGTCCACCAGAGTTTAGTTTCAGGAAAACACTGCCCTTTCTAGGAAGATTTGTACATTTGTGGGAAAGAGTCCACTGCCATATTTGACTTGTAACTCAAAGGAATTTTGAGAGAGAGAGAGAATATAGAAGTCAGGTGTGGTCTTTTTGCTTGTTTGTTTTTTGAGGGTCTTTCACTGGCCAAGAACTTACCAAGAAGGCTATGCTGGCTGGTAAGGAAACATCAGGAATCAGCCTGTTCCTGTTTCCTCACACTGAGATTGTAAGTGTGTGCAATTATATCTGGCTAATAAAAAGTCATTTATGTATTTTCATGTAAGAGATCAATTATGTTATTTCCTCCCTCCTTTTTCCCTCTAAACTCTTCCATATATCCCTTCTTTTTCAATTTTAAATTTATGACCTCTTTTTAAATTGTTATATACATACATGTGTATATACATATATATTCCTAAATATGTAAATGTAATCTGCTCAGTATGCATAAAATTACTCATGCATGTTTTCAGGAATGAACATTAGGTACTAGGTAACCATTGTTGTGTGTTTCCCTGTGGAAGGCTATTTCTCCTGCTTTCAGCATTCCTTAGACACCTGCCATTTTTGTTTAGGGTTGAGTCCTCATGAGATTTTCCTCGTGGGTCCTCTGCTTCTTACAATCTTTTCCCCAACCTCTTCCACAAAGTTCCCTGAGCTTTCAGTTCACATTTTGTGCTGCAGATGTATCTGTTGTGACTGGTCTCCACAATTCTGCCTTTGATTGTTTGTGATTTTCTGTAATTGTCTTCACTTGTTGCAAACAGAAGTTTCCATGATAGGTGATGAGAACTGTACTTGTCTATGTGTATAAGAACAAATATTTAGAATGTGGATTGGGATTATACATAATTGAAAGTATGAATACAAATCAGTCATTGTAGATTCTCCTCAAAGATCCATGATTTCATTAGAATTGAGCAGTTGCCTAGGTTTCCAGTATAAGGCATATTTTCCATCTTGTTAGTCAGACCTTAAGTTCAATTAGCAAGCTTTTGGTTAATGTCCAGGGGCATATGCCACTAATGCACCCTTAGTGTTATGCCTTGCTGGTCCTTGTTGTGGTTCATAGGTGTTGTAGCTGGGTAGGACTGTTTGTTGTTTCCATTTTCTAAAAACTTGCATGGTACCTTCTGGTACAGTGAAAGCGAGTAGTCAGAGTGCTGAGATTGCATGTGTATACCACCACATATCACACAGTTTTATTCACTTTTTTTCTGTTATTCTTTTTCTCCTAATGGCGGAGCTGAAAAACATGACCTTGCATGTGTTATAGGCTACGCTCAACAAGCTAAAATCACAGCCCTCTGGTGCTTTTCTATGTCTAGCAAGGACATAACAAATTAGACATCCATGCTTGAAGAAACTACTACAATTCAATGGTTATGTGTTATAAAATACAGTCCAACTTTCGTTCTTGTTTGTTGCAAAAAGCATTTTTCTTGATGAGATTTCAGTACTACACTTATCTGTGTGTGTAAGGACAAATATGTCCAAAAGACGGAACATCCTGCTCCATAGATGCTTGTTTAGCCATTTCTATTGCTACCCTGTTCATAATAGCTAAAAAATGGAAATGACTTAAATGCCATTCAACTGATGAATGGATAATGAAAATATTGTACACATAAACTGTGGAATAGTATTTAGCATTAAAGAAAAATAAAATAATGTAATTTGCAGGCTAATGGATGGAACTAGAGAAGATCATAGTAACTGAGGTAACCCAATTGCATGTCTTTCTCACTGTAGGCTTCTTGTTCCAAATCTTCAGATGTGAATATATATCCTGGAGGAACTTCAAAAACCAGGGAAAAAAAGGCATTGTCAAAGTGTGTGGGGGATGAGGTGGTTGTGAGTGAAAGAGAGGAGAATAGCAGAGTACAAGTGACTGATCAGGGAAAAATGGCATGGCTGTAATCAGAGAGGGAGAGTTGGAGATAAGTAAGACAACAGTAAGCATGCCTGAAAAAATCATAAGAAATAATATTATTAACTACCTACCTAAAACTATGTCCTACATATATATATATAGATATAGATAGATATAGATATCTATATCTATCTATATCTATATATATATATGTAATTAAAAATTTCTTTTTCATCTTGGTTAACAATTCTCACTCCAGGAGCAAAGCACTAGGGAAAAATCTCATCAGCAGGCATGAGAAGGCCACTTTTGCATTGTTGATCAGGCTTGTGAAAGGGAGTCCTAAAACATGACAGATTATTGCCATTGGTCCTGGTTATCTCCCAGAGATGTAATTTAAGTCTCTATTGCAGAAGACACCAAGCACTTCAGACATAAGGTCCAGATACCCCTGAGATAGAATTAATCTGAAAACCTCCTGCCTCATGACTAGCTTTCATGGCACCAGAAGCCATCATGCATGCTTCCAAAGGAGTGGGGTAATCCAGAGTCCTACCTACCTATGATGCCTATAAACCACACCATATTGGCACAATAACCCTAAGGGGGCAGAACTGTCATGTACACCTGCACACTAACCAACAGCTGGCAAGCTCCATTCAACAAGAAGGAGATCATGCCTGACACCGGAAACCTAGCCAACATCTCAGGGCTAGTAAAACTCTTGGAGGAGAACCTTGAACCACAATGTTGCTAAACCACCATAATCCCTGAGTGTAGCTGGTTTGTTTTGTTTTGTTTTAACATAGGTTCTGGGCATGACACTCAGGTTCTCATGTTTTTGAGACACATACTTTACCAAATGAGTTATATCCTTAGCCCCTCATTTAAATTCTCTTTCATCATCTCTTTTTCTGTTTTTCTCCATCTATGATCTATCTATCATCTATCATCTATCTATCTATACATACATATAAACACATATATATGTATACACACACACACACACATATATATTTCCCCACTCCTTCTTCTCTGAGAAGAGGGGGCCCCAAAGTGTACCAAACCACCCTGGCACTTCAAGTCACAGCAGGACTAACCTTATCCTTTTACTGCTTGACAAGGCAGTCCAGCTAAGGGAAAGGCTTTCAAAGGCAGGCAACAAAGTAGGAGATTCCTCCTACTCCCACTTTTAGGGAACTCACATGATGACCAGGCTGCACATCTGCTATATATGTGTACAGGGTCTAGCTCATGCATGTGTTTTGGTTGGTAGTTCAGTCTCTTTGAGGCTCCATGGGCCCAGGATAGTTGAATCTATATGTCTTATTGTGGTGTCCCTAACCTTTTTATTTCCCTCTATCCTTCCTCCTACTCTTCGACAAAACTCTCAGAGCTCAGCCTATTGTTTGGTCATGGTCTCTCATCTGTTTCCATCATCTGCTAGATGAAGCCTCTCAGAAGACAGTAATGTTAGGCTCATCTCTGCAAACATAACAGAGTATCATCAATAGTGTCCGGAGCTGGCTCTTTTCCATGGGGTTGGTCTTGAGTTGGGTCCATCACTGTTTTGCCAGACCTTCAATCTCTACACCATCCCTACACCTCTTATAGGCAAGACTAATTTTGGGTTTAAAGTTTTATGGATGAGTTGATGTCCTCCCCCTTCACTGGAAATCCTACCTGGCTACAGGAGGTGGTAACTTCAGGCTCCTTAACCCTCACTGCTAGGAGTCTCAGCTATGGTAGAGACTCCTAGACTCCTAGACTCCCAGTAACTTCCCCTGCACCAGATATGCTTCCTTCACTGATTTTCATTCATCTTTCAGGGTCCCCCACTCCCCCACCTTTGCTCTCCCACTTGATCTCCAGTGGATTATAAACTAAACTTTCCTGTGGTAAAATCATGGGCCAATGGTTACATTGCATATTCAGTACCTGTCTCAGTGCCCATGGCAGGGTGTACATAGTCCACAAACAAATGGAGTAGAACTAGATTATTTCAGAAAGATCCAGGATTCTAATAACAGGTTGCATAATTTATATAGAGCTATAATTTGACAGGCAGAAATTATATACCAGACAAGAAAATCAGATTTTTGTTTCCTAAGCCTGTGGCATCCTCTAGCTTTACTGATTGAATCAACCTTCTTTAATTTGCTGGCAGGGTGTGATGGCTGGGCATAGTTACAGAGCAGAAGACTACAGAGGCCAATTCTTTAGAAAATAATTTGTTCGGAGCCTTCTCACCATAGAAGCTATTTAATATTTCAGAGAGCTTAGTTTTAGTTGATCACACCGAGAGCTCAGGCTGATGGGAAGTTATCTTTATGTTTTTGGATATTGCCCTTGAAGTTCCTGTTTTCTTCAAGTGCTGTTTCTTCAGAGCTGCATTCTTCTGTTCCATTGTGTCTTATCACTTAACACAGTCTCAGAATGTCACAAGCTACTTTCTGGGCCACTGTACCAATTTGACAAAGGCAATGGACAATTGGGTGTCTAGTTTTCATTACAGCCCCCTAGACTATATTGATAAGCTAGTAATTCTTCTGAAGTCGTTAATATGTGTGAACCAAAGGATGGACTTGGTTCCCAAAGTATTGCTCTTGCTATATACTGTGTAATGTGGAACTTAGAACTGTCACACCATCTTGTACAATCCCGACAATCCCCTGCCAGCTACATAGAGCAGGTATATTTATTTTACAGCAGAGAAAATGAACACAGGAAGATTGAGGAGCTAGTTCAGGATCGCATTTCTCATACTGTCAGTAACAGAGGAAGATGACTCTAGGCCATGCTTCTCCCTGGATCTGCCCTACAGGACACAATTAAAATGAAAATTAGCTGTAAGAGGAAGAATTGAAAAGTGAAGATGCATAGTTTGCTTAAGGACAAGATCCTGAAGGTCTTGCAAAGGTAAATGAAAAGAGCATCAGCTTAACTAAAGTCCTTGAGAAAATAGTACATATAGTACCTGGTTTCAGTTTTCAGTTGCATGGTGTTGAAATACCCAAGCTCACTTCAGAATGAACTCATTACTTGCACCATGGTGGACCTCCACTATTGTCAGATACAGATTTGATGAGTACTTTCTTCTTCCATGGCGACTTTGTTTGCACTGGGAGACATAGCTCAAGAAGCGGAGCCCCAACCTAACAACAGCAAGCTCAGAGTCCCATCCTTAGTAACAATCCAGTGTTCTCACAAATGAGAGCAGTTCTCTCCTAATGTATGTTTGGGGCAAGGGTTCATTTGTCCTCCCCATCCCAAATGTGATCCCACTTCAATCAGAAACACCCACACTTAGAGCATTTACTACATACACACTATTCTCAGTAACCTTGGAGATTTCAACTCATTAATTTTCATAGTAACTTCAGGAATTTAGGTCAGCAATTATATCTGTTTTACAGCTGAAGAAATTGAAGCACAAACTGGGTAATAAATTGTTTGGGCAGGCTTTGAACTCATCCACAGCCTTTTCTTTTAACATTAGCATTTATAATTTGTGGAGTGAACTGCATGTAGACCTGCACTTCTCTGGTAGGAAAGTTGTAAGTGATGGATGTTTCTCAGTGAAGGAATTCTTCTCACATAAATTAGTGCCAAGCATAATGTAAGTTTTATCTATTATTATGCATTTTCCCTCAGCATCAATAAACACTATAGTCAGGTCATTGTGACTTCAGGATCCAAAGAAATAAAGCAACACCCAAGACTATGTCATCACTGGCACTCTGCTGCTGACCCCTGGCCTGTGTTGTTTTTTGATTCCTTATGAGGTGATAAAACAGTGAGGAGATCACAGTGAGTGCCTGTGGCTCAGGTGGAGTGTGCTATGGTCTGTGAATGTCCTGCATAGCAAGTCAGCATTCCCATCCAGAGACTTAAATTGCTGCATGGACACACACACACACACACACACTTGTATGTGTTGAGATTCATAGACTCACAAACACATATACATACAGAATTACTGTCAGAGACACACCTTCACAAACACACGTATATGCACAGCCACACACACACACACACACATACACAGTCACAAACATATACACAATTACACACAAAGGTGTGCATGCATACACACATAGTATAATACATTATTATAATCATAATATAATCATAATATAATCTTGAATGCAAAAGCAAAGGGTCTAAAAGGAAACAGAAGTATAAAATAGTTGTTCCTTTAAGTGACAAAGTAATCGTGGAATTTTAAAATCATTTATGCTGCCTTAAGACTTCATAAACGTGTTGATTTTAAAATAATTTGAAAAAGTATATGAATATAATGAAAATTGTAGAAACACCCGTTAATTACAAAACATAAATGAACATTTCTAAACTTATTATAAATAGATGGTCTTAAAGTGTTTTCCTTCCTCCCTGGTAACGGGCAAAGAGACACCTTGGTGGTGTTGCTCTTATATCACTCAAGGGCAGAGCAGATGTCAATGTTAGTATTCTGAAACAACCTTGCTTCTGGGTTACCTAGCAATTTATGACATCATCTTCTATCGCCCAGCCAGGTGGCCACACCTGGGGGCGTGGTTAGTAATTACCTGACCTTTAAAAGGACCACCAGACAAGTGTTCTCACTCTTCTTCCTCTCACCCTCTCACCCTCTTACTCTCTCTATGGGGCGCCCCGCCCCTCCTCCCCTTTCCTCCTTTCCTCTCTCTCTCTCTTCCCCCATCATGGCCCACCCCTGTTCCCCCTCTCTCCTAATAAACCCCTTTCATAGAAAACCTGTTGTAAGCCTCATCTTATTTCTTATTTCTAACAGTCAGTCCTGTCTTCATCCTAACTTGATGTCTGGCTTGGTGGCAAAAGCTGATTTTTGCCTAGGACACATAAAATCCATTTCAAATCAAGTCAAATCCAGGCAGCACAGCAAAGGAGAAGGAAGTCAGTGGCGGGTGATCCTCCGTGTCATGCCATGTGGAAAAAGACGCTCACAGACCTGCACTCCACTCAGTGGCACAGGTGGGCCATACACACACAGAGGCCAGCCTGCAACCCAACCGTGCAGCACAGAGAGGGAGGAAGACAGAAAAAGACTTGCCTTCCTGCGGAGACATGGCTTCCCCACCAGCTTGTAGCTCTGCCATTATGCACAGAGGATATCACTCAGTGGCCTGACAGCCTTGTGGCCAGCCTGCAGAGGGAGCCACCACAGTGTCCAAGTACGTGGTGGTCAGATGGGAGAGAAAGTGGAGCAGCTCGAGAGTTATGAACAGAGATGGAACTGGAGACGCGAGGGTGGGGAGGAGCGGCCAGCCCTGCCACCTGGGGCCATGCTGAGGTCCCACACCCAGCCTGAGCTGCAGCCGAGGGTCTGGTCTGGGTCTGTGGCTACAGAGCAGAAACGGTCACTGTAAATGTCCATTGCTCATAATACCACTAGAGAACATGGGGGTTCCTGGTCGAGCCAGCCGCTGGAGACCGCATGGATGTCCAGAGGTTGTGCAGAACTCCCTGTGCCCTTCACTGGCTGCAGCTCTCTGTAGAGCTGGCCCCGCCTATCAGTGGCGGCAGCGCTTGGAAGAACGGACCCTGTACCTTGCCCAGGCGGCACGGTGAGGCTGGCCCTGCTGGCAGGGGTGTTGGTGAGAGAGGGAGAGCTGACTTCTGCATCCGGGAAAGCTGCTCATAAGCCCAAAACAAATAGCTCTGCCCCTCACCAACTGCAGCACTCAGGAGAGCGAGCACTCCACCTCCCCTGAATAGAATAGCAGAGCTTACCCTGGTGGCTAGGGCCCAGGTGAGCTGGCCCTGAGGAAGAGAGCAAGGGAGAGCTGCTCCCACCACCTGTCTGCTGTGAAGTGATGTGGGTACAGGAGTGATGCCCTCCTCTAACTACCTTTAAGAGTGGAGGTGCTGACCCGGTTCCTCACAGGCTGCAGCACGCAGGAGAGTGGGTCCTAACCTTGACAGGACGTCACAGTGACACTGGCGCTGGAGGTGTGGTGCTGGGGAGCCAGCCCCCAGGACATGAGAGTAGGAGAGATGACCCTGCCTCCATCCAGTGGTTGCATTGGGTGGCCTAGCTGAAGCAGTGATGGAGAGCTTGCCTTGGTGTTGTGGATAAGGGATAGTTGGAGCACTGACTGGCTTAGCTACCACCCAAGATCCAGGCCCAGATCCAGAGCTCTGAGTTGGCCCACCCCCCAAACTGTATCATCTGCAAGTGGTTGGGATGTGTGAAAGGGCCAGTCCTGCTAAGGCTGCAGGATCTCCGTGACACAGGGTACCGAGAGGATAACTGAGAAGAGTTCCAAAGAAGATCTAATATTGATGGAGACCAGGAACCAGAAAAGTCGCTCATTGCAGTGAACGATTGCAAGTGAAGATGTGTTGACAGAAGAGTGTGTTGTGGGACACACGGTGACATACTACAGCTTCCACAATGAAATGTTTCCAGTGCTCTGTGTGTGGGGGGGGGCGTTATTCTTGGGGAGAAGTTGCAAGAGGGATGGTGCAAATGAGGGGACAGGGAAATGAGCAAGACTGGGATACATGATGTAAAGCTCACAAAGAATCAATAAATTTTTTATTTCTTATTTTTATTAATTATAGTTTATTCCGTTTGTATCTCACCTGATGCTCCCTCCCTCTTACCCTCCCAAGCACACCCTCCTTCCCTCTTCTCAACCCATGCTCCTCACAGAGTTCACTGATAGGGGAGATCCTTCCTCCCCTAGCCTATCAAGTCTCATCAGGAGTGGCTTCATTGTCTTCCTCTGTGGCCTGGCAAGGCTGCTCCCATCTCAAGGGGAGGTGATCAAAGAGCAGGCCAATCAGTTCCTGTGAGAGACAGTCCCTATTCCCATTACTATGGAACCCACTTGGACACTGAGCTGCCATGGGCTATATCTGTGCAGGGGTTCTAAGTTATATCCATCAATGGCCTTGGTTGGAGTATCAGTTTCAGAAAAGACCCCTGTGTCCAGATTTTTTGGTTCTGTTGCTCTCCTTGTGGAGCTCCTGTCCCCTCCAGGTCTTTCTATGTCCCCCTTCTTTCATAAGATTCCCTGTACTCTGCCCAAAGTTTGACTATGAGTCTCAGCATCCTGCTTTGATACTCTGAAGAGTAGAGTCTTTCAGAGGCTCTCTCTGGCAGGCTCCTTTCATGTTCCCCTCCACTTTTCTGATGTCCATCCTCTTTGCCGTTCTGAATTAGGATTGAGCATCTTACCCAGAGTCCTCCTCCTTGATTAGCTTCATTAGGTGTACAGATTTTAGTATGTTTATCCTATATTATATGTCTAATATCCACATATGAGTGATATACCCTGTGTGTCTTTCTGCTTCTGGGATACCTAACTAAGGATGATCTTTTCTAGTACCCATTTTGGCCTGCAAATTTCATGATTTCCTTGTTTTTCATTGCTAAGTAATATTCCATTGTGTAAATGTACCACAATTCCTCAACTGAGGGGCATCTGGGTTGTTTCCAGGTTCTGGCTTTACGAATAAAGCTGCTATAAATGTGATTGAACAAGTGCCCTTGCTCTACACTTGAGCATCTTTTGGATATATGGCTAGGAGTGGTATAGCTGGATCTTGAGGTAGCACTATTCCTATTTGTGTGAGAAAGCCACAGATTGATTTCCAAAGTGGTTGTACAAGTTTACATTCCCACCAGCAATGGAGGAGGGTTCCCCTTTCTCCACAACCTCTCCTGCATGTGTTGCCAATTGAGTTTTTTATCTTAGCCATTCTCAAGGTCCTTTGGATTTGCATTTCTCTGATGACTAAGGACATTGAGCATTTCTTTTAAGTGTTTCTCTGCCATTCTATATTCCTAACTGTACCCCATTTTTTAATTGAATTACTTGTTTTATTGCTATTTAACTTCTTGAGTTCTTTATATATTCTAGATATTAGCCCTCTGTCAGATACAGGGTTAGTGAAGATCTTTTACCAATCTGTAGGCAGTTGTTTTGTTCTGACAATAGTGCCCTTTGCATTAGAGAAGCTTTTCAGTTTCATGAGGTCCCATTTATTGATTGTTGCTCTTAGAGCCTGTGCTGTTTGTGTTCTGTTCAGGAAGTTGTCTCCTGTGCCAATGAGTTAAAGGCTTGTCACCACTTTTTCTTCAAACAGGTTTAGTGTGTCTGGTTTTATGTTGAGGTCTTTGATCCACTGGACTTTAGTTTTGTGTAGGGTGATAAGTATGAATGTATTTGCATTTTTCTACATGTAGACATCCAGTTATGCCAACACCATTTGTTGAAATGCTATCTTTTTTCCATGTACGGCTTTGGCATTTTTGTAAAAATTCAGGTGTCCATAAATATGTGGGTTTATTTCTAGGTGTTTTATTCAATTCCATTGATCCACCAATTGATTTCTAGGCCAGTACCATGAAGTTTTTACTATTGTTGCTCTATAGATCAGGGCTGGAGATATCTCCAGAAGAGCTTTTATTGTAGAGAATTGTTTTAGCGATTCTGGTTTTCTTGTTATTCTGTATGAAGTTGAGAATTTTTCTTTCAAGGTCTGTAAAGAATTGTGCTGGTAATTTATTGGGAATTGCATTGAATCTGTAGATTGCTTTTGGTAAGATGGCCATTTTTACTATGTTAATCCTGCCAAGCCATGAGCATGGGAGATCTTTCCACCTTCTGATATATTCTTCTATTTCTTTCTTCAGAAACTGGATTTTTTTTAATACAAGTCTTTCACTTGCTTGATTAGAGTCACCCCAAGATACTTTATGTCTTTTGTGGCTATTGTGCAGGATGTTGTTTCCTTAATTTCTTTCTCAGCCCTTTTGTCTTTTGTATACAGGAGGGCTACTGAGTTTTTTTAGTTAATTTTGTGTCTGGGCACTTTGCTGGAGGTGTTTATCAGCTGTGGCAGTTCTGTGGTAGAATTTTTGTGGTCACTCATGTATACTATCATATCATCTGCAAATAGTGATACTTTGACTTCTTCCTTTCCGACTTATATCCCCTTGACCTCCTTTAGTTTTCTCATTGCTCTAGCAAGGACTTCAAGAACTATGTTGAAGAGATACGGTGAGAGTGGGCAGCCTTGCACTGTCCTTGATTTCAGTGGGATTGATTTAAGTTTCTCTCCATTAAGTTTGATGTTGGCTGTAGGTTTATTGTAAGTTGCCTTTACCATGGCAACTGTGGGAGACTTCAACACCCCACTGTCAACAAAGGACATGTCAACAAAACAGAAATTAAACAAAGAAACAATGTCTCTAACAGAAGTCATGAATCAAATGGACCTAACAGACATTTACAGAACCTTACACCCAAACACAAAAGAATTTACCTTCTTACCATGGATAGGTAAGTGCCTTCTAGCCCTGATCTTTCCAAGAATTTAAACATGAATGGGTGTTAGATCAAATGCTTTTTCAGCATCTAAGAAGATTATCAATGTTTTCTTTTTCTTTCAGTTTGTTTATGTGGTGGATTCCATTGATAGATTTCCATCCCGCATACTTGGGATGAAGCCTACTTGGTCATAGTGGATGATATATTCGTTGTGTTCTTGTATTCAGTTTGCAAGTATTTTGTTGAGTATTTTTGCATCAATATTCACAAGGAAGATTGACCTGAAATTCTTTTTCTTTGTTGTGTCTTTGTGAGTTTTAGATGCCAAGGTGACTGTGGTTTCATAGAATGAGTTTGGTCCTTCTGTTTCTATTTTGTGGAATAGTTTGAAGAGTATTGGTGTTAGCTCTTCTTTGAAGGTCTGGTTGAATTTTGCACTGAAACCATCTGGTCCTGGCTTTTTATTTTTGCATGGGAGACTTTTGATGACTGCTTCTCTTTCCTTAAGGGATATAGGACTATTTAATAAATTTAACTGCTCTTGATTCAGCTTTGGTAAGTGGAATGAAACAAGAAAACTGTCCATTTCATTTAGATTTTCAATTATTGGGGCATATAGGCTTTTGAAGTAAGACCTTTTGATGTTGGATTTTCTTAGTGTTTGTAGTTATGTTCCCTTTTTCATTTCTGATTCTGTTGATTTGGATAGTGTCTCTTTGCCTTTTAGTTAGTTTGGCTAAGTGTTTGTATATCATGTTGATTTTTTCAAAGAACCAGCTCTTGGTTTCATTAATTCTTTGAATTGCTTTGTTTGTTTCTTATTTATTAGTTTCAGCCCTGAGTTTGATTGTTTGCAGCCATCTTTCCTCTTTGGTCCTTCTTCCTTTTTCTCTAGGGGTTTTAGTTGAGCTATTAAGTTGTTTGAATGAGATGTCTCAAATTTCTTCTTGAAGGTACTTAGTGCTATGAACTTTCCTCTTAGCCCTGCTTTCATTGTGTTCCATAAGTTTGGGTATGTTGTGTCTTCATTTTCATTGAATTTTAGGAAGACTTTAATTTCATTCTTTATTTCTTCCCTGACCCAGCTGTCATTTAAGACCAAGTTGTTCAGTTTCCATGTGTGCGTAGGCTTTTTGCTATTTCTGTTGTTGTTGAGGTCCAGCTTTTGTCCATAGTGATCAGATAGGATACAAGGGATCATTTCAATATTCTTGTATCTGTTGAGGCTTGCTTTGTGACCAACCATATGTTCTATTTTGGAGCAGGTTCCATTAAGTGCTGAGAAGATGGTAAATTCTTTTGTGTTTGGGTGTAAGGTTCTGTAAATGTCTGTTAGGTCCATTTGATTCATGACTCCTGTTAGAGACATTGTTTCATTGTTTAATTTCTGTTTTGTCGACCTGTCCTTTGTTGACAGTGGGGTGTTGAAGTCTCCCACAATTAATGTGTGGGGATCTACGTGTGGTTTAAGTTTTATCAATGTTTCTTTTTCAAATGTGGGTGCCCTTGTATTTGGGACATAGATGTTCTGGACTGTGATGTCTTCCTGGTGGAATTTTTGCTTGATGACTATGAAGTGTCCTTTCCCATCTCTTTTTATTAATTTTGGTTGATATTTTTTCAGATATTAGAATGGCTACTCCTGCTTGCTTCTTGGGTCCATTTGCTTGGAAAATTGTCTCCCAGCACTTTACTCTGAAGAAATGATTCTCTTTGTGTCTTAGGTGTGTTTCTTGCATGCAAGAAATTATTGGGTTGTGTTTACGAATCCGTTCTGTTAGTCTATGTCTGTTTACTGGTGAATTGAGTCCATTGATGTTGAGAGAGATTAATGACTACTGGCTGTTAGATCCTTTGATGTTGGCTGTGGTAATGTGTTTGTGTGCTTGGCTACTTTTAGTTCTGCTCTAGTGAGGTTAATTATTTCCTGTGTTTTCTTGAAATTAGTACGTTTTCTTGGGTTGTATTTTTCCTTTTAGTATCTTCTGTAATGCTTGATTTGTGTGTAAATATTGTTGAAAATTGTTTTTGTTGTTGAATATCTTATTTTCTTCATCTATGATGATTGAAAATTTTGCTGGGTGTAGTCGACTAGGCTAACATCTGTGCTCTCTTTCGGTCTTCATGTTATTTGTCCAGGCCCTTCTGGCTTTCATAGTCTCTGTTGAGAAATCAGGTGTGATTCTGATGGGTTTGCCATTATATATTACTTGGCCTTTTCCCCTTGCAGCTTTTAGTATACTTTTCGTTATGCTTACTGTTTTGATTATTATGTGGCAGGAAAATTTTCTTTTGTGGTCTAATTTTTTAGGCACTCTGTTAAGCTCTTGTTTGCTTATAGGCCTCTCCTTTAAGTTGGGGAAATTTTCTTCTGTCATTTTGTTGAAAATATTTACTGGTCCATGGGGATGGAAATATTATTTTTCCTCTATTCCTATTATTCTTAGGTTTCGTCTTTTCATATTGTTTTGGATTTCTTCGATGGTTTATGTCAATAATTTTTTAGATTTAATATATTCTTTGAAGCATACATTGATTTCTTCCATTGTATCTCCTATACCTGAGAATCTTTCTTCCATCTTTTGTAGTCTGTTGGTTATGCTTACCTCTGTAGTTCCTGTTTCTTTCCCTAAGTTATTCCTCTCTATGATTTCCTCTGTGAGTTCTTTAATTTTTCCAGTTCATCTTCAAATCTGGAACTGTTTCGTTGATTTTTCACCTGACAGTATTTTCCTGTTTTTCCTTCAATTCCTTCACCTGTTTGTTTGAATATTCCTCTGTTTCTTTCATTCCTTTCAGTGTTTTAATCATTTCCTCTCTAAAAGCCACAAACTCTTTGGCTGCATCTTCCTTTGTTTCTTTACAGATGGCTATAATCTGAGTGACTTTATCTTCCTCCAATTCTTTACACATTTTATTTGTCTCCTCCATTAAGCTCTTCATAAGCATAGATGTAAGGTCATCCTCTTGAATTTCACTTCTGTTCAGTGTCCAGAGTTATTTACCCCTGAATAACTGAGTTCTGGGGATGCCATATTGCTTTGCCTTTTGTTGGTTGGCTGGCCTCTACCCATCTGGCTGTCTTGAGTGTTGTCTGTTAAGTTTTGGTGCCCGATGAAATCCTGGGGTCGGGAGAATCCCCTTTTCAGTGTTCTGAAGGAGGCCTTCTCAGCTTTTTTGGTGTGGTCAACCAAATTGCGGTGCTTCTCAGGAATTCCCACAGTTCACCTCAGGCATATGAACCTGTGCAGTAACTGCTCTCCTCTCACCAGGAGAAGTCCTGGAGACAGCTGCCCTGCTGCTGGGTTTCTTGCTCTGAATTTAAGGAGCTGCTGCTCCTGTTCTTAAGCTGTGTTTGCTGGGTGTAGCCCTCTTGAAGAACCAGGGAGCTCCGCAGTTTCATCAGTTTAGCTAGGGATAACTGGTTGTAACTTGGAGCAGTATCTGGGGACTGATAGAGTGGCTCTCAGGTTTCTGAAGGTCTGAGGTTGGAGCCATGTGCCCAATACCCTAGAGGTAATCAGTAGTAGGTGAGCACAGCACTCATGCATATCGCTGGAGACTAGCACCTGGAGCCTACAGGAACCCAGAAAGTTTTCTGGAGCTGGGTGTCCAGAGGTCAGATCTTATGTTTCTCCCACCTAGGGGTTTCATTGCAACAGGAAGACCCAATCTGTGGTGTTTTAGGGTCCACAGTTCTGTCTGGGATGGTGAATTGAGCACATAGGAGGAGTGGCTCCGCCTTGCTGGCGATTGGGCACCTGGGTGCCTAGGTGCCTGGGTGCCTGCAGGAACATGGGAACTGAGGCTGAGAACTTTTCTGGGCAGAGGGAGTAGTGGTCAGCTGAGTATCCTGAGGTCGGACCTGCTGTTTCCCTCACTGTGGGGTTTTCTCCTGACAGAGAAACCCAGTCTGTGGTGTCCTGGGGTCC
>CM053763.1:19294547-19349540 GCA_028658305.1 Pachyuromys duprasi
CATGAAAACCCTTAATCTGTGACATGGACTAGTCTTTCTCTACAAAAATATGTGTAATGAACTAACAAAAATGACTTCAGTAATCCTCACATTTGACACAGAAGGCCAAAACTAAATTTGCATGTAGAACTTGGATAGCATTTTCTTAGCCAAAAGTAATCTTGTCTATTTAGTGTGGAAAATTATAGGTCTTTTTGTAATGACAAGAGATATTGTTCAATATGTTCATTTTTTAAGTGAAGATACCACAAGTTCTCTATAGCATTACCCTAAGCATAATGGCTTAATTAATTTAAAGATGGAAACAATTATTATCAAGTCATATTTGCTAACTATCTCATTACACAAAGAGCTGACCCATAATTACTTGGATCAGTTGAGATGCACACATAGGCAAAACACAATCAGTTTCACAATATCAGCACAGGTTGTAAATGCGATGGAGACCATGTAAAGAAATCAACTAAGTCTGGAAACATAGAGCAATTGGATAAAAGGGTGCTCAAAAATGTTTTAGGTGGTGAAATAATGCATTACCTTTGAATTATAAAATCATTTTATGGAATAAGTTCAACCATGAGCACCCATACAACAAACCCCAGTGCACTATAATCAGCTATAGAAATAACTGATCCATGTATACCAGGTATTGTATACTGGTATGCAAAATACCAACACAATTCTTTACAGACCTTGGAAGAATAATTATCAAATATCAAAGTTCTTTACAGACTCTGAAAGAACAATTAACAAATATCAAAATACCAACGCAATTCTTCACAGACCTTGAAAGACAATTCTCACCTTCATATGGAAAAACAAAGAAACTCAGAATTGCTAAAACAATCTTCTACAATAAAAAATCTTCTGGAGGTATCTCCATCCCTGATCTCAAGCTCTATTACATAGCAAGAGGAATAAAAACTGCATGGTACTGGCTTAGAAACAGAATGATGGACCAAAGTAATCGAAGAGTAGACAGAGAAATAAACCCATACACCTACGGACACTTTATTTTTGACAAAAAAAGCCAAAACCATACAATAGAAAAAAAGATAACATCAACAAATGGTACTGGTCTAACTGGATGTCTACATGTAGAAAAATGCAAATAGATCCATATTTATCACCCTGCACAAAACTAAAGTACAAGTGGATCAAAGACCTCAACATAAAACCAGACAAGTTAAATCAGTAAGAAGAAAAAGGGGGAAGAGCCTTGAACTCATTGGCACTGGAGACAACGTTCAGAACAGAACACCAAAAGCACAGGCTATAATATCAACAATCAAAAACTGGGACCTCATGAAATTGAAAAGCTTCTGTAAAGCAAAGGACACTGTCATCAGAAAAAAATGACTGCCTACAGACTGGGTAAGTATCTTTACCAACTCCATATCTGACAGACGGCTAATATCCATATCCCCCAAGGAAATAGAAGCAGTCATCAACAGCCACCCTACCAAAAAAAGCCCTGGGCCAGATGTTTTTAGGGCAGAATTCTACCAGACTTTCAAAGAAGTGCTAACACCAATTCTCTCTAAACTATTCCACAAAAGAGAAATAGAAGGAAAATTACTGAACTCATTCTATGAAGGCACAGTCACCTTGATACCTAAAACACATAAAGACCCAACAAAAAAAGAAAACTTCAGAACTATCTCTCTTATGAACATTGATGCAAAAATACTCAATAAAATACTTGCAAACCGAATACAATAACAAATAAAAGCTATCATCTACCATGACCAAGTAGGCTTCATCCCAGTCATGCAAGGGTGGTTCAATATTTGGATATCCATCACTGTGATCTACCTTATAAACAAACTGAAGGAGAAAAACAACATGATCATCTCCTTCGACAAAATCCAACATCCATTCATGTTTGAAGTCTTGGAGAGATCAGGGATACAAGGCACATACCTAAACATACTAAAGGCAATATACAACAAGCCTATAGCCAACATCAAATTCAATGGAGAGAAACTTAAATCAATCCCACTAAAATCAGGGACAAGGCAAGGTTGCCCATTGTCTCCATATCTCTTCAACATAGTACTTAAAGTCCTAGCTAGAGAAATAAGACAACTAAAGGAAATCAAAGGGATACAAATTGAAAAGGAAGAAGTCAAAGTATCACTATTTGCAGAGGATATGCTAATATACCCCAAAATTCAACCAGAGAACTCCTTCAACTGATAACCACCTTCAGCAAAGTGGCTGTATACAAAATCAAATAAAAAAAATCAGAAGCCCTCCTGTATACCCAAGACAAAAGGGCCTAGAAAGAAATTAGGGAAACAACACCCTTCACAATAGCTAATAATAACATAAAGTACCTTGGGGTGACTCTAACCAAGCAAGTGAAAGATCTGTTTGAAAGAAAAAAAAACTTCAAATCTCTGAAGAAAGAAATTGAAGAAGATATCAGTAAATGGAAAAACCTCCCATGCTCAGGGATTGGTAGTATTAACATAGTAGAAATGGCCATTCTGCCAAAAGCAATCTACAGATTCAATGCAATTCCCATCAAAATACCTACACATTTCTTTACCGACCTTGAAAGAAAATTTTTCAACTTCATATGGAGAAACAAAAAAACCCAGATTTTCCAAAACGATCCTGTACAACAACAGATCATCAGTAGGTGTCTCCATCCCTGACCTCAAGCTGTACTACAGAGCAATAGTAATAAAAACCTGCATGGTATTGGGATAGAAACAGAATAGTAAATCAATGGAACCAAAGAGAAGACCCAGAAATAAACCCATACACCTATGGAAACTTGATTTTTGACAAAGAAGCCAAAACCATTCAATGGAAAAAAGACAGCATCTTCAACAAATGGTGCTGGTCCAACTGGATATCTGTATACAGAAAAATGAAAATAGATCCACATTTATCACCCTGCACAAAACTAAAGTCCAAATGGATCAAAGACCTCAACATAAAACCAGACACACTAAATCATTTAGAAGAAAAATTAGGGAAGACCCTAGAATTCATTGGTTCCGGAGACTACTTCCTGAATAGAACACCAGCAACACAGGCTCTAAGATCAACGATAAATAAATGGGACCTCATGAAACTGAAAAGCTTCTATAATGCAAAAGACACTGTCATCAAAACAAAACAACAACCTAAAGATGGGGAAAGGATCTTTACCAATTCTACATCTGATAGAGGGCTAATATCCAGTATGTATAAAGAACTCAAGAAGTTAAAAAGCAAGAAATCAAGTAATCCAATTAAAAAGTAGGATGTGGAGCTAAACAGAGAACTCTCTGTAGAGGATTGTAGAATGGCAGAAAAACTCTTAAGGAAATGCTCAAAGTCCTTAGCCATCAGGGAGATGCAAATCAAAAGGACCCTGAGATTTTTCCTTACACCCACCAGAATGGCTAAGATCAAAAACTCAAGTGACAACACATGCTGGAGAGGTTGTGGAGAAAGGGGAACCCTCCTCCATTGCTGGTGGGAACATAAACTTGTACAACCACCCTGGAAATCAATTTGGCGCTTTCTTGGACAATTAGGAATAGTGATTCCTTAATACCCAGCTATGCCTCTCTTAGGCATATATCCAAAAGATGCTCAAGTACACAAGGATATTTGCTCAACCATGTTTGTAGCAGCTTTATTTGTAATAGCCAGAACCTGGAAATAACCCAGATGTCCCTCATTTGTGGAATGGAATTATGGTACTTTTACACAATGGAATAATACTCAACAATTGAAAACAAGGAAATCATGAAATTTTCAGGCAAGTGATGGGACCTGGAAATGATCATCCTGAGTGTGGTATCCCAAAAGCAGAAAGGAACACATGGTATATACTCACTTATATAGACCTATAAGATAGGATAAACAAACTGAA
Source organism: Pachyuromys duprasi (assembly GCA_028658305.1). Taxonomy (NCBI): domain Eukaryota; kingdom Metazoa; phylum Chordata; class Mammalia; order Rodentia; family Muridae; genus Pachyuromys; species Pachyuromys duprasi. The sequence continues at coordinate 19,298,425 of CM053763.1, forward strand.
ATCTATACACCTAAAGAAGATAAGCAAGAAAGAGGACCCGGGGTAATATGATCAATCCTCCCTTAGAAAGACATATGGTATGTATGTTGGATGTAGAAGAAAACAAGCAACAGGATAGGAGCCTACCACAGAGGGCCTCTGAAAGACTCTAATTAGCAATGTATCAAAGCAGGTATTAAGACTCACAACCAAACTTTAGGCAGAGTGCAGGGAATCATATGAAAGAAGGGGGAGTTAGTAAGACTTGGCAAGGACAAGAGCTCTACAAAGACCAAATAGATCAGGCCACAGGGGTCTTTTATGAGACTGTTTCTCCAACCAAGGACCATGTATGGATATAACTTAGAACCCCTGCTCGGATATAGCCCATGGTATCTCAGTATCCAACTTGGTACCCTAGTAAAGGGAACAGGGACTATTTCTGTCATGAACTCAATGGCTGGCTCTTCGACACCGCCCCCCCATCTCCCCACCACCACCAAGGGAGGAGCAGCCTTGCTATACCGCAGAAGAGGACATTGCAGCCAGCCTTTAAGAGACATGATAAGCTAGGGTCAGCTGGAAGGGCAGGAGTCTTCTCCTATCAGTGGATTTGGAAAGGGGCAGAGAGGAGATGAGGGAGGGATGAGGAGAGTGGGAGGGAATGAGGGAGGGGGCTACGGCTGAGATACAAAGTGATTAATTTAAAAATAAATAAATTATATTTTTTTAAAAAAGAACTCAACAACTTAAACAGCAACAAATCAAGTAATCCAATTTTTAAAAATGGGGTACAGAGCTAAACAGAGAATTCTCTGTAGAGAAATATCAAATTGCAGAGAAACACTTAAAGAAATGCTCAAAATCCTTAATCATCAGGGAAATGCAAATCAAAATGGCCCTGAGATTTCACCGTACACCTGTCAGAATGTCTAAGATCAAAAACTCAAGTGACAGCACATACTGGAGATGATATGGACAAAGTGGAACCCTCCTCCACTGTTGGTAGGAATGTAAACTTGTAAACCACTTTGTAAATCAAACTGGTACTTTTTAGAGAATTAGGAATAGTACTTCCTCAAGATCCAGCTATACCACTTCTAGGCATACATCTAAAATATGCTCAAGTCACAACAAGGACATTTGCTCAACCATGTTCAGAGCAGCTTCATTCTTAATAGCCAGAGCCTGGAAACAACCCAAATGTCCCTCAATAGAGGAATGGATACCAAAATTAAGGTACATTTACACAATGGAATACTACTCAGCAATTAAAAACAAGGAAATCATGAAATTTGCAGGCAAATGGAGGGAACTAGAAAAGTTCATCCTGAGTGGTGTATCCCAGAAAAAGAAAGACAGACATGGTATATACTCATTTATAAGTGGATATTAGACACATAACACACTAAAATCTGTACACCTAAAGAAGCTAAGCAAGAAGAAGGACCCTGGGTAAGATGATCAATCCTCACTCAGAAAGGCAAACAGGATGGACATCAAAAGAGAGAGAAAACAGGAAACATGACAGGAGCCTACCACAGAGGGCCTGTGAAAGACTCTACCCAGCAGGGTATCAAAGCAGATGCTGAGACTCATAGCCAAACTTTGGGCAGAGTGAAGAGAATCTTATGAAAGAAGGGGGAAATAGAAAGACTGGGTGTGAATAGGAGATCCACAAGGAGAGTGACAGAACAAAATATCTGGGCCCAGTGTTGTTTTTGGAGACTGATACTCCAACCTAGGACCACGCTTGGTGATAACCTAGAACTCCTAGGGAGATGTAGCCCATGGCAGCTCAGTCTCCAAGTGGGTTTCCTTGTAAGGGGAACAGGGACTGTCTCTGACATATACTCAGTGGCTAGCTCTTTGATCACCTCCCCCTGACGGGGGAACAGCCTTACCAAGCCATATAAGAAAACAATGCAGCCAGCCCTGATAAGACCTGACAGGCTAGCATCAGATGGAAGGGAGGAGGACCTCCCATATCAGTAGACTTGGAGAGGGGCATGTGAGGAGATGAGGGAGGGCAGATGAGATTGGGAGGGAATGAGGGAGGGAGCTACAGCTGGGATACAATGTGAATAAACTGTAATTAATAAAAATATTTAACCGGAAACAACCATACAACAAAGCCGAGTGCAGTATAATCTGCTAGAGAAATCACTGACCCATGCATGCCATGTATTCTCTCCTGGTATGCAAAGAGATTTAAAAATCTTCCCAAGGGCAAGTTGCTGTTTAAGTTTGTCTCTGAGCATTTCAGTGTCTTGCCTCTTTCTTCAAGTTCAGGATATTACAACTTTAAAATAAAACCTTATTTAATATAATAGATTCAATCTTTCCTCAGAGATGCTGGTGCAATACATTAATTGGATTCTACACAAAATTTTTTAGAAAACATAGTGGAAAATAAATACATATACATGTGAGACACATGTATTACACTTTTATGACAAATATTTGGAGTACATGAATACACAGGTCTGCTATGAGGTGGATATCATACAGAAGCTTATGAAATCAGACACAAGTATGCATCTGTGTGAAGAAAGTGCAGAGTTCTATAGAGTATGTTAAGTGAGTCTGTACATTAACATGGCATTACTTGCTCCTTGACTCCCTATATGTTTAGAATTGGTCTTAACCTTTGATTGTGGTTTGGACTTGCAGATTAGGTTATAATCTTTGCATGTTGAGAGTCATGTCTTATATCTGTTTCACTACCTCATGGAACCTAGAACTGCACTCAAAATATCATCAGATCTTGGAATATATTTGGTTAGAGGTTCACCATTATTGACTGAGATTCAGATGACTCTCATTTGTCATCCACTCCATGGCTTCTATCATCAGGGAGAAATGTTTAACTTCTGTTAAAACTGTCATGCTAAGCAAGGGAGCAGCCTGTTGTGCTTGTCACACTTACAGGGTTCAGGAAATAAGTTTTCAAAATAGGCCTAAAATGATACATTTTGCCTGTAATTGTTGCCAAGGCAACAGAAAAAAAGAAAAGATATCACAGCTAGCTGGCTACTATCTTAGTATGTTTTTGTTTTGTTTTGAGCCCTTTCTTCATGTTCTACCATTTATTTCCATCATGGAAGCCAAGAAAGATTCTAGGGTGATTTAGATTTGCTGAGGAGATATATACATATATATATATATATATATACATACATATATATAATCTGTATTTATATCTTTGTATCTTACCTTTTATAGATTATCTATTTTCTATTTTACTAAGTTTGATGAGATCAATAGTGTCTGAGGAGAAGGAATTGCATAAGCATAATGCAGTTCATTGGGGAGAAACAGCTCACAGTTTGAAGGTCACTGAACTGAATTTGTTGTTAAAAAAATCCTGCTGCTAAATATGGAATATATCTAGTCTAGAGCAAGACCTTGGGTGTCAAGGAGAAAATTTTGTTAAAAACTTAGCTATATGGCTGTATTTCACAGCATGATTCTCAATTAAGAACCACCCAAATTATTTCCAAAAGCATTCATGGGGACCATTAAGGGTTTATGACAATATTATTTAATGAATACTTAACTTTTACAGTGTTGTTCGAAATCATCCATATCCTATAAAGTTAAGTCTAGCACTTGAAGGTAAGCACAGGTAATGCCCTATACCATGTCCGTACGGGATCATAGTAAGAGATAAATCAGAGAGATCTCAAAGTCATATGGTCCACATTACATCATATACTGACATCACTACTGCAGATCCTCCAAGAGAACTTCCTTCACTAAAAGTGAGCATGTATATTCTGGAAATGGTCCACAGTGCTATGGAACTTCATAGGAGGCAAAAGTTGGAGAAATTAATGCTAATTACTTATCTATATTGAGATAAAAGGCAACAAGGACTTGTGGCCACACAACTAGTGTGTCTTCAGATGAAAAACTTCATGGTAGACTGAATCATTTACACATTTATTTTCTCCCGGTTCTAGACCTCTAAATTGGGAAAAGGGAAACAGGTTGGTAGGATGCTGGGGCAATCTCTTTACTTTCCATGTCTTCTTGTTTGGGCTCTCTTATTTCTTCTAGAGATGGATGAAGTATGGGACAGGGCCTCATAGGCAAAATGGAACATAACCAAACAATCAGTTGACAAGATCTATGGCAGGCAGTTGATGTGGACAGTGAGAGGGACAGGATGGTTTCAAAGGGAAGAAGTTCAATGGAGAGAAAGTCACCATGAAATGGGGTTGAGGAGAAAACTGCTTTCCTAAAGAACTGAGCATTTGCCCTGTTATCTCCCTAGGCAATCCGCTTAGACAATACCAGAACAGCTCCTGACCTACTCTGTCCATATCAAGATCTAACTTCACACAAGCTCCAGATGGCTGGACAAACAATCTTTTGCCTCTAGACCTCATCGACTCTGTTTTCCTAAGTTTCCTCCTTGACTTCCTTGATACCTATCTGTCTCTGCTTGGTGTGGGAGTCCACACATGAATTTTCTCATCTACCTAAAGTACAGATATAGTGGCAAAAAATTTCATAGTACTCTTTTGTTTCTTGGATGGAAGGGGGGGAGGTCCTCCCTCGTCAGTGGACTTGGAGGGGGCAGGGAGGAGATGAGGGAGGGATGGGGAGAGTGGGAGGGGATGAAGGAGGGGACTACGCTTGGGATGCAAAGTACCTAACCTGTGATTGATATAAAAATAAATAAATTACATTTAAAAAATTATCTACCAAATCAGTGTGGTGTGCTGTAATTTCAGTCTTCTATTATCTGTAGGTTTTGTTTGTTGGCTTGTTCTATTTGCTCATAATTATTTCTCTTTTAATTTCTTGAAAGAGGACCATATTTCAAATATTGAGAATAGGGGTCAGCCCTTCTGTTTTGTCTTCCTCCAATGAAGCTTCAACCAACACTATCTTCCCAAGACTAGCTTCCCAGGTCTTGGATCCACCGGACCAGTGTGGATTGTGATAAATTATATTTATTATGAAATTGACAGGCTTTAGAGTCACTAGAGAAACATATTTATACATGTATCTGTGAATGAGTTCACAAGTGGGGTTTAACTGAACTGGAAGATCCATATATCTTATTGTTTTCTCTGCTTATCCCATCTCTAAATACACACCTGAACACACAAACACTTTGCTATATACCTATCCAGAAACAGGAAGGGACATTTATGACACTACTGACAAATTCAGGTTCCCCTCCATTTCAGAGTTTTACTCACCTAAAACCATCTCAAATTTTATTGAGTTTGCTAGCTGGCCTACCCAGAGAGGTGGTGCTGTCTATCCACTTGAGCCCTGGCCTGAAAGACTAAATTAAAAAGAGAAAGCAAGTGAGCACCCAAAGTCATCTATTCCTGCTTCCTGACAGAAGACACACTGACCATTTGGCCCGTGCTCCTGCCACCATGCCTTCCTCCCCCTGATGGACTATATTCCTTCTTAAAATTGACCTTTCATCTCCTAAGTTGCCTCTTGCCAAGAATTTTGTCACAGCGAAGAGAAAAGTGACTGACATAGTTCTGATAGCTGAATTTTGGACTATGCTTCTCTCCTCCATTACATTCCATGCTAGTCTTTCACCCTTTGAAAATAACCTTTCTCACCCAGCTGCTATACCAAGCTCTTCTCAACTTACTGTTCCCTGTGACTCATTCTAGAAAGGTCTATGATGGCTTTCTAAAGCTTCTAAAGACTTATTTATTTAATCAAAACAAAAACCGTATTTTACTTTGCTCTCCCCCAAAGTTTTTTGTTACCTATTGGATCTGGATCATGTGTTTCTTCCACTGTGTTTCCTCTGTCAACAATGACTGGTTCTCTGGGCACCTCTGCACTTCATAACCACTAGCACTTTCTGAGTCCCTTAGAGATGGGAGATAGGGGAAATATGAACATCAGACAGATTTAAGATCTAACCTCATAAATTTAAGACAACACATAAAAGACAGTTAGACCTCTCTCTGTGTGGTCTGCCAATCTGCTACTTTTCATCTAAGTTGATTTTCATAAAATTCTGAGAAATTCTGAAATCCTATTGACCTGTAATACCTTTCTACCTTGTTCACAGAAATCTGTTTTATACCATGCTGAGTTTGTTATGTCAACAGATGTACTGTCTAAAACCTGAACTCATATAAACTTTCCCTGAATATGTACTTGAGACATTTTAAATTTCAGATTTATACATATCCATTAAAATATTTTACTTCTGCTGGTATCTGATGCAGATATGTAATTTCAAATTGTTGGATAGAGGAACTCAGAACTCTTGCAGAATGTGGTGGTGCATACATTTAATCTCAGCACTTGAAAGGCAGAGGGAGGTAGATTCCTGTGAATTCAAGGCCAGCCTAACCTACATAGGAAATCCCAGGACAGCCAGGGCTAAAGAGTAAGACCCTGTTTAAGAATGAAAGAAAGATTTCTTTAGGTGTACAGATTTTAGTAGGTTTATCCTATATTATATGTCTATAGTGAATATATACTGTGTGTTCCATAACCTGGCTATGAAGCTAGTGAACTTTCTTCCTTTCCTTCTCTTTCTTTCTTTCTTTCTTTCTTTCTTTCTTTCTTTCTTTCTTTCTTTCTTTCTTTCTTTCTTTCTTTCTTTCTTCCTTTGTCTTTTCTTCCTTTTTAGCCTCCTTTCTCATTAATTTTGTTTGATAATTGGCCTTATTTTATTGTCTATAACTCATGCTATAGCCCAGGCAAGCCTCAAACATGATGAATGCACTCTCCTGCTTAATCTTCCAAAGTTCTGGGATTATCGATATGAGCCGTATTACCTGATCGGGTTTCCCCTTTTCTACTTTCTGCAGGACTGAAAAGTTGCTTACTTCTGAAGTCTGGCTTTGCCAAGAAAAAAAAGAAAATACTGATTCTACTATGACCTTTTTTCTATGGATGAATGTTTTCACTGTCTACTCAAAGCTGCTGATCAGGAAAACATAGTTCTGACCCTTCTGACTTAGGACAGGGGCCATTAGGACAATGGAAAAGAAAAGGTGAAATCTTAGCCACTCAGTTTAGAGACCTGAAATGGATCACAGTTTTCTTTCCACGTGGAAGTATAGTGTTTGGATACAAGAGCTTCAGTGAAGTATGCACAACACTATGAAGGCTGGCATCTTGTGGGTTTCTTTCTGCTCATCCCTTTGTTTTCATGTTCATTTGGCGTCTATACAAAACTAAGTAAACTTTCTAAAATATGTGATAATTTTTAACTTGAAACTCTGGAACAATGATAAACAAGGCCTGATCTCACAGTTTGAAGCTTTCTCAATGTTATTAATGTATACATGTCCATGTGTATATGTGCTGGTGTGCATGTGTCTATGTATGTGTAGCAGCTGGGAGTCAATGTCAACTGTTTTATTTTCAATTGATTTTCACCTTATTTTCTGACACAAAAATCTCTTTGCTGAACTTAGGAATCCATTAAATCTGCTAGACTGGCTGGCCAGTAAACCCCAAGGATCTGCCTGTCTCCACTTTCCCACCCCTAAAAGTACACAGACACACCGCTATGCCAGGCTTCTTTAATATGGGCTCCGGGGGTCAAAAATCAGGTCTTTATGCTTGTGTTTCAAGTACTTTGGAAGTAAGTGATCTCCCCAGCCCACAGTGTTCTTAGGTATATTTCACGTCCCCTACTATAGATCTGTTTTCTGTGATACTGCATATATAATTTTCACAGTTGTTTTTAAAATGAAGGCTTTCTATTAGTCAGAAGTAGAACATGTTCAGGAAGAAGAGAGTAACTAACCACAAGAATTAAAAACCAAGCAGAAAAACAAAGGACAAGAATAACAGCCTAAAGAATAACGTAAGGAAATCACAGATCGCTGGGGGCTGCCTCAGCAGAAAGTTTGCATGTGATGATTTTAGTTGGACAGGAGTACTTATATTCCAAGTAAGTCATCCCATAGTTCCTGAGGGAAAGCCTTCACACTGTTTGTTCTTACAAGTTTAAAGCATTCCAAAATATACTTACTATAAAGTTAATTTGTTATAAACAGGCAAATCATTACAATTTGAATGTGACTTATTTTATGGGTTTATAACACATATAAATTGATTTCTTTTTTATTACTACAATTCCAGTGGAGGTTCATCTTGTGAAAAGACAAAAAAAAAAGTTTTTCTTTTTAAAAAATTTTCTATTAATCACATGTTATATATGTTGTATCTCAGCCATAGCCCCCTCCCAAATTCCCTCCCAATCACCTCCATCCCTCCCTCATCTCCTTCCTGCCCTTTTCCAAGTCCACTGATAAGGGAGGACCTCCTCCCCTACCTTCTAACCCTAGCTTATCAAGTCTCTTGAGGACTGGTTACAGTGTCCTCTTTTGTGGCCTAGCAAGGCTGCTCCTCCCTCAAAGGGGGGGGGGGGGTCGAAGAGCCAACCATTGACTTCATGTCAGAAATAGTCCCTCTTCCCCCTACTAGGGTACCCACTTGGATACTGAGCTACCATGTACTACATCTGAGCAGGGGTTCTAGGTTATATCCATACCTGGTCCTTGGTTGGAGAAACAGTCTCATAAAAGACCTCTGTGTGATAATGTATTTGGTCCTTGTGGAGCTCCTGTCCTCTCTAGGCCTTAATAACTCCCCCTTCTTTTATATGACTCCCTGTACTCTGCCGAAGGTTTGGTTGTGAGTCTGAATATCTGCTTTGATACACTGCTTGATAGAGTTTTTCAGAGGCCCTCTGTGGTAGGCCTCTGTCCTTTTACTTGTTTTCTCCTACAACCAATGTCCATCCCATTTGTCTTTCTAAGTGAGGATTGATTATCTTACCCTGGGTCCTCTTTCTTGTTTATTTTCTTTAGGTATATAGATTTCAGTATGCTTATCTTATCTTATCTTATAGGTCTATATAACATGTGTGTCTTTCTGCTTTTGGAATACCTCATTCAGGATGATTGTTTCCAGGTCCCACCATTTGCCTGCAAATTTCATGATTTCCTCATTTTTATCAGTTAAAAGAAAAAGTGGGGAGGACACAGGAGACAACTTCCTGAACAGAACACCGACAGCACAGGCTCTAAGAGCAACAATCAATAAATGGGACTTTATGAAACTGAAAAGCTTCTGTAAAGCAAAAGACACAGTCATCAAAACCAAATGACAGCCTACAGACTGGGAAAGGATCTTCACCAACCCTACATCTCTGACAGAGGGCTAATATTCAGTATATATAAAGAACTCAAGAAGTTAAAAAGCAACAAATCAATTAATTCAATTAAAAAATGGAGTATGGAGTTAAACAGAGAACTCTCTTTAAAGGACTGAAGAACTTCAGAAAAACACTTAAAGAAATGCTCAACATCCTTTGCCATCAAGGAAATGCAAATCAAAAGGACCCTGAGATTTCACCTAACACCCATCAGAATGGCCAAGATCAAAAACTCAAGTGACAACATATGCTGGAAAGGTTGTGGAGAAAGGGGAACCCTCCTCCATTGCTGGTGGGAATGCAAACTTGTACAAACACTCTGAAAATCAATTTGGCGCTTTCTTAAACAATTAGGAATAGTGATTCCTCAAGATCCAGCTCTACCACTCCTAGGCATATATCCAAAAGATGTTCAAGTACACAACAAGGACATTTGCTCAACCATGTTCGTAGCTGCTTTATTCGTAATAGCCAGAACCTAGAAACAACCCATATGCCCCTCAGTGGAGGAATGGATACAGAAATTGTGGTACTTTTACACAATGGAATACTACTCAGCAATTAAAAATGAAAAAGTTTGTCTTTTAAAAATATGCTATAAACAGAGTCTCCGGTAAGGAGCTGGCTTTGTGGGTAAAGCTTGGCTGTGCAAGTTTGAGCATCCTCATGGCCCATGCAAATGCCAGATGGGCATGGCAGCCTGCCTATAATTAGAGGGGTCAGAGACTCTGGACTTCCTGGCTTAAGCCAGACTACTTTGACTAGGAGTTCTGGGTTTAACTGAGAGATCCTCTCTGCATACAAAAGGTAAAGAGCAACCCAAGAGGACCTCAGACATCATCCTTGGGCATGCATATGCACACATTTATATCTGCTTGGGCATGTGCATATATGCATGTACCCACCTCCCCGTACACACACAACAACATTCTGTGTAGATGCATGGGTAACACACAGGGACTCATGCAAAACTATGAGTTCCTACAAAATGTCTAAAGGAAAGGAATTTAATCTGGAATTTAATCACTTCCCCCAATGACTGAAACCTCTCTCTCTGAGACCTGAGCAAACCCAGTGTCATCCTAGGCAATGTCACACCACTGTGTAGTTTCCGAAGATGCCTCCACAGCTTGCTAGAGGGAGTGTGCAGCTGAGAGTGAAGATGAGATTTCCCAGAGGCATAAGTGGTGCCTCACTTATTCCAATTTGGATTTCTCCTTAGCTGCCTCCTACTTAGCTTTTCAAGCTTCTGTTACTATTCTGGTTTTCAATAGTACCAAATCCTGGAGCAGTCTCTAAAACTGTATCGCTCTGCTTCACACAGGGGGAAAAAAACATTTTTGCATCTCCTGCTGGGGAATATGGTTATAAATATTGGCAGCTCACAAATGTCCTGACCCTTTGGCAGCACAGGCACTTGATCTGTCACTTTCCTTCCATTTTATAGCTTTTTAAAATATAGACTGTGGAGGAAGTGAGGCTCAGGGGCTAAAAATTCTCTTCAAAAAGTGCATTTTTCATGGCACAGCATATATTAATACATGCAGGTAAAAAAAATAGCCTTTTCAGAAAGGTGCTTTAGGATGGATTTTTCCAGCCAGATCTCCAATATAATATGACTTGGAGTACAACTCAAAGCAATATCTTATTAATTCTCATCATTCAATTTTCTATTGCTGTTTTTCAAGTGTTTTCTTAAAACTAGGGTAGTAGGTTTTTCTCTCATAGTTACCCATAACTTCTGCTCACTTTGCTGTGTCTCACATCACAGATGTCATGCCACACCCCTGTGGTCAAGCTCTCCTGGGGCACACCTGGCTGCTTCTCCACATACCAGGAGAAGGGCTATCTGACATGTTCATTCTGGGGCATGAATCTCTCTCAAACCTGAGAAAGCCCAGCTTAGGCTGAGGTGATGTCAAGATCAACTTGGTGAACTTAGGAAATGCCACTGCTGCTGATCCATCCTAAGATGTCTCTTCATTCCTGGGAACAGGGAGCAGGACATCTGGTCCGAGTCTGCTCCCCCAATTTCATGAATTATTCAGCTTAATTTTAAAAGTGTCTTTTAAATTAAATTGCTCATAATCAGTTGATATTGTTAGCAAACAAAGATACTGAAATGTTTTAGGAGAATGTGGGAATGTGATACAGTATTGAAGACAAAGTTTTAGATGAGTGGTCAAAAAGCTTGGTCCCAGCTGCAGTTCTGAGACAAACGATAACAGCAGATTTCCAGCCCTGTGACTCCACCATAAGAGTGAGGACTCTGGATTGGTGGGATCTCTTCATTCCTTTCGTCTGAATCTCCTTGATATCTCCTTAGCCCCACATACTTCTCTGGGCAAATTCTGCTCCTTCCCTCATTTATGGCTGGCCACACCATTGAAAACTTAATAGTCTAATAAACTGTTGTTTCTGAAAGAAATATGCTGTCTTTCAGAGGTGTTGGTGGGAAAGATATTCTATAGGACTAGTTCATTTCAAAGGTCCTTCTATGTCATCCACCTATCTTTGGAGCTGAAGAGATTCCTCTGTGAAAGAATAACTGCTTCAGACAGGTTATAAAATAAATTTAAAGCTAGGCAGATGGAAACACAGAAATAGAAGCAGAAATCAAATCTCAAAAATTGAAGCATTGAGTACCAAAAATTTTGGTGTGAATTACTTCAAATGTGACCATAAATTGTAGCAAATATGCAGCTAGGGGTCAGGAGATTCATTGCATTTTTGAGCTCTAACAAAGGATTTCTGGAAATTGGAATAAAAAAAAAGCCTTGAGATATGTTTGTCAAATAATGCATTTAGAAAAATTTTATTCAACTAAATATTAAGGTTATATTGTGCTCATATAATAAGTGTATTAGTTTGGGTTGTTTAGAGTAACAGAACTTATAAAAATGAATCTATTGTGTATATAGAAAGGGGATTAATTAGAATGACTTATAGGCTGTGGTCCAGCTAATACAACAATGGGTGCTTATGAATGCTTAGCTCTCATATCAGTGAAGTAAGATGAGAGCAAGCAGGAAAACAAAAAGTGTTTCTTTCTTCCATGTCCTTACATAAACTTCAAGTAGAAGGTGTGGCCCAGATTAAAGGTGTCTCTTTCCATTAGAGGTGGATCTGTCCATGTAAAATAGTTTAATTAAACAAAAAATTCTTCACATGTGTCTCCAGATATTTCAGGGTTTTAGCTAATTCCAGATGTAGTCAAGTTGACAACCAAAATAGCCATCACCATAAACAATATTTGTTTTTTTGTTTTTTAAATTGTTTATTTATCTTTTTATTTATTACAACTTATTCACTTTGTACCCCAGCTCCATCCATCATTCCCCTCCATCATTCTCTCTTAACCCCACCCCCTCTCTTTTCCCCTCCCATGCCCATCCCCCAGCCCACTGATAGTGGAGGACCTCCTCCCCTTCAATCTGACCCTAACCTATCAGGTCTCATCAGGACTGGCTATATTGTCTTCATCTGTGGCCTGGTAAGGTTGCTCCTCACTCAGGGAGAGGTGACCAAAGAGCCAGCCACTGAGTTCATGTCTGAGACAGTCCCAATTCTCCTTACTAGGAAACCCACTTGATGACTGGGCTGCTATAGGCTACATCTCTGTAGGGTTGGAGTATCAGTCTCAGAAAAGACCTCTGTACCCAGATTTTTTGGTTATGTTGCTCTCCTTGTAAATCTTCTGTCTCTTCCAGGTCTTTCATCTTCCCCTTCTTTCATAAGATTCCCGCCACACTGCCCAAAGTTTGGCTATGAGTCTCAGTATCTGCTTTGATAGCCTTCTGGGTAGTGTCTTTCAGAGGCCCTTAAGTACCTAATACAGGGGCTATGGAAATGGCTCAGTTAATATAGTGTTTGTTATGCAAGCATGAGGACCTGAGTTTCATCTTTAGTATCCATATAAAAAGCTGGGTGTGTTGGCACACATATTGTCTCACTGTGTAACTGGCCTAGAACTTGCTATGTAGACCAGGCTGGAACTCACAGACATCTATCTACTTCTTCCTCCCAAGTTCTGGGATTGAAGGCATACAAATGTGATACAAAAAAGAAAAAATATCAAATAAATCAGATGTACACTAATGAGCTGAAATAAAACATAAATTAAACACTAAATCATTATGATTTTGAAAAAATATGAAAATTTAAATTTAAAAATGGGCCATGATAATAACCATCATTTCTGTTCAGCTCTACTGGTTTTGTTCACTGAAGAAATGGTGGGAATACTGACATCAAAACCACAAAGCTCTCTGTGGGATAGGATGCACCTAGTCCTGCAACAACATAATATGCCAGGACGGGCTGGTACCCATGGGTGACACTCCCCTTCTCTCAGGAGAAAGAGAGGGGAGAAAAAAGGATGAGGAGCATGAGGTGGAGAGGAGTGGGGCTGCAATTAGGATGTGAAGTGAATAAATGGATAAATTCTTAAACTCTAAAAACAAACAAAACACAAACCCACAGTCTTCAATGACCAGTAAGCTTTGACACAACCCAATTAAATATTTATAGTGATACCTTTTTACACAAAATCAAATGGTTTTTCTGCTCTCTTTATATTTTACACATTCAAGCATACACCCGCCCACACCAGGAACATGAGAGTACTTAGGCTGACAATATTTAATACCGATCTATTTTGACTTATAAATGAGCATGCTTTTTGATTCAGTGTTCGCAGACCCTGAAATTGCTTCAGCTCATGTGGGATAAATCCATATGTTTATGATGGTCTGCAATTTCTCCAAATTGTTCACCATATGGTGTTCTGAGAACATTTAAAACTATGTTGGACCCTGGCTGCATTTACAATCTCAGCGGTTCACGCACTCTTTTGATGATGGGTGTAACTTCATTTTTACAGAAAGAACTATTCTAAGTTCTTTTTCTATAACAGATGGGCTACATTTGTTCAAAGAGTTGAAATAATCTAATTTTTAATGTCAGTCATGAATCTCAGTAGTCCCTCTTCCTGGCAGTAAAGATTCACTCCAGAAACTTCTAATGATTTCAACAATAACTACATTGGTGTGAGAATGGTAGCTACATAATTGATGTTAATAATTTCACTCTTGTGGAGTCTGATTTACCTAAGCAATTTGCTTTGAGAAGTGGTGTTTTGTTTATCATCTAGCTGGCTTCACAGCGGTTCTGACACTAATTTGCTAAGAAGCATTATTCCATTTAGCATCTCATAAATGGATTGAGAAGTATTGAATAAGAAGGGTGGTAACACAAGAAATCATTATTCTGAACCCATGGCATACTCAAATTTTAGATCACACTTTTGAATAACACATTATGCCCACTCTTTCTGTGTTATCCTGTAATGTGTGGGAAGTAACGAAAATAAATTCTTACCATCATGTTGGGCAACTTGTGCACACACCATAAAAAGACATTGAAAGGAAAAAAAAGAACTGGTTTACTTTAGATTGTGGGAATGAACAAAAATGCTCATAAAACTCTAGATTAAATCTAGGTCTGTCTGGTGAGTCAGGCCCTTAATTCCAATGTTGGGGAGGTTGATGAAGGCAGATCTCTGTGAAGTTGACGACAGCTTAGACTGTATCGAACTGGGTACATAGTGAGACCCTGCCTCAGAAAAAAAATTAAAGATAAATGGTTAGAGTGTCAGCTTTGACTTTTTAAACCTGCTTTATTTGGAGTTCCTTACGTCTCTTTCTCCCTACTAAACCGCAATACCTTCCAACATCCCAACACCAGGTATAAGAGAAAAAAGGTTAATAGGGACTAGGGACAGGGAATGTGGACCTTTTTACAAATAGTTCCTTGGAGCGATTCCACTCTTTGTCATCAGGATACCAGCAGCTGGAGTAGCATGAAGAATTCTCTGGAGCTTTTCTTTCTAGGAGCAAAGCAAAATGAAGCAAAGGGCTCTGTCTTTAGGCTCCTATCCATAACTTCTTAAAGTTCACACAAGGATGTGTTTCAGCTGGTCAAAACCATGCCCCCTGCACAAGACAGTTTCCTGTTGACAAGGACCTCTGGAAACAGAAAACCCTCTGTAAGGCAAAGGACACTGTCAACAGAACAAAACAGGAGCCAACAGAATGGAAAAACGTCTTCACCAAATCTACATCAGACAGAAGGTTAATATCCAGTATATACAAAAAACTTAAGAAATTAAACATCAACAAATCAAATAATCCAATTAAAATATGGGGCACAGACCTAAACTGAGAATTCACTAAAGAGGACTCTCATATGGCTGAGAAGCACCTAGAGAAATACTCAGTGTCCTTAGCTATCAGAGAAATGCTAATCAAAATGACTGTAAAATTCCATCTTACACCTATCCGAAGGGCTAAGATCAAAAACTCAAGTGCAACACATGCTGGAGAGGATGTGGAGAAAGGGGAACCCTCCTACATTGTTGGTGGGAATGTAAACTTGCAAAACCACTTTGGAAATCAATCTGGTTCTTTCTCAGAAAATTGGGAATAGTGCTACCTCAAGATCCAGCTATACCACTCTTAGGCATATATCTGAAATATGTTCAACTATACCAGGATATTTGCTTAACCATGTAAGTAGCAGCTCTATTCATAATAGCCAAAAGCTGGAAACAACCTGGATGTCCCTCAACAGAGGAATGGATACAGAAATTGTGGTACATTTACACAATGGAATATTACTCAGCAATCAAAAACAAGGAAATCATGAAATTTGCAGGCAAATGGTGAGAACTGGAAAAGATCATCTTGAGTGAGGTAACCCAGAAGCAGAAAGACACACATGGTATATACTCATTTATAAGTGGATATTAGACATATAATATAGGATAAACATACTAAAATCTATACTCTAAAGAAGCTAACCAACAAGGAAGACCCTAGAGAAGATGCTCAATCCTCATTCAGAAGGACAAATGCAACAGACATCGGAAGCAAGAGAAGACAGAGAACAGGACAGGAGCCTACCACAGACTCTGAAAGACTCTACTGGCTGAGGTACCAAAGCAGAGGCTGAGACTCATAGCCAAACTTTGGGCAAAGTGTAGGGAATTTTAGGAAAGAAGGAAAGATAGAAAGATCTGGAGCAGGTAGGAGCTCCAAAAGGAGACCAACTGGGCCACACACACACAAAAAAATACTGAGCCCTGGGGGCCCTGCAGAGACTGATACCCCAACCAAGGACAATGCATGCAAAGGACATAAAACCCATGCTCAGATGTAAACACACTGGAGCAGTATCCAAGTGGGGTCTCTAACAAGGCGAGCAGGGGATGTCTCTGGCATGAATTCAGTGGCAGGCTCTCTGATCATCTTCCTCTGGAGGGTGCAGCCTTGCCAGACCACAGAGGAAAACAGTGCAACCAGTCCTGATGAGACCTGCTAGGCTAGGGTCAAACAGAAGGGGAGGAGGTCCTCCCTATCAGTGGACCAAAGGAGGAGCACTGGGGGAGAAGAGGGAGGAAGGGTGGGATCGGGAGAAGATGAGGGAGGGGCTACAGCCACGATTCAATTGAATAAATTGTATAAATGATAATAATAAAAATGTTAAACCTCAATAAAAGAATAACACCATAATACTAATTAGTCCCTCGAAATGTTATGTTTAAGTGTATTTATTTACTGAGAAAATATTCCAGATACCTACTGTGACAGCAAAAATAAATAATTTTTACATAAGGTATGTGTATATCTAGCTGTAATAATGACAAAATATAGCTAAGTCTTCCTGAAGGTAATATGGAATAAATGATCCTATTTTCTGTTGGTTAAAAAAAAAGAAGTTCATTGGGTAGAATAGAATAGTTAAAAGGTCTCAGAGGAACTGAGAGGAATATTTTCGGGGTCAAGTCAGTGCTACGAAAGATTCCGGTGCTATGGAAGATTTCAAATGGAGCCAATGGTATTTGTCTTTTTCTTTCGCAAACTTCTGCAAAGAAAGAATTGTGATCATCACTCACAACATTATGTGGGGCCAAAAGGAAATAAGGGAATTTCATATTCTGACTTTGCACAGCTTTCTACTTTTGTCAACACAAATAAGTGTCATTTAAATTCACATTGAGAAATTTAAAACAAACACTCCCCCCCCCCAAAAAAACCCCAGCTATACCACTCTTGGGTATAAATCCAAAAGATTCTCCACTCCACCATGCCACAAGGAAATTTTCTCTACTACGATCATAGCATCTTTACCCATAACAACCAGAAACTGGAAACAACCTAGCTGTCCCTCAACCAAAGAATGGATACAGATATTAAGGTGCATTTGCACAATGGAATACTACTCAGCAATTAAAAACAAGGACATCATGAAATTTGCAGGTAAATGGATGGAACTCAAAATGATCATTCTGAGTGAGGTAGAAAGACATGCACGGCATGTACTCACTTATAAGTGGATATTAGCCATATAGTACAGGATAAACATGCTACAACCAGCAGACCCAAAGAAGCTAAGCAACAAGGAGGGCCCAAGGGAGGATGCCTGATGTCACGCAGAAAGGGAAATAGAGTAGACAGTAGAAGTGGATGAAGAGAGGAAACTAAGCAGGAGATGAAATGAGAAGAAAGCAAGGATGGGGATCAGATGTGCAGAGGATGAGGGTGGGAGATGAGAAGGCTGGGAACAAGAAGGGAAACTGAGGGAGGGGGCGTCTTTTTGTTAAGCTGGAGGCAAGAGTTTAATGAGGGAAGCTATATGCACATTTATTTGTGTGAAAAATAAAGGTCGCATAGCAGTGACCAATGACTATACAATATTAAAAGGATTTAGCCTCTTCTTTCCAGTTGGGAGGAAGAAACAGATGTACCTCTGAATTTGAGGCCAGCCTGGTCTTCAAAACTAGTTCTAGGATAGGCAAGGCTATGCAAAGAAACCCAGTCTTAAAAACAAACATCAGCAACAGCCACACAAACAGTTAATCAGCAGATTTGCAGATTTGCTGCTTTAAAGACAGAAACATATGGACTTGTAATGTTTTAATTGCTCAGTTGAAAGTCAAATATTCCCACAAACTCTCTCCATGTTGAGTAGATTCTTGTGTAGAAGTTCCAAAGATGTAAGAGGAAAGAAAAGGTATGAGTGCTCCCCAGTCTCTGTGTAAGCTCCATAGTAAGCACAGGTGTCTGCATCTTACCTATGGCAAAACTGGCAGCTACAGACACAACATTGATAGTGCAAGGGAAAGCCCAGCAGCAGAACACAGCAAAAAGTGGAGGAATCAAATTTCTTTCTTTTTCCTCATTTATTTATTTATTTTATGCACTTTACATTCTCGTAGCTTCTTCCCTCCTCTCCTAAAAGTCCCATTACATCTCCTCCTGCCCCTCCCCTTTTCTTAAGAAAAGATGAGCTCCCTTTCCCATCCACTGCAGCTCATCAAGTTACATCATGACTGAGCATGTCCTCTTCCCCTGTGGCCTGACAAGGCAGTCCCACAAGGGGAAAGTGATCAAAATGCTAGCAAGTGAGTCTGTGTCCACTGCGGTTCCCACTTCTCTTACTAGAGGACACACATAAAGCCTAAGTTGCCCATGTGCTGTATCTTTGTAGGGGCTAGGTCCAGTTCATACATGGTCCTCGGTTGATGCTTCAGTCTCAGCAAATCTCTCTGGGCCCCAGTTAGTTGGCTCTCTTGTTTTTCTTATGGAGCTTCTCATTCCTTTTCTCTTTCCTGCCATTATTCCCCAAGACTCCCTGTTCTCTCTAAGACTTACATCAGGAATGGGGTGTTGGATTTTATCAAAGGCTTTTTCTGCATCTAGTCAGATGATCATGTGATGTTTTTCTTTCCGTTTGCTTATATGGTACATTAGGTTGATGGATTTTCATATGTTGAACTATGTCAGCATCTCTGGGATGAAGTCTACTTGATCATGGTGGATGATGTAATTGATGTGTTCTTGGATTCTGTTTGTGAATATTTTGTTGAGTATTTTAGCACCAATGTTCATGAGTGAAATTGGTCTGAAATTCTCTTTTTTGTTGGAGGCATTGTGTGGCTTAGGTATCGGGGTGACTATGGCTTTATAGAGTGAATTTGACAATGTTCCTTCAGTTTCTATTTTGTGGAATAGTTTGAGGAGTATTGGTATTAGCTCTTTGAATGTCTGGTATAATTCTGTGCTAAAACCATCTAGTCCTGGAGGTTTTTTTTTGTTGTTGTTGTTTTGTTTTTGTTTTTTTGTTTTTTTGGGTTTTTTTTGTTTTTGGTTGGGAGACTTCTATTTTCTTAGGGGTTATAGAATTTTTTTAAACTGTTTACCCAATCTTGATTTATATTTATCCAAAAAAATGTTCATTTTCTTTAGATGTTCCAATTTTGTGGAATATAGGCTTTTGAAGTAAGACCTAGTTTTCTTTTTTAATTTATTCAGCGTCTGATGTTATATCTCCCTTTTCATGTCTGATTTTGTTAATTTGGATACTCTCCCTCTGCCTTTTAGTTAGTTTGACTAAGGGTTTGTATACCTTGTTGATTTTCTCAAAGAACCACCTCTTGGTTTCATTGATTCTTTTCATTGTTCTCTTTGTTTCCAATTTGTTGATTGCAGCCCTAAATTGATTGTTTTCTGTCTTCTAGTCCTTTTCAGTGTGCCTGCTTCCTTCTGTTCTAGAGCTTTCAGGTGTGCTGCAAGGTTACTAGTATGAGATCTCTTCAGTTTCTTTACAAAGATGCTTAGTGCTATGAATTTTCCTCTTAGCTCCGCTTTCATTGTGTCACATATGTTTGGGTATGTTGTGCCTTCGTTTTCATTGAATACTAGAAAGTATTTAATTTCTTTATTTCTTCCCTAACCCCAGTGGACATTGAGTAGGGAGTTGTTCAGTTTCCATGAGTTTGTAGCTTTCTGTTGTTTGTATTGTTGTTGAGTTCCAGCTTTAATCCATGATGATCTGATATGATGCAGGGGGTTATTTCAATCTTCTTATATCTGTTGAGGCTTCCTTTGTGACCAAGTATATGATCAATTTTGGAGAAGATTCTGTGAAATGCTGAGAAGAAGGTATATTTCCTTGTTCTTGGGTGAAATGTTCTGTAGATATCTGTTAGCTCCATTTGAATCATGAAGTCTGTTAGTTTCTTCACTTCCATGTTTAGTTTCTCTCTTGATGATCTGCCCATTGGAGATACTGGAGTTTGAAGTCTCCTACTATTAATGTGTGGGGCTCAATGCTTGATTTAAGTTTTAGTAATGTTTCTTTTTGTGAATGGGGGTGCCCTTGCACTTGGGGCATAAATGTTCAGTTTTCAGATGTTGTCTTGGCACATTTTTCCTTTGATGTATAAAGTGTCCTTCCCCATCTCTTTTGATTAATTTTCATTGAACGTTTATTTTATTAGATACTAGAACAGCTACTGCAGCTTGCTTCTTGGGTGTGTTTACTTGGAAAAGCTTTTTCCAAACCTTTACTCTGAGGCAATGTCTATCTTTATTGCTGAGGTGTATTTCTTGAATGCAGCAGATAGACAGATCCTGCTTTTGCATCCATTCTGTTAACCTGTGTCTTTTTACTGGGGAGCTGATTCCATTAATATGAGATATTAATGACCAGTGATTGTTACTTCCTGTTATTTTGTTGTTGGTGGTAGTAGACTGTATGTGTGTGTGTGTTTGATTCCCTTTTTTTTGTTTTTGCTGATGTGGGATTATTTATTTCCCATGTTTTCCTGGGTATAGTTAGCCTCCTTTTGTTGGAATTTTCTTCTAGTATCTTCTATAGGGCTGGTTTTGAAGATAGGTACTGTTTAAATTTCTTTTTCTTATGGAATATCTTGTTTTCTTCCTCTATGGTGATCAAAAGTTTTCTGTGTATAGTAGTCAGCGCTGACATCTCTGCTTTCTTAGTGTCTGTAAGATATCTGTCCAAGCTCTTCTGGCTTTTAGAGTTTCTGATGAGAAGTGAGGTATAATTCTGATAGGTTTGCCTTTCTATGTGACTTAGCCTTTTTCCCTTGCAGCTTTTAATATTCTTTGCTTTTTCTGCACATTTAATGTTCTAATTTTTATGTGGTTGGGTGATTTTCTGTTTTCTGTTTTGGTCCAGTCTATTTGGTGTTCTGTAAGCTTCTTGTATGTTTATAGTCCTCTTTTTCTTTAGGTTGGGGAAGTTTTTGTCTATGATTTTGTTAAAAATATTTTTGGGGCCTTAGAGCTGGGAGATTTCTCCTTCTTCTATTCCTATTATTCTTAGTTTTGATCTTTCCATAATGTCCCAGATTTCTTGGGTGTTTTGTGTCAGGAACTTTTTTAAACTTAACCTTTTTTGATTTATGTATTGATTTCTTCAATAATATTTTCTATCGCTGAGATTCTCTGTTCCATTTCTTGTAGTCTGTTGATGGAGCTTGTGTCTGTAGTTCCTGCCCTCATCCCTAGGTTTCTCACCTTCAGGATTGTCTCAGATTGTGTTTTCTTTATTGCTTCTAGCTCCATTTTTAGGTCTTGCACAGTTTCATTCATTTCTTTCTCCTGTTTGATTGTAGTTTTCTGTTCTTCTTTAACTTCTTTAAGGCATTTGTTCAATTTTTTCATCTGTTTGAAAGTATTTTTCTGTGCTGCTTTGAGAGCTTTATTTTCTTCGTTTAATGCCTCTATCATTTTCATATTATCTTGTGTTTGGGGGTGTAATAATAACCCCAGGGTTTGTTGTGGTAGGACCACTGGTTTCTGGTGGCCCCATGTGGCCCTTAGTTGTGTTCCTTGTGTTCTTATGCTGGCATCTAGCTATCTGGTTGACTCTGGTATTCGCTGGCCTGATGATCTCTCTACTGCATTTACCCACTGTGTCTCAGGTGTGCCAGGCATCTGCAGAGCAGAAAGATATCCAAACTGAGAGTTCTTCAGATGTTCCACAGGCTTCCACAGGATGAGGGACAATGGGGCTGGGTGGATCCCCTGACTCACCGCTGCTGGGTCACTGTCTCTGCTGGGCTCATTGTTTCTGGCCTAGGTGAGCCCAGCATATGGGGAGCAGGGAGAAAGGGCTCTTGGAATCAAATTTCTTGTGTCTTAACTTCATCTGTCTAGAATCTGAGATTAGATCTTATTTTAGAAAGTCAATTTGTTCTTCTTCAATTGAAGAGGAACATGAAAAGTGAATTACCTAAATTAGCTTCAAATGAACTGATGCTGAAGAACTAAAGTAAATGCAAAAGAATGCAGAAAAAAATATTTTTATAAACAAAATATAGAATTATAACATAGCATTGGGGTGGTTAACAGTTGTAAAATCAGATTTTTATAGACATGTCCACTAAGTTCTTTGAATTTAAGTGTCAGTATCCTAGAAGAAATCAGAGCTTCTGGCTTTACATAGGGCAAGGGGGTCTGTCTAACTCCAGCCAACCCACATATACTGCCTCTCATTGTTTATGCCCAAATGAAGGGAAATATTGTTACCCGCGAAACATTAACTTATTAGTGACAGAAAATGGTGACATTCTAAACTTACATGTAAACACACTGATTTTTAGACCAGGACAAGAGTCAAACAAGAACACAGCACAATGTAGATGAGCTTAATAAGAATTTTTCCAACATAATTTTCAAGAAAATATCTGGAATGAAGGGCTACTAAGGAGGAACTATGGCCTCAGGAAGCAGAGCATGACAACACAGAGTAGAAGAGCAGGCATTGACAACTGTCAGAAACACTGCAGCACCCTCAGCCTCAGAGAAAGGTGATACCAGCCTACTGGGGACATGCTGCCTAGAAACTTGAAGAAAAAGAACAAACAAACAAAAACAAAACAAAAGCAATGAAGCAGCTGAGTACCATGGCTCCCTAAAAATAAAATATTATCATGGAGTTTGAGAAAGACTTCCCTGAAAGCACTTTGAACACTGTCCACCTACAACCCACCTTGATCTTCACCTCTTACTACTTTCATGGAGAGAATGGAAACCCTATGACATTTTTGGAAAGCGCATAGCCCTAAACAAACAGTAATCCTTTTAGCCTCCAAAGTTTAGAGTATCAAAAGAAGACAAAACCTTTCAAAAGACTGTCAACATCAGACCCACCATTCTTTTATTCTTTTTTTTTTTTCTGGTACCTAATGTTCTAGGTAGCAATGACAAAATACTTGTCTTTATTTCTTTTTCTTTACTTTTGGAAGTGAACCCTAAGTAACAAGTTCAGCCCTCGAACTGATCAAGCCAGGAAAAATAAAGATGTTTAAGTTCATCTTCCAGAGAGACACAAAAGAACTCAATGCAACTGATTACAATTCCTTGTGAATAAAGTCTGTTCTATTCTCTCTAGAATGCATAATCTAGGCTATAATTTGCAGCAGGCTGATCTTGGAAGGAGTACGTATAGAATTAGGATAAGCTAAAATGTCACAGAGCTCATGTGTCTACTGAGACACAACCTGTTTTCTTGAATAGACTCCTCTCAAAGGTGTAAGTTAGTTTCCAGATCTCTCAAAATTTTGATTCAGGTAGTTTGAGTCAATTTTTATTTCCTTTTAGGAAAGAGTACACTTTTAAAATTCCTTACCCTAGAGTTTTCCCTGACAACATTCCAATCAAAGATACTTAAAATCTGATTCTGATAGTCCCATGGAGTAATTTTACAAAGGCTTGACTAGATTTAAAAAAATGAGGACCACAAGTTTTCTCTCATATGTAAAACATGGATTTAAATCTCTCCCACTCTTTCTCCCTCTCTCTTTCTCCCTCTCTCGCTCTCGTTTGTGTATGTGTGTGGTTAGTCCATGAAATTAAGAATGGTACAGTTAGAAAGATGAAAGAAACCTTAAGTCAGTGGAGAAGGCAGGAAAGAGAGTAATGGAATATAGAAGAGCAGAAGGGAGCCTGTGGGCACTGGGAAGCAAGGAAGAGAAAATAGGAGGGATGAAGAGGACAGTGGGGAAAGAACACTTGCTGCCACTTGCAAAGGAGTGGATTCTGTTTCCAGCATCCATTAGCAGACCATAAACATTTATAACTCATGTTCCAGGGGATCTGACGGCCTTTTCTGACATCTGAGTACGCCAAACTCATATGTGGTGCAAATACACACATGTAGGCAAATGAACAAATATGACTTTTAAAATACAACGTTGACATCCATTACTTTGCTGTTAACTTAAAATATTATAAAACATTTTAAAATGTCTTTGACAAGCTTCCACTCCTAGAGGATGGCTGAGGGAGGAAGAATCAATCATCTCTAGAGAAACGAACACCAATCCCAAGTGGTGAACCCTAAAGACATGTACATATAGACTCAGTAGATTGTGTGTGGGGGCACATGCATGTGTGTGTGTAATAGCGATAATTATAAAAGAAGGCATGCAGACAAACAAGAGGAAGGAGGGAAGAATCAGAGAAGAGGTAGGAAAGGGTAAAAATGATACATGTATTACACTCATGTATGAAAATACTCATGTATGAAATCCTCAGAAATAGACATTTTCCAGCATCCTCTCACTGAAAAGTGCTGTCTTTATTATACCTATGAAAGAGCACTGGTTTAACTACACTTTAGCCAAATAGCATAGGTAAGAGATGTTGAGTAATCCCCATGCTTATAATCAAAGGCCCTACAGCCTCTGGCTAAACATGTTTTATTTTAGGCATAAAACACCTGCAAATGATACTGGGTAATTTCTACAGCAGGTAATCAAGCATTATAGCTTTGGCCTGGGTGTTTCAGAGTGGTTATACCTGAAAAAATAATCCAACTACAGTGAGACAACCATTCTAAGGAAGCTTCTTTAATGACTCCAGGAAACAGTGCAAGCTGACCTCACAGTCAGTAGTCAGAACCGGTTGCCAGACATGCACATGGACCACCTTGGAAGCTAAGCATACTAATTCTGTAGATAGAAATTATCGAAACCCTAGCATGAGATATCCAAAAAGAAAAGCCAGCATACCCAGATACTTCCCCATTCTTAACTCTCAAAATTCTAAGTATGTAATTTACCACCAAGTTTTTAGTATATAATATATTGTGTCAAATGTGACTGGAATGTTATAATAGGTTTCTATTATCAAGTTTTGCCACTTGGTCATGTTGGTATATATTATGGAATTATTTCCTTTTTGGAAGCCAGATGACACACATGAAAACTTTTGAGATCTGTGAGATGCTGTCTTCTAACACACATTATTCAATATCATTATTCAATATTAATGAATCATCTTCACTCAGTTAATAGTTTATCTATTTTTGTGCTCTTCTTCATGTGTTCTACTCTTGGCATGTTCAAGATTTTGCTTCTTTGTTAGATAATTTTTGTTTTAGTTTTTTTTAATTCTTTAGTGCTTTGCACACTAAAGCTCTTTGTGGATTTTTAGCCTATGACACTGTTTCTGCTTATACGCTTGGGAAATTGCCCTAAATATTAATTGAGTCAGCAATATCCCAAAGGGATTGTACTGAGTCAGGTTCCTAGCTCTGTTTTCTTTCTCTGGAGTCTTTGTGCCAAAGTCTCTGTCACCTTGTATGTTTCCTGATGCTTTCAGACAACTGTTATCTTCCTGTTTTATTTAACAGAGCCTTTACAAGTGTTTTTGGTGAGGCTTTCATTCTATCTCCTACTGCTATAAGTTCAGTTCTATTTTCAGAGTTCATGTAAAGGGAAATGACACGTGTGTCTCCTCCAGCCCACCTTGCTGCAAATGACTAAAGTGACTTCACTGTTTTTAAAACTAATACCACATTTTCTTTACCCCTTAATTCATCAATGGACACAAGCTAATTCCAAGATATGGCTATCCTGAATAATGTTGCAGCTAACATAGGAATTCCTTTAACATAATGATTTCAGTTCCTGTGGCTATATATTCAGAGGTTGGATTAATAGGTCATGTGGTAATTCTGTGTTTAATTTTTACAGGAATTTCTACATTGTTTGATAAAGGCTATACTAATTTACATTCCCACCCACATTGAAAGGCAGAGAATGACCATTACACAATGTTGGTTAATTGAGGCTAATATAGTGTAGCAAGAGCTTTCTATTCCTTGGTTTTAACTTAGAGTTTTTGTTTAAAAGTACATTGGAAAAATCTCTACATTTATGTAATGAACTATACCTTCATCAGCCATTTGTTTGCATACTTAATTACTAGTACTTTCTGGTTACCTAAACTTTAGAAAACCACCATATAATTCAAAAGTTTTTATGAAGTCTACAATGGAGAATGTCAAGAGAGTTAAGAAGAGGGATATAACCATTTTACTTCTCATCTTTTGTACCATAACAATGAGTTAATAGTGTCTACCTTACATAGCCATTGTGGTGAATGAAAGGTTAAAACAAATAGGATGCCAAATGTTTTACTAAATGTTCATCATATCGCTGACTTCTGTGGACTGAAAACAACTGGTGCTCAGATGCCCGAATCTACAGCTAGAGCAAAAGCCAGCTTCCCTGTCAAAGTCCCTGAACATCTGCTCTTCAGATCATTGGCTTATTTACATAGAAAAATGGGCACATAGCCATGATACAAAGACTCAAAATTGGAAAGTCAACAGATTTGTTACTGTGTGCCTTTAGCAGATAATGTGTAGGCAGAGCTCCTCACTTCTCAGGGCGCCTGCATTGTCCAGCTCACAGGTTACCATGGCATGGTCCCCAAATGAGTAGCATCAGAATTGACATGAAAAGCCAAGAGTCTCGTCAAAATGAATCCCAGGAACAATTTCTGTGTGTTTACATGGAGGTGTTCCATTTTTGGTGGGATATTTCACTCACTTTGAGTTCCATATGGTCATGACATGTAATGGCCTACTGTGTCTTGGAGACTATCAGAATTCTGCTTATGGCGTATTTAGACACCCACTACAATTTTCTAAATATTTAAATCAAGTAGTTTAAGAAAAGTCAAGCGTAAGGCCTCAGGTGGTGAAGGTATTTCAGGAATGTCAGCACAAAATAGAAAATAATTAGTCAATTCTTTCATGAGAGCTAATTCTCATTGGTCCACGTGCAGACTATTTTTGTTCTCCCTGATGCCCCCGCAACGTCGTTTTATTTCTATTACACGGAAGTGTTATTTAAGGTTTATGGAGAACTGTCTTTTTTATTCTAATTTTGAAGAAATACATTTTCCCAGGGTCATGTGATTCTCCCTCATTTATCTCAGGATCTCTCTCAAGAGAGGGGTGTTGGTCATACGTGAAAGTGAGAAACAGCATGCCTTTCACATAGGCTGTTTGGGGGCTCACTTTGTAACCAGATTCTTTTTTTTTTTTCAATCAGTGGGTCACAACTCCTTGGATGTCACGTATCAGATATCCTGCATACCAGATATTTACATTATGATTCATAACAACAGCAAAAATTATGAAGTAGCAATGAAACTAATGTTATGGTTGGGGGTCATCACAACATGAGGAACTGTATTTAAAAAAACCACAGCATTACGAAGGTTTCAGGATTCTCTCACCAGCAACTGTTAGCACCTTAGCATACTTCTTCAGATGAGCATATTATTAATAATGAGTGCAACGGGTGAGGCTTTTCTGCAGCTACTTATAAAGTAGTGATTTCCCACCCACTCCCCAAAGTTTGAGATTTTCAGTAGAGGTTTCCCAAGTAGTCAAATGACTCTGACAAAGAATATTCTCTAAGCAGGAATTGTTTACATATGTTGTAACGCATCAAGGGAAAGCCTTTGATTCCAGTATAATAAGGAATTGGTTTTTATGGTTACTTTAGTGGTTAATAATATCATAATGGTCATACGAATATATAAAAGGAATTCAAGTCCATAGTAACAAGAAAAGCAACAATTAAAAGCAGAAGAAATGACATTACACACCCACTAGAATGGCTAAAACAGAGGCAGTGGGGTCTATAAGCGCTAAAGAGGATGCAGAAAAATGGCGTCACTGATGGCAGCATAAACTGGTACTGCTACAGGAGTTAATACGTGCATACCCAATCAGTAATCTCACTTATGGGCATGCACTTGGTGGAAGTGTACATGCCAAGTGTTCCTGCCAAAAGACATAACAAGAATGAGCTTCTCATTGCTTTGGGTAATTCTTTTCTGACATAAGTAACTTTTTCTTTTTTAATTAGCATATATGATCAACAAAGCAGTTATTATCCATGGGTAAAAGCTATGCATTTCCAGCTTTGAGTACAGAGCTTTTTTTCTCCTTCTATTCAGTGTTCAAAACTCTGGCTGCTTAGCTCTTCTCAGCTCTCCACACTGAGTTCTCAAATTCAGTAACATGACAAATTCTAACTTAATTTCCACTCTCTAACCCATAACCTGGTACTTTGCTAATGTGTTAAATTACAGTGATTATATATTCATATAATCTGTTTTTTCTCTCCCAAAGATTGGTTTTGGTTTGTTTGTTGATTTTTTTTCTGATTTGTTCTGGGGCCATGTGTAAATATGAGTATGTATGTGAATGTAGGTGTAGATGGACATGCCCGTTGTATACAAATAGAGCCTAGGAGATGGCATTTGAGCATCTTCCTCTATTGCTCTCTCCCCATTAAATTTTGAGACAGGGTTTCAGATTGAACCTGAAGCTTACTGTTTTGGTTGGACTGGATAGCCAGTAAGCTCCTGGTATCTGCCTGTCTCCACCTACCTCAATACAAGGATTGCATAGGGGCATGCCTGGCTTTTATGAGGGTGCTAGAGATTCAAGTTCAGAACTCCTCTTATCCTCAGGGGCATCTCCCCTACCCTTTATTTTGCAATTATTTTTAAATTAAGATTTATATTTTTAATTATTTTTTTATTTTTTGAGACTGTAATATGGTTACATCATCTTCACTTTCCCTTGCTCCCTCCAAAATACCCTCTTAAGCCCCTCCCTGCTCTCACATTTATGGCCTCTTTTTAAGTTAATTTTTGTTATATACATACATATATGTGTGTATTATTAAATAAATGTAACTGTCTAGTCTCTATAACATTATTTGGCATGTATGTTTTCCAGACTGACGGACTGATACGATATTCCCTGGGAACAATTATTTCTCCCTCTCTCAGCATCCCTTAGTTGCCTCTAATTCTTTGTATAGTGTTTCAGACTTGTGAATTTTTTTTCTGTTTATAGACAGAGACTATTACGGAAAACCTTAACTGACCAAAGAGTTGTACAAGCCAATCCCAGTGACTAAAACCACAAAACAACTTCTCTACATGAGTCTCAGGGATAATTTCAGAAGAGGAGGTGGAAAGATGAGTAAGAGAGTTTCTTGTAAGATTTTGTCTGGTAGCAATGTCAGAAGATGTACTTGTATTATTTTTAAGTGTGAATTTGTGTGCATGTCTGTGTGTCCGTGTGTGCCTGCACACACACACACGTATTCATGTAGGCCAAAGGCTTCAGATCCCCCTAGAGTTACAGGCAGTTGTGAGTCAGCAGATCTATACAGGAGAAAACAAAAGAAAACAAAACCCTGAATTCAGGTCTGCATGAACAGTACATGCTTCTTTTTTATTTTAATTACACTTTATTCACTTTGTATCCCCCATAAACCCCTTCCTCCTCCCCTCCCAATCCCTACTTCCCTCCCCCTTCTCCACACATGCACCTCCACAAGTCCACTGATAGGGGAGGTCTTCCTTTTCTTCCTTCTGATCCTAGTCTATCAGGGCTCATCAGGAGTAGCTATATTGTCTTTCTCTGTGGTCTGGTAAGTCTGCTCCCCCCTTAGGGGTAGGTGATCAAAGAGCAGGCCAATCAGTTCATGTCAGAGACAGTCCCTGTTCCCATTACTATGGAACCGACTTGGACACTGAACTGCTACAGGCTACATCTCTGCAGGGATTCTAGGTTATCTCCATGCATGCTACTTGGTTGGAGTATGAGTCTCAGGAAAGACCCCTGTGCTCAGATTTTTTGGTTCTGTTGCTCTCCTTGTGGAGCTCCTGTCCTCTCAAGGTCTTACTATTTCCCACATCTTTCGTAAGATTCAATGCACTCTGCCCAACAGTTGACCATAAATCTCAGCATCTGCTTTGATAGTCTGTAGGGCAGAGCCTTTCAGAGGCCCTCTGTGTCAGGCTCCTAACATGTTTACTGTTTTCTTCTTCTGATGTCCATCCTCTTTGCCTTTCAGGATGAGGATTGAGCATTTTGGCAAGAGTCCTCCATCTTGATTGTTTTTTTTAGGTGTACAGATTTTAGTAGGTTTATCATATATTATATGTCTATATGAATGAGTATATACTGTGTCTCTCTCTCTCTGCTTCTGGAATAGCTCACTCAGGAAGATCTTTTCCAGTTCCCCCCATTTACCTGCAAATTTCTTGATTTCCTTGCTTTTTATTGCTGAGTAGTATTCCATTGTGTAGATGTACCACAATTTCTGTATTCCTTCCTCAATTGAGGGGCATCTGGGTTGTTTCCAGCTTCTGGCTATTACAAATGAAGCTACTACAAACACGGTTGAGCAAATGTCTTTCTTGTGTACTTGAGCCTCTTTTGGATATATGCCTAGGAGAGGTATAGCTGGATCTTGAGGAAAACTATTCCTAGTTGTGTGAGGAAGCACCAGTTTGATTTCCAGAGTGGTTGTACAAGTCTACATTCCCTCCAGCAGTGGAGAAGGGTTCCTCTTTCTCCACAACCTCTCCAGCACGTGCTGTCACTTGAGTTTTTAATTTTGGCCATTCTGATGGGTGTAAGGTGAAATCTCAGGGTCATTTTGATTTGCATTTCCCTGATAGCTAATGATGTTGAACATTTCTTTAAGTGTTTCTCTGCCATTTGATATTCCTCTATCTAGAGTTCTCTGTTTAGCTCTGTTCCCAATTTTTTAATTGGATTACTTGATTTGTTGCTTTTTAACTTCTGCAGTTCGTCACCAGTATTGGATATTAGCCCTCTGTCAGATAGAGGGTTGGTGAAGATTCTTTCCCAATCTGTAGGCATTCGTGTTGTTTTGATGACAGTATCCTTTGCCTTACAGAAGCTTTTCAGTTTCATGAGGTCCCATTTATTTATTGTTGTTCTTAGAGCCTGTGCTGTTGGTGTTCTTTTCAGGAAGTAGTCTCCTGTGCCAATGAGTTCAAGGCTCTTCCCCACTTTTTCTTCCAACTGATTTAATGTGTCTGGTTTTATGTTGAGGTCTTTGATCCATGTGGACTTTAGTTTTGTGCACAGTGATAAGTATGGATCTATTTGCATTTTTCGACATGTAGACATCCAGTTAGACCAGCACCATTTGTTGAAGATGCTATCTTTTCTCATTGTATGGTTTTGGCATCTTTGGCAAAAATCAGGTGTCCATAAGTGTGTGGGTTTATTTCTGGGTCTTCTGTTTGGTTCCATTGATCCACCATTCTGTTTCTTTTTTTAACATTTTTATTTTACTTTATTTTGTGTTAATCATAGGTTATGTACTTTGTATCCCAGCTGTAGCCCCCTCTCACATTCCCTCCCTATTCCCCCCCATCCATCCCTCATCTCCTCCCTGCCCCTTTCCAAGTCCACTGATAGGGGAGGTCCTCCTCCCCTTCCATCTAACCCTAGCTTATCAGGTCTCTTCAGGACTGGCTGCAATGTTCTCTTCTGTGGCCTAGCAAGGCTGCTCCTCCCTCGGGGTGGGGTGGGGAATCGAAGAGCCAGCCATTGAGTTCATGTCTGAAATAGTATTTTTTCCTGTTACTAGGGTACCCAGTTGGATACTGAGCTACCAGGGGCTATATCCGTGCAGGGGGGTTCTAGGTTATATCAATACATGGTCCTTGGTTGGAGACACAGTCTCATAAAAGACGCCTGTGTCCTGATATATTTGGTCCTAGCGGAGCTCCTGTCCTCTCCAGGTCTTACTAACTCCCCTTTCATATGATTCCGTGCACTCTGCCAAAGGTTTGGTTATGTGTCTTAATCTTTGCTTTGATACACTGCTAGGTAGAGTCTTCTATGCCAGTACCATGCAATTTTTAATACTGTTGCTCTATAGTGCAGCCTGAGATCAGGGATGGAGATACCTCCAGAAGATCTTTTATTGTAGAGGATTGTTTTAGAAATTCTGGGTTTCTGTTATTCCATATGAAGTTTCATTCTTTCCAGGTCTGTAAAGAACAGTGTTGGTAATTTGATGGGAATTGCATTGAATCTGTAGATTGCTTTGGTAGGATGGCCATTTTTACTATGTTAATCCTGCCAAGCCATGAGCATGGGAGATCTTTCTATGTTCTGATATCTTCTTCTATTTCTTTTCAGAGACTTGAAATTTTTTTTTCATACAAGTCTTTGACTTCCTTGGTTAAGGTCACACCAAGGTACTTTATGTCTTTTGTGGCTATTGTGAAGGGTGTTGTTTACCTAATTTCTTTCTCAGCCATTTTGCCTTTTGTATACAGGAGGGCTACTGATTTTTTTGAGTTAATTTTGTATCTGGTCACTTTGCTGAAGGTGTTTATCAGCTCTACAAGTTCCCTTGTAGAATTTTTGGGGTCACTCAGGTATACTATTATATCGTCTGCAAATAGTGATACTTTGACTTCTTCCTTTCTGATATCTATCCCCTTTATCTCCTTCAATTGTCTTATTGCTCTAGCAAGGACTTCCACACTATGTTCAGGAGATATGGAGAGAGTGGGCAGCCTTGCTTGACTGACAGTCTCATTCAAATCAACAAAATGGAGCCTATTACTTTAAAATAAAATGATAATATTTCAGTACATTATAGTGATATATCAAAACTAGCTCCAAAATTTAGAATTTCAGAAAATGTATTCATCATCATCAGCTTGATGATTTCCAGACACCACCACAGGTAGCTGATGAGGTTGGTGTGATTTAATCACTTGTGGTTCAGGATGTTGTATGAATAAGCCAACAGGATAAATGAAGTCTTTGAGAGGACCAATGGCTGATGTCATAAAATGAGTAACAATTCAGTGTGAAATACAGGAGATGTATGGATGAAATTGTAAAACATCCTTGACATATTTTCAAATTTCACACTCATGTTTTAAGGAACTATCACTTTTTCAGTTTTTAATTTTACTAACTTACTGTGTGTGCCTGTGACTGAGTGTGTGTGCCTGCATGCTTCTGTGTGTACAAGCACATTCCACAGCAAGGTTGAGGAGGTCAAGGACAGCTTTCTTGAGTCAGTTCTCTCCTTCCAACATGTAGGTCGCAGGGAATGCATTCAGGTCTTCAGGCCTGGTTTCACTAAGCCATACTGCCAGCCCAATTCTTGAGCTTCAATTAAGTCTCAAAGATGAGTATTCATGGTTATCTTAAAAGACTATAATTTCCTTTTTGAATGCATCTTTATGATTCCAGATTTGCTTTATATGTTTAAACAAAATAAACTATGAGAGATTGAATTAAGGAATGGGTATGTGAATATAAACATTCTATTGAGCTGGATATTCAATAAATTTGCAAAGCAGGAAATCAATATCAGTTTTCTTGATGCATAAAAAGGAAAATGATTAGTTTCATGGAAGGAGTCATTTATGTTAACCGGTACTGAAGTCCAAGCAAATTCTTTTTTATTTTAATTTTTTATTAATTACAGTTTATTTACTTTGTATCCCAGTTGTGATCCCCTTTCCCATCATCTCCCAATCCCATCTTCCTTCCCTCTTCTTCTCCTATGCCCTACCCCAAGTCCAATGATAGGGGAGGTTATCCTCCCCTTCCATCTGACCCTAGTCTATCAGGTCTCATCAAGACCAGCTGCATTGGCTTCCTCTGTGGACTGGTAAGGCTGCTCCCCCTTCAGGTGGAGGTGATCAAGGAACCAGCCCCTGAGTTCATGTCAGAGACAGACCCTGTTCCCATTACTAGGGAACCCTCTTGGACACTGAGCCGCCATGGGCTACATCTGTGCAAGGGGTTCTAGGTTATCTTCATGCATGGTCCTTGGTTGGAGTATCAGTCTCAGAAAAGATACCTGTGCCCAGAATTTTTGGTTCTGTTGCTGTCCTTGTGGATCTCCAGTTCCCTCCAGGTCTTTCTATCTCCCCTTCTTTCATGAGATTCCCTGCACTATGCAAAAAGTTTGGCTATGAATCTCAGCATATGTTTTGATACCCAGCTGAGCAGAGTCTTCCAGAGGCCCTCTATGACAAGCTCCTGTTCTGGTCCCTATTTTTTCCCTCTTCTGATGTCCATCTCATTTGCCTTTCTGAATGAAAGATTAAGCATCTTGCCCAGGGTCCTCCTTTTTGATTAGCTTCCTTAGGTCTACAGCTTTTATATAATAATCCTATTGAAGATTGAGCATCTTGCCCAGGGTCCTCCTTTTTGATTAGCTTCCTTAGGTCTACAGCTTTTATATGATAATCCTATATTATGTGTGTAATATCCACTTATAAGTGAATATATAGCATGTGTGTCTTTCTGCTTCTGGGATACCTCCCTCAGGATGATCATTTCTAGATCCCACCATTTGTCTGCAAATTTCATGATTTCTTTGTTTTTAATTGTTGAGCAGTATTCTATTGTGCAGACGTACCACAATTTCTGTATCCATTCCTCAACTAAGGGGCATCTGAGTTGTTTCCAGCTTCTGGCTATTACAAATAAAGCTATGACAATCATGGTTGAGCAAATGTCCTTGTTGTATACTTGAGCATCTTTTGGATATATGCCTAGGAGTGGTATAGCTGAATCTTGAGGTAGCACTATTCCTCATTTTCTGAGAAAGCACCAGATTGATTTCCAAAATGGTTGAACAAGTTTACATTCCCACCAGCAATGGAGTAGGGTTTCACATCTTCTCCAGCACATGTTGTCACTTGAGTTTTTGGTCTTAGCCATTCTGATGTGTGTAAAGTGATATTTTGGGGTCATTTTGATTTGCTTTTCCCTGATGACTAAGGACAGGATGTTGAGCATTTCTTTAAGTGTTTTTCTGCCTTTTGATGTTCCTCTATTGAGAATCAAAGACCTCAATATAAAAAGGACACATTAAACCTGTTAGAAGAAGAAGTGGAGAAGATCCTAGAACTCATTGGCACAGGAGACAACTCCCTGCACAGAACACTAACAACACAGGCTCTCTAAGGGCAACAACCAAGAAATGGGACCTCATGAAACTGAAAAGCTTTTGTAACGTAAAGGACACTGTCATCAGAACAAAAAGACAGCATACAAACTGGGAAAGGATCTTCGCCAACCCTATATCTGACAGAGTGCTAATATCCAGAATATATAAAGAAGTTAGTAAGTTGAACAGCAGCAAATTAAATAACCCAATTTAAAAATGGGATACAGAGCAGACTCTTATTTTTAGTTTCTCTTTGGAAAATAGAAACTATTTGAAACATTTGTTGTAAAACAGATTTTTAAAAAACCATTCAAAACATTGAAATCATTATATATATATATATATATATATATATATCCAGATACCAAAATTTTTTTTGAGTATATGCCAAACAAAACCATCTTATTCTTGATTTCCTTTACTTATCTTGTCCTTCTTGAAATTTCTTTCCAGCTCCTTTTCTGCCAATCAAGCTGTGTATTCTCTGGTATTCTGACTCATCCATATCCTGGCTCTATTTAAAGGATCTGTCTTGGTTAGGGTTCCATTGCTGTGATGAAAATGCCATGACCAAAAAGTAAATTGGGGAGGGAAGTGTTTATTCAGCTTCTACTTTCAGATTGCTGTTCATCATCAAAGGAAGTCAGAACATGAACTCAAACACGACAGGAACCTGGAGGCAGGAGCTAATGCAGGAGCTATGGAGGGATGCTGATTACTGGCTTGATTCTCATGCCTTGCTCAGCCTGCTTTCCTATAGAACACAGGATCACAATCCCAGGAATGGCACAACCCCACCATGGACTGGAACATCCTCCATCTATCACTAATTGAGAAAATCCCTTACATTTGGATCTAATAGAAGCATTTTCTCAACTGAGGCTCCTACTGCTCTGGAACTCTAACTTGTGTCAAGTTCACACACAAAATTAACCAGTACAGGATCCTATCTAAATGTCTCATGGAACTAAAATGTGGTTCTCTACCCTACTTTCCAAGAACACAAAAGTTTATGTGATTGTGGGCTAACTGTGACCTCTACCCTGGCTTGGTAATAGTGGAGTTCAGACTCACCAGCCTTGTGTGCCTCACCCTTACTTGTTATGTGAACTGTGTGAAGCATCTCTATCTTAGTTAGGGTCTTATTGCTATGAAGAAACACAAAGACCAATGCAACTCTTATAAATAAAAAAAAATTAATTGGGGGTGGCTTACAGTTTTAAAGGTTTAGGCCATTATCAAATGGCAGGAAGCATGGCAGCATGCAGGCAGACATGCTGCTGGAGTAGGAGCTTAGAGTTCTACATCTGGATCACAGACAGCAGCAGGAAATTATGTGCCACACTGGATGTGGCTTGAGCATAGGAAAACTCAATGCTCTTCTCCCACAAAGTGACAACTTCCCCCAGCAAGGCCACACCTCTCAATAGTGCCACTCCCTGTAGCTAAGCATTCAAACACATGAGTCTATGGGGTCATTCTATTCAATCACACAATTTCTACAGGCATCTCTTTTCTGTGCTGATTTGCGTGCATCTGGCTGATCATCAGGTGAAGTTAAATCCAGGTGTTGCAGAAGTGCAGGGAGGTATACATTTATGTGTGTACATATATGTGGGGTGTTACTCTTCAGGGTGCTGCCCACTTGCTTTTGTATGTATGTATGTATGTATGTATGTACGTACGTACGTATTTTGATAGTCTCTACTGGCCTAGAACTCATTGATAGAGCTAGACTGGTTGACCAGTAAGTCCCAAGGAACTTCTTGTTTGTAACTGTCTCTGCACTGGAATTAGTGATGAAACACACCATGCTCAGCTTATTTATGTTAATACCAATTCTGGAGCTCAGTCCCAACTCCCCATGCTTGTATGGAAACAACCAGTTGAGCTACCTTCCAGACACAAATCAATATTTGACAGATAAAAATGACTACGTATTATTAAGGAATGTTTGGATTAAGGAATCTTCTGCAGAAGCCTGTAATGGTTTTAGTAATCCCTGGTAGCAAAATGTGTCTTCCAGGAAAGCAGAGTTAGCACATATTGAAGGAAGAAAAGTTTTTAGAGAAATCATCCTAGTGTTTGAAAATTACAAATATCTACCTTCTGTAAATGAACCTATACACAACTCAACTGCAATGATAATTTGCATTTGCAATAACATAGAAGAGAATGTCTAGCTTCAGGTCATGGGTGCTCAGGACTCTCAAATGTTTCATATATATTAAAAAGTAACTGGAAGACTGTAATGCTACAAATATTGTGTGAATTGTCATGCAAAGTTTCATATTTTTACAGCACTTTCCCCCCAAATATTCCATGCTAACCTCACAATTCCTCTCAGCTATTTATTACATGATCACAAAATTCAAATATGATTGTTTCTAGTTGGCTTCTCTTATGAGAAACTTTGTATAAAAATTACATTGGGTTAGTCCTTGGGGTTTTTTTTTTAATTTGTTTGTTTGCTTGCTTGTCTGTTTGTTTTGAGGGAATGCAGGTAGAGAGCAAGAAGTCTCACCATTAAGTTTTCTATCCATAGACTGACCTGTTCTCTGTTCAGAAAATTTAAAACAAAGAAATAAAAGAATAAAAGATTGTTATTGTTGTTTAAAAAACAATTATCTACATTTTATTCTAAAAGATATAATGTCATGAGGTTAGAAAACAAACAAAACCCCATTTTTCATAACTTCCCTTTGAGCTCCTTCCCCATATGACAGTGAACATTGAGTTAAGAAGAGTAGGAATGTCTGAAGAAAAATGTCTTTTTCACTTGGTCACTCTTCCCCTCTTCATTGCGGGCTGACAATATCAACATAACATCCTGAACATTTGGGACATTAATAAACATGTTCTATGTATCTTAACATAGGTCATGTGGCTCTGTGGTGATGAACTAACAAATGAAAAGTGTCATCGTGGCTGGTGCTTCCTAGAAGCAAGCTCTCAGAATTAGTGTATTAGTAATTACAATTAGTAATCGTATTTCCTTAATTATTATTTTTAACTCTTTGTACTGTTGTCTTCTTCCCTAAGTATATTCCACTTTCTATATAATGCTGTAACCATTTAATGAAATAAAAGAATAACCACAGCACTCTTATGGTTCTTTCCTGTTGTTTCCATTTGAAGAAAATGCCTGCCGTTTTTCCTGACACATCTGCCATAGTGTCAGTTTCCGTGAATTTCTAACGGTATGTCTACGGTGTTAAGTTAAATTTGTCTTCAATGAAAGATTTAAAAATTCAGCATGTCACCTCCTCCTTAGGAGTAGAGTTAGGTGCTCCAGTTCCCAGTAATGTGGAATAACCTTTCAAAGTGCTAGAGGTGTGAAAGAAACTAAAATAAAAAAATGAAACTTCAAAATGTAAATGCTGCATTTATAAATGTACTCCTGAACATTTGGGACATTAATAAATACTAAAAGTCCTCAAATTAATGAACCCAGGATGCCTTGGAAAGTTAGCAAGTATCAGAGCTAGTTTGTGTGATGTGGGTAAATATTTATCTGGAGCTTCCATGGTGGTATGAAACATGGAGAGAGGAGATGGAAGGAACAAAGTTCCCAAGCTAGAAATGTAATGAGACACAGTGCCACCAAACTGGACTCATAGGACAAGTGAGAATTAGAAATAAGCCTCACTGTTCAAAGGAGATACTCGAATAAATTTCCTATCTCCAGGACAGTGCCAAATGGAAGAGAAAATCCTTCTTAGAATTTTCCTAATCCCAACCTGGTCCTTGCAGTGCAGTTGATATCTGAATTTGCACCACCTGGGTGATTCGTGCAATCCCATGAGAAATAACATCATTCTAAGTGGTACCAAGCAGCCAGCTCAATCAAATGAAAATCTCTGTGGGGATTCAACCTCAGCTCATCTCTTTGAAAGGAAAGGAAGGGAGAGAAAGATTCACAGTGAAAACCCAAACACAATAAGAAATACATAATCATGGGTGTAAAATACAGATTCATAAACAAAAACCAAAAATAAAAAATAATTCAAAATCAATGCGTGTGGTTATTTTTTCTCTTGATTATTTTTTATGCGTTTTACATCTAATTGTGGCCCTATTCCTCCTCGCCTCCCATTCTTACCCTTCTTCTCTTCCACCTATTTCCACCTACTTGCCTATTCCTCAGAAAAGTGGAGTGGCCTGCCTGTCCCCTTCTACCCCTACTCCTCAAGTCACATCAGGACTGAGCATGTCTTCTTCCCCTGTGGCCTGGCAAGGCAGTCCTGCCAGTGGGAAAGTGATCAAAACCTGGCAAGACAGTCCATGTCAGATGTAGTCCCTGCTTCCTTACTAAGAACGCATATGAAGCCTAAGGTGCCCATTGGTTACATCTTTGTATATCTTTGCATAGGTTCAGACCATGCAAAGTCCTTGGTTGATGCCTCAGCCACAGCAAGCCCCTCTAAGCCCTGGTTAGTTGACTCTGTTGGTCTTGTGAAGCTCCTTTTACCTCCAGGGTTTTTTTTTTCTCTTTCTTTCCACTTTTCCACATTTGCATCTACCTATTATCCAATATTTGCTGTGTGTTTCAGCTTCTGTTTTGAGGCACTGCTGGGTAGAATCTCTCAGAGGACAACTCTGATAGGCTCCAATCTGTAATCTTAGCAGAGTGTCCTTCATAATGTCAGGGGTTGGCACTCTCCTATTGTGTGGGTCTTTGATTGGGTCAGGCATTGTTTGGACATTCCCTCAATCTCTACTGTAACTTTATCCCTGCATATCTTGTAGGCAGGGTAAATTTTGGGTAGGAGGTTTTGTGGGTAGGTTGGTGTTCCCCTCCTTCTACTAGGAGACGTGTCTAGTTA
The DNA here is from genome assembly GCA_028658305.1 of Pachyuromys duprasi. Classification (NCBI taxonomy): domain Eukaryota; kingdom Metazoa; phylum Chordata; class Mammalia; order Rodentia; family Muridae; genus Pachyuromys; species Pachyuromys duprasi. The sequence goes on from CM053763.1 coordinate 19,338,362, forward strand.
AGAGGATGTCTCTTCAATCTCTATGGTCTCTGCTATTAGGAGTCTCTGCTTGAGTCTGCCTCATTTTCTTACAGGAGCCTAACCTAACATAGATCTCCAGCTTGTCAGAGAGATGACACACCCTCAGTTTCTCTTTTCTCTACAGGCCTTCTGTCCTCTTGCTCCCTCTCCTACCAGGGCTAAGCTCTGCCCTCACATTTCTCTGTGCCCCCTCTCATACCTTGTTCTCTCTCTTCAACCACTACCTCTGTCTGTTTTATGTCCCCATCCTAGTGAAATTTATGCTTCCTCCCTTGGGTTCTCCTATTACTTATCTTCTTTGGGTCTGTGCCTTTTACTATGTTTATCCTGTACTATATGACTAAAATCCACTTGCAAGTGAGTACATACCATGTGTGTCTTTCTGGGTCACCTCACTTAGGATGATCTTTTCTAGTTCCACCCATTTGCCTGTAAATTTCATGTCTTTGTTTTTTATAGCTGAGTAGTATTGTGTAAATCTGCCACAGTTTCTTTTTCCATTCTTTGATTGAAGGACATGTAGGTTGTTTCCAGATTTGGGCCATAATGAATAAAGCTGCTATGAACATAGTTTAAGCAAGTGCCCTTGTTGTATGGTAGAGTGTCTTTTGGGTATATATCCAGGAATGCTATAGCTAGATCTTGAGGTAGGGCTATTCCTAATTTTCTGAGAAAATAAAAGACTGATATTCAAAGTGGTTGTACAAGTTTGCACTCCCACCAGCAACTGAGGAATGTTCCCCTTTCTCCACATCTTCTGCACCATGTGTTGTCACTTGAGTTTTTTATCTTAGCCACGCTGACTAGTGTGAGATGGGATCTCACAGTCATTTTGATTTGCATTTCCCTGATGACTAAAGAAGTTGAGCATTTCTTTTTTTTTTTTTAATTTTTTTTTGAGCATTTCTTTAAGTGCTTCTTGGGCATTTGAGATTCCTCTGTTGAAAATTCTTTGTTTAGTTCTGTGCCCCGGTTTTTAATGGGATTAGTTGTTTGATTTCTTGATTTCATTATATATTTTGAATATTAGCCCTTTGTTGGATGTAGGATGGATGAAGATCTTTTCCCAAACTGTAGATGGTCATTTTGTTCTTTTGTTCTATTGACAGTGTTCTCTTCCTTACAGAAGCTTCAGGAGGTCTCATTTATTAATTGTTGATCTTAGAACCTAAGCTGTTGGTGTTCCATTCAAGAAGTTGTCTCCTGTACCAATGAGTTCGTGACTCTTCCCCATTTTTTTTCATACGCTTAGTGTGTCTGGTTTTATGTTGAGGTCTTTGATCCACTTGGACTTGAGTTTTGTGAAGAGTGATAAAAATGGATCTATTTGCATTTTTCTACACGTTAGATCAGCACTATTTGTTGAAGATGCTGTCTTTTTTCCATGGTATGGTTTTGGTTCCTTTGAAAAAAAATCAAGTGTCCATAAGTGTCTGAGTTTATTTCTGGGTCATCAATTTGATTCCATTGATCAACCAGTCTATTTCTGTACCAGTACCATACAGTTTTCATTACTATTGTTCTTTAGTATAGCTTGAAGTCAGTGACAGAGATACACCCAGAACTTTTTTTATTGTATAGGATTGTTTTAACTATTTTGTTTAGAATTGTTCTTTCAAGGTCTATAAAGAACTATGTTAGTATTTTGCAGGGACTGCATTGAATCTGTAGATTACTTTTGGCAATATGGCCACTTTTATTATGTTAATCCTACTGATCCATCTTTTGATTCCTTCTTCAATTTCTCTATTTAGAGACTCGAAGTTCTTGTCAGGATTTTCATGTGCTTTGTTAGAATTAGAATTACACCAAGATACTTTATATTATTTGTGGCTATTGTGAAGGGTGCAGTTTCCCTAATTTCTTTCTCACCCTATTAGTTGTTTGTATACAGGTAGGCTACTGATTTTTTTTAATTAATCTGGCATCTAGCCTCTCTGCTGAAGGTATTGATTAGCTATAGGAGTTCACGTACATATACTGTCATATCGTCTGAAAAAAGACATACTTTGACACCTTCCCAATTTGTATCCCTTTGATCTCTTTTAATTGTCTTATTGCTCTAGCTAGAAATTCAAGTACTATATTGAAGATATATGGAGACAGTGGGCAGCTTTGTCTTTTCACTGATTTTGATAGAATTGTTATGAGTGTCTCTCCATTTAATTTGATATTGGCTATCAGCTTTCTGCATATAGCCTTTATTATATTTAGATATGGGCCTTGGATCCCTGATCTCTCAAAGACTACCATCATGAGGTGGTGTCGGATTTTGTCAAAGGCTTTTCTGCATCTAATTAGATGATGTGATGTTTTTCTTAAAGTTTACTTATATGGTACATTAAGTTGATGGATTTTGATATGTTGAAACACCCGTTCATCCATGGGATGAAGCCTACTTGATCATGATGGATGATGTAATTGATGTGTTCTTGGATTCTGTTTGCAAATGTTTCATTGAGGGTTTTTTTTCATCAATGTTCATGAGTGAAAGTGGTCTGAAAATCTCTTTTTTGTTGAGGCTTTGTGTAGTTTAGGTATCAGGGTGACTGTGGCTTTACAGAATGAGTTTGTCAATGTTCCTTCTGCTTCTGTTTTGTGGAATAATTTAAGGAGAGGAGTACTGGTATTATCTCTTCTTTGAATGTCTGGTAGAATTCTGTGCTAAAACCATCTGGACCTCCAGTTGTTTTGATTGGGAAACTTTTGATGACTGCTTCTATTTCCTTGGGGGTTGTATAACTGTTTAAACTGTTTATATGATCTTTATTTAATGTTGGTAGGTGAAATCTATCAAGAAAATCATCCATTTCTTTTAGTTTTCCAATTTTAAGGAATATAGGCTTTTGAAATAATTATTTTTTGGAATTTTTCATTTATCCCTCTTTTCATTTCTGATTTTGCTAATATGGATACTCTCCCTCTGCTTTTAGTTAGCTTGGCTAAATCTTGTTGATTTTCTCAAAGAACCAGTTCTTAGTTTCATTGATTCTTATATTGTTCTTTTTGTTTCCAATTTATTGATTTCAGCCCTGAGTTTGATTATTTCCTGTCTTCTAGTCCTCTTTGGTGTGTCTGCTGCCTTCTGTTCTAGAGCTTTCAGGTATGCTGCTAAGTTGCTAGTATAGGGTCTCTTCAATATCTTCATGAAGGCACTTAGTGCTATGACCTATATCCTCTTAATACTACTTTCATCGTGTCCCATAAGTTTGGGTGTGTTGTGCCTTCATTTTCACTGTATACTAGAAAGTATTTAATTTCTTTCTTTTTCTGACTCAGTGGTCATTGAGTAGGGAGTTGTTCAACTTCCATGAATTTATAGCTTTCTGTTGTTTCTAGTGGTGAGTTCCAGCTTTAATCAATGTTGGTCTGATAAAATACAAGAGGTTTTTTTTTAAACTTCTTATATCTGTTGAGGCTTGCTTTGTGACCAAGTATATGTTCAATTTTAGATAAGGTTTTGTGAGGTGTTGAGAAGAAGGTGTATTCTTTTGTGTTTGGGTGAAATGTTCTGTATATATCTGTTAGGTCCATTTGATTCATACCGTCTGTGATTTTTATTATTTCCCTGTTTAGTTTCTGTCTTGATGATCTGTCCATGGATGAGAGTAGAGTGTTTAAGTCTCCCACTATTAATGTGTGCCCTTTAAGCTTTAGTAATGTTTCTTTTAAGAATGTGGGTGTCCTTGCATTTGGCTCATAAATGTTCAGAATTGAGATATCATCTTGGTAGATTTTTTTTCCTCTGATGAGCATAAAGCATCTTTTCCATCTTTTGGTTAATTTGGTTGAAAGTCTATTTTACTAGGTTCTAGAATGGCTACTCCAGCTTGCTTCTTGAGTCTGTTTGCTTGGAAAACCTTTATCTAGGCCTTTATTCTGAGATAATTTCTGTTTATTGCTGAGCTGTGTCTCTTGTATGGAGCAGAATAATGGGTCCTGGTTTTGTATCCATTCTGTTAACCTGAGTCTTTTTATTGGGGAGTTGAGGACATTGATGTTGAGATGTATTAATGACCAGAGGTTGTTACTTTCTGTTATTTTGACATTAGTGTTGGTAGAGTGTGTGTATATGTGTGTGGCAGAGGGGAGGAATTCATGCTTCCCTTCTCTTGGTTTTGCTGTTGTGGGGTTATTTATTTCCTGTGTTTTCCTGGGTTGAGTTAGCCTCCTGGGGTAAGATTTTTCCTTCTAGTATCTTCTGTAGGGCTGGGTTTGTGGTTAGGTATTGTTTAAATTTGGTATTGTCATGGAATATTTTGTTTTTTCTCTCTCTGTGGTGATTAGAAGTTTTGCTGGGTATAGAAGTTGGGGCTGACATCTCTGGACTCTTAATGTCTGTAAGATACCTGCTTAGGCCCTTCTGACTTTTAGAGTTTCTGATGAGAAGTCAAGTGTAATTCTGATATGTTTACCTTTATATATGACTTGGCCTTTTTCCCTTGCAGCTTTTAAGATTCTTTCTTTGACCTGTGATTATCATGTGGAAGAATGATTTTCTTTTCTGGTCTAACCTATTTGCTGCTCTGCAAGCTTCTTGTGTGTTTATAGGTATCTCTTTCTTTAGGTTGAGGAAATTTCCTTCTTTGATTTCATTGAAAATATTTTCTGAGTCTTGGAGCTGAAAGTCTTCTCTTCTTTCTATTCTTATGAGTCTTTAGTTTGGTCTTTTCATAATGTCCCAGATTTCTTGTATGTTTTGTATCAGGAGCTTTTTGGATTTAACATTTTCTTTGAATGATGCACCAATTTCTTCAATTGTATGTTCTGCACCTAAAATTCTCTCCCCTATCTCTTGTATTCTGTTGGTGATGCTTGTGTCTGTAGCTTCTGTTCTTTTTCCCAAGTTTTCTATCTCCAGGATTGTTTCAGATTATATTTTCTTCATTGCTTCTATTTCCATTTTTAGGTCTTGAATAATTTTCTTCATTTATTTCTGTTTAACTGTATTTTCCTGTATTTCTTTAAGGGATTTACTCAATTCTTTTACTTGTTTGATTGTAGTTTCCTGTATTTCTTTGAGAGATTTATTTTCCTCCATTAAGGCCTGTATCATTTTCAAAACCTCAGATTTAAAATCTTTTTCTTGGACTTCAGATGCAATAGGATCTCCAGGTTTGCTGTGGTAGAGCAATTGGTTTCCGGTGGTGTCATTTGGCCCTGGCTTTTGTTGCTTGTGTTCTTATGCTGACCTCTAGCCATCTGGTTATCTCTGCTGTTAGCAGGATGGTCGTACCTCGTTATCAGACAGTTTGGGAGTAGGCAAAGAGGGCTCCAAGCTTAAGGCTGCTTTACAGGCTTTTTCAGAATGGTGGACAATGGAAGCTGGGGTCCAGGCACAGCTCACTTCTGCTGGGTTGGGAGTCTGTGTCCCATGTGGACCAAGCCGATTGGGAGCAGGCGGAGAGAGCACCAAGCCAAACACTGGCTACGCAGGGGTGGAGGACTACAGTTTGCCACAAGTCTCCTTGGGTTGGCAGACAATGGGTGTTGGACATGTGCGCTTATTATTTTTTTTTTTGTAAATAGATTTCACGGTTTTGCCAAGAATGGTCTTGAACACTGATAATAAAAGGCTGTTACAAGCAAAATAGAACAAAAAAAGGTATTTTAAGAAACATTGGTTACTATTTAATGATGAAAGATTAAATTCAACAAAATTTTAAGTTACAACTACACGTATATTTAATAAAGTAAACTCAAATAATACAAAAAAAAAACAAAGGTGCAGAGGTAATAATGGAGATCAAATGGAGGCAAAAATTTCCCCTCATTAATACAGAGAATCAGAGTTTTCACATTAATACAGAAATCTTTTAGGTGAGGCTGTAGAAGACAAAGTACAACTAACAATATAGTCCAAATATCCTGTAGACTGTCTTGGTCAGGTTTCTATTGCGGCGATAAAACAACACAATCACAAGAAATGAGTACAAAACACGTTTATTTGGCTTAGACTTTCACATCATAACACATCCTAATCAAAGAAAGTCAGGGTATGAACCTCTGGTTAAGAACTGAAGTAGATATCCACTTATGAGTGAGAATATACCCTGTGTATCTTTCTGTTTCTGAGATAACTCACTCAGGATGATCTTTTTCAGTTCCCACCATTTACCTGCAAATTTCTTGATTTCCTTGTTTTTAATTGCTGAGCAGTATTCCATTGTGTAAATGTACCATAATTTCTGTATCTGTTCCTCAACTGAGAGGCATCTGGGTTGTTTCCAGATTCTGGATATTACAAATAAAGCTGCTATGAAACTGATTGAGCAAATATTCTTGTTGTATACTTGAGCAACTTTTGGATATATGCTTAGGAGTGCATAGCTGGATCTTGAGGTAACACTATTCATAATTGTCTGAGAAAGCACCAGATTGATTTCCAAAGTAGTTGTGCAAGTTTACATTCCCACCAGCAATGGAGGAGGGCCCCCCTTTCTCCACATCCTCTCCAGCATATGTTGTCTCTCATAAATGGATATTAGACATATAAAATAAGATAAACACACTAAAATCTGTACACCTAAAGAAGCTAAACAAGGAGGAAGACTCAGTCCTAATTCAGAAAGGCTAAAAGGATGTATATCAGGAAAGGGGTAAAAAGGGAACAGGACAGGAGCTAACCACAGAGGGCCTCTGAAAGACTACCCTGCAGAGTATCAAAGCAGATGCTGAGACTCATAACCAAATTTTGGGCACAATGCAGGGAATCTTATGAAAGAAGGGGGAGATAGAAAGACTTGAAGGGGACAGGAGCTACACAAGGAGAGCAACAGAACCAAAAAAAAAAAAATGGACACAGGGGTGTTTTCTGAGATTAATACTCCAACCAAGGACCATTCATGGAGATAACCTAGTACTCCTGCACAGATATAACCCATAGCAGCTCAGTGTTCAAGTGGGTACCACAGTAATGGGAACAGGGACTGTCTCTGATATAAAATTATTGGCCTGCTCTTTGATCACCTCCCCTTCAGAAGGAGTGTAGCCTTACCAGTCTACAGAGGAAGACAATGCAGCCACTCTTGATGCGACCTGATAGACTAGGATCAGATGAAAGGGGAGGAGGACCTCCCCTATCAGGGGACTGGTGGGGGGGGCATGGGTAGAGAAGAGGGAGGAAGAATGGGATTGGGAAGGGAAGAGGGAGCTATGGGTGGGATACAAATGGAATAAACTGTAATTAATAAAAAATGAAAAAGTATTGAAGTAGAAACCATGAACAATGACCACTGTCTTTTCCCCATTACTTGCTCATCTTGTTTTCTTATACCACCCAGGACCACCTATCTAGTTGTAACACCACCTACAGTGGAATAGACCCTCCCACATCAATCGTTAATCAAGAAAATGCTCTATTGACTTGGCCACAGGCCAATCTGATGGAGACAATTTCTCAATTGAATTTCCTCTTCCCAAATAACTCTAGCTTTGTCAGTTTGACAAAAGTCCAACCAGGAAAGACTTTATATCCATCACTTGTAGATTACAAGGTGTTTTTTTTTTCAAAACACATAGAGCTCTTATAAAAATCAATCTCCAGCTATACACTAATTAGTTCAAAATGAGAAATGAATAATTCATCTCTTTGACCTCAGTGTTTAAAAGCAAAGAACAATTTAAAATACTAGTTACATCCATAAACTTCACAACTTATTTCATATTTGAACCAAATATAGATTAACTTGATTACTTATTTTAGACATTTCTTTTCTTCTTGTCTATTCATGTATCTGTGTGTCTGTGTGTGTGCCAGTATATGTGTGCACTGTGTGTGCAGCAGTGCCCATAGAGTCTAGAAGATGGCTTCAGATTTCCTGGAGATAGAACTGCTTATAGTTATGGGCTGCCATGTGGTTACTCAGAACCAAACCCAAGAACAACAAATAGTCTTAAGTACTGAGACAGTTTCCAACACTATATTTGTACAAATACCTACCTTGAGCCATTTTGTAGATTATATCAAAAGTAGTAAGACAACTTTATAAAAGCAAACTATCTTAATAGACTTTACAACAAAATAAAACTTAAAAAAAGAACAAATGCACACATCTGATTATTAAACTTGTAGGAACTTAGTATAAATCCACACACTGGTTGCCTACAACAACAAGCTGAGGTCAGTGAGTACTTACTTTTATTTGAGAAGTAATAGAAGCAAAATGTTAATTTGTCCAATTTGCTGCTACATTTAAACAATGTACTTCTTCCATTAAATTATATGCATTTGCAACACCTCTTTTCCTCACAGCTATTTCTTTGCATATATTGAAGAGTGGTGGTCATTGGAGGAAGTCTGGTAGCATTTGAGTCCAGAAGAGCAGGTGACTTTGAAAATGCAGGAAATGGAGCAGTCTCCCAGTTTCCTGGTGTGAACTCATTTCTCTTTTGGGCAGCCAGAATCTGAAATATGTCATGGAAATGTGTAATTCACATGATGAAATCTGTCATCAGAAAACAGCTATCTGAGTGTCTATGACATATTCACTCACAAATATACTACTAAGTAGATAAACCAAGCAAAGATTTTATTAGTCAATATCTGCAAAACATGTGGGCTATGTATCTACAGTGCCTTGCCAAGAAATATCCCAAGTACCCCCATGCTTCTGAATCTAATTACCACCATTTCTATTACCAGGAAAATTCTGAGAGACCTAGGGCTTCACTAAGCTATGTGGGAAGTTCAAACCTCTTGGGGATCCTAGTCATTACTATATATCCAGGAGTCTCCAATTTTCTCCCTATATGCATACATGTTTCTCTCCATCCTTGGCCATATATTATACTGGTATTCAGTTGTCATTGCTCACTGTAGTACGTGTTAACTCACCTTCTTCAGCAATGAATACCCTAAAGAGTTAGTAAGAATGTTCCTCCCATCCATGTGAGCCCAGTAATAAACACCCAAATGCGTCTTGTCACTCAGTTACTCTGACCTTAGAGAAGAACAACATTTATCTTAATATTTACTCATTCTGGCCCATGGGTGCTCCTAAACTGAGAACTCATAACTGTTCTACTACTATGCCAGATTTTCCAAGCAGGACGTTTTTTCCCCCTTAAGAAAAATGTTTGTCTCCCGTCATTAGTATATTTCTCTTTAGATTCAGTCTTGTTGTCATGAATCACAGTGACAGTAAGAAATGTCTCCCTGTAGCTGAGGCTCTTCTTTATCACAGTGTGGGACAGATTCATTATGGGAAATGGAGAGAGGGAGACAGGAAATTGGAAGCATCTAATTTCACTGGATGAATTTATCTATAGGTCAGTTTAACCCAGCCAGAACACCTGTTCCCATGTGTCTGGAACTGAAATCTCCTTCCCTAGGGACACAACTGTGACCAAATGGTTTCTTCATTAAGATTTCTTTAGCTTCTGGCATACATATCCTTGATTACAAAGATAAATTTTTAAGTTGTCAAGAGACATCTAGAATTTTTTTTGCACAAACCACTATTTCATTGTCTCCATTGTCATCGAGATGGTCATCTTGTGCTTTGTGGCTATTCAAATAAGCCCTTGGTCAGTGAAAATAATTTTGTTCCTGTCTTGCCTATGAAATATATCTTTAAAAAGGTATGAAGTGATTGTTAATAAATAAAAAAATAAGAAATGGCTTACTCAATGAACCGTAATGTGGAAAGAGCAAGCAAATCGCTCTGAAAACAAAACATACAGGTGGAGGATTCTGTATTCAGTGGGCACAATACTGAACTGTTACTAAGAGGAGAGCTGAAAGAGATTCCTAGCAGACAAAATTGAGACCCGTGTAGGATAAGGCTCTGGTTAAAATATACATAAGAAGAGAGCCATTTTAATCACTGAGAATTCTGCTTAGAGATTTACCTGAAGTCACCTGCATGAATATAAACATCTACAAGTTATATTTGGGTTTGAGAGTCATGGTATAAAGGATTTGAAATATATAAAGAGGCTCTTGCCTTGTTTGGCTTGGGATTTACTTATTCATTGCTCAGGTAGTAATCCACATTTCAAAATGTAGTTTTTGTTTGTTTGTTACTATATCCAACAATCATAAAAGATTCTGAAATCACGAAGTATGTAAACTATGATTTTTAAATAATTAGCTACAATTTCACTGAATTTCTTCAAAGTAGTCATGCCCATGCCTACTGTACTAGCTGTCAGCTACAATCTTCCCACTTTCTTTCTTCTGCTGTATCATTTTCCCCAATCAGCAATATGCAACATTAGCAACTTCTCACATGGTTATTCATTTAGAAAAGGAATGTAGAAAAATGTGATTTGTTCTCTGTAATTTACTTACATAAAAAGTGGTTTCCATAATTTATAAAACAGAGTTGCAGCTGGAAACATTTGATGGACATCTTTCCCAGCTCTATTATTTAAAAATTCTGGAAAAATAACTCTGCCTTTTCAGTGATCTAATTAATTCTGAATCATTATGATGATAAAACACAAGCTTCTATATGTTGAGCCTAATACTCATTGAGATTTAAAAGTAGTCGCAATTAAAAAGGTTAAGACCTAGACTAAACATAACAGAAGACACAAGTTCTGTTTACATATCTAAGCAGATGTGTAAGACTGGTCCATACCATCTTTAAATAAATAGTTGAAATAATATTGTCTAAAGAGTTTCCAGGTCTTTGAACATCTTGAGATCTGTACTGCATACGCTACATTTGTCAAGAGTCTTATCCAAAGACAAATTGGGAACTGAAGACAAAGACTCAAACCTATATGTGAGAAATCTGCAGCCTTTTTCTGACATTATCCCCATCCCACACTATCATCATGGCCAACTTTGTTTGTTTATTTTAATTTGAATTATTTTTTACTGAGCTTATTAAGCATAAAGATGACAAAAATTTCAAACCCTGAAAGATAACTGTTTCATCTATGTGATAGAATGGAAAGCATGGTTTTATAGTGTACTATACGTGGTAGAGACAGTATGCTAATTAGCAATGTAACCTCACTTACTGATTTTTTCTGTTTCCTATTTGAAAAGATAATAGACTAAATGCACACAATTGCATTGATATTAATTTTGAAGATAACATAAAGCCTAAATAAAAATATTTTATGGAACAAAATTTCTGGATAACACATTCACCTTTTTCCTTAGTTTCAATGGCTTTCTAAGAATATGCTTTGGGGATTTAAA
>CM053763.1:19350040-19392544 GCA_028658305.1 Pachyuromys duprasi
AGGAGTTCCGCTCACCTGGCACTCACAATGCTGGCGTTTTAGGTCCCAGAGTTCAGTCTCCTGGTTGCTGCGTTGTTTCTGCTCTCCTACTCCTCAGACACAGTGTTCTCTCGTGGCAGCCATCTTGGATCCTATTGAATGTTTCTTAAATAAACAGTTTAATATCCATTTCATCCTGAACATATTTGCATGGGAATGGGATTTTATGCTCCCATGAGTATGTATGTATGTATGTATGTATGTATCTATCTATCTATCTATCTATCTATCTAGTAATTTGTATATTTTAATACAATGTTCATTTATTATAATTTATTCACTTTGTATTCCAGCTGTAGCCCCACCCTCATCCCCCCCAATCTCTTCCTCCCTCCGTCTGTCATCTCCTCCCATGCCCCTTCCCCAGTCCACTGATAGTGGAGGACCTTCTCCCCTTACATCTGACCCTAGCCTATCAGGTCTCATCAGGATTGTCTTTCATCATCTTCCTCTGTGGGCTGGTAAGGTTCCTCCCCTCTCATGGGAAGGTGATCAAAGATCCAGCCACTGAGTTTATATCAGTGACAACCCCTGCACCCATTACTAGGAAGCCCATTTGGAGACTGAGCTGCCATGAGGGTCTGTGCTGGGGGTCTAAGTTATTTCCATAAATGGTCCTTGGTTGGAGTATCAGTCTCAGAAAAGACTGCTAGGCCCAGATTTTTTGGTTCTGTTGTTCTCCTTGTGGAGCTCCAGACCTTTCCAGGTCTTTCTATCTCCCCTTTCTTTTATAAGATTCCCTGCATGGCCAAATTTCTTAACTTCCCTGATCACAGTCTTCTTCATCCATAAACTACAAGGAAGAGATCATTACCTAGGTCTCTTAATACTTGAAAGTTCTGGTATATCTTGCATTAGGTAAAGTAACAAAAGAACCCTATGTGATACTAGAAATTTCAGTGTCTCAAGTTTCACAATGAGGACTTTGATTGATTCAGAATTTATTTTTATGCAGGCAAATTGACATGGATCAAATTTCATTCTTCTGTATGTGTTCCAGTTTTCCCAGAAGCATTTTTTGGAGATACTCTTTTCTCTAAGCTATATTTTGGCATTATTTTCAAATATCAAATAGCCATCTCTTACATTCACTCATTCTAAGGGCTTGTGTTTTGTTCTATTGATGTTGGTGTCTATTTTTGTCTCAATGCCATACTGTTTTTTGTGGCTCTCGAATAAATCAAGAATAGTAGTCTCTTTGGAGCTGTTCTTTTCACTTAGGATTTACTTGGCTATCCAGAGTCTTTTGTGATTCTATATGAATTTTAGGATTTTATTTTCTTCTTCTGTGAAAATGTCATGGAGATTTTGACTGGGATTGCAGTTAATCTGTAACTGCTTCTGGTAGGATAGTTATTGTCACAATGTCAATTCTTTCAATTCTTGAGCATACTAGGTAATTCCAGTTTTTATTATGTTCCTCAATCTCTTTCTTCAGAAATTTGAAGTTTCATTGTAGAGGTCTTTCATCTGCTTGGTGAAGTTTATTCCTATATATTTTTGAGGTTACTGGGAATGGGTATATTTATATGATCCCTTTCTAGGTGTGTATGTTATTGGTATACAGAGAGGTTACTGATTTTTCTAAGTTTTCATCATGGATCTTTGGTGAAACTATCCATCCTTTTTGGAAGTTTTCTCACTGGATTTTTTTTTTTGGATCTCATGAATAACAAATTTTTTCACCCAAACTCAAAAGAGTATACCTTCTTTTCAGCACCTCATGGAACCTTCTCCAAAACAGACCATATAGTTGGTCACAAAGCAAGCCTCAACAGATAGAAGGAGATTGAAATAATCCCTTGTATTCTGTCTGATCACCATGGACTAAAGCTGGACCTCAACAACAATGAAATCAACAAAAAGCCTACATGCACATGGAAACTGAACAACTTTCTGCTCAATTACATCTGGGTTAAGGAAGAAATAAAAAAAGAAATTAAAGACTTCCTAGAATTCAATGAAAATAAAGCTACAACATACCGTAATTTATGGGACACAATGAAAACAGTGCTCAGAGGAAAATTCATAGCACTAAGTGCCTTCAAGAAGAAATTTGTGACATCTCATACAAGCAACTTAATGGCCCAACTGAAAGACCTAGGAAAAAAAAAAAGAAGAAGAAGCAAACACACCCAAGAGGAGCAGACGGCTGGAAATAATCAAACCCGGGGCTGAAATCAATCAATTAGAAACAAATAAAATTATTCAAAGAATCAATGAATCCAAGAGATGGTTCTTTGAAAAACTCAACAAGATAGACAAATTGTTAGCCAAACTAACAAAACCACAGAGAGAAACTATCCAAATCAGCAAAATCAGAAATGAAAAGGGAGACATAACTACAGACACCAAGGAAAACCAATCATTAAATCATACTACAAAAGCCTATATGCCACAAAATTTGAAAATCTAAAAGAAATGGACAATTTTCTTGATAGATTCCATGTACCAAAACTAAGTCAAGATTAGGTAGAAAGATTGAATAGACCTATATCCCCCAAGGAAATAGAAGCAGTCATCAACAGTCTCCCTTCCAAAAAAAACCCTGGACCAGATGGATTCAGTGCAGAATTCTACCAGACCTTCAAAGAAGTGCTAACTCCAATTCTCCTTAAACTATTACACAAATTATTGAGAATAGGAATAAATTCACTTTTTAAAATTTTTATACCTCTCATTTCCTTCTTTTGTCTCACTTTTCTAGGTAATGCTTCAAACATAATATTTAAAAAGAGCTAGTAGAGTAGAAAGTCCTGTCTCCTTCCTAATTTTGATTGGATTGTTTCTTGTTTTCCTGTATTTAGGGTGATGCTAGCTGTAGGATCGTCATGCACAACCTTTATTTTGCTGATGCATTTTCCCTCCACTTCTGCTTTCTCTAGGACTTTTATCATGAAGACATATTGGAGTGTTTTAATGCCTCTTTTGTATTTTTTGAGATGATACTGTTCTTTTTGTTTTTAAGTCCATTTATATGCATTGCTACATTTATTAACTTACATATGTTGAACCATCCCACCATATCTAGGATAAAGGCAACTTCATTATAATTGATGAATGTGTGTATGTATGTGTGTATTCAGCTTGCAAGTGTTTTATTGACCGTCATTATATCTATGTTCATCAAAGATATTTTCCTATAGATTTATTTTTGTTGTTGTGCATGTAACTGACTTTGGCAAGGACTCAAAATCCTATTCCACTGATACTTTTTCAGTTATGTTCATTGCTGCTCAATAGGTAATGGAAACAGCCTAAATATCCTTTAATTGATGAATAGATAATGAAACTAGCATGCATACACAATGAAAATATAGTTGGCTATAAAAGTAAAAGTATAGAAAATATATTGAATGATATAATCTGGACCCAGAAAGACAAGTGCCACATGTTCCTTATTATATGTGAATCTTAGCCTTGAATCTTTAGACAGGGGTAAATAATCTGGAGCAATCTCAGAAATTAGGAAAGTTAAAAGGAAAAATGGAGAGGAAGGTTCTAAAGTTGGACATAGGTACTAGGAAGTGGGCAATGGGAAAGTGGCAAAGGGGATGTTAACTGGGAAGGCAGAGAAAACAAGCAATAGATAATAACAAAAGAGAAGGAAAATAAGAATGTTTGAAAAGGTCAAAGGGAAATATTATTTTATGTATATTTTAAAGTACATATATATATTTATGCATGTATATACATATATAAGTATATTTGAAATTAAGTTATACCATTTGGATTGATAATGTTTCTTTCAAAAACCATGACAGCTAATAAAAACCCAGAACTAGGCATGGAAAACTTCCTTCAGTTGTTGGTAAGGGGAATCCAAGAGGCTGTCAAATAGTATAGAATACTGACATTGTGCTGGATTGCTTCCCAGAGCTTGAATATCAGAGCCTGTTGCTGAAGATAGTCCACATTTCAGGTGCAAGACTTAGAGAAATTGATTTGCAACTTTGTGGAAACCTGCTCCCTGAGGACTCTCCCATAGTATCTGAAGATACTATGTAAGCTGCAAAGGAAAGAAAAAAGTAGTTGACATTCTTACCCAATTGTAAAGACTAAAAATGAAAACAATGACTAGATGAGCAAAATATGACCAAGAATGAGCAACAGTGTTATTTATATACTGGGCATAACATGCTATCTAGCTGGTCTTAAGACACATTAAATAGGGGAAATTCATGCTCCGTACTGTAAAACTAGTCAACCCCCATGGATAGTTAGTCCCTGGACTCTACAGAATAGCCTGCTACACTTTCTGGTACCAGGTTAACTTCTAACTGCACTCTAAATATCTGTCTTCACACCCACACTTACATGTAGCTCTCACTCTCATAAAAGAAGTTTCTTTTGACAGCACATAGGGAAAGTCAATTTGTCAAAATGCAGAGAGCAACTGACTAATGCATCTGCGACACAATCGATATACCTAAGGGTCAAAGAACATCAAAGGAATAGGGACTGAAATATTTAAAAAGCAGAAGAGGACATCTGCTACAAGATATTGTCTTCTACATATGACTAGAAAACCACACCCATGAAATCTCAACAATATGGTTCTCTACATGAGGTCCATGACAGTGACAGCACCAGCTGACAAGTCAACAAGGATGAGAGAAATCTCACACTGCATCACCCCTCAATGAAGATCTACAGGCAAATAATGGCTAATGAGGGAGGGAGATTCATTCTTCAATGGTAACAGACCTCCTGATTCATCAATTATTCAATAACAAGAGATTTAGTCTAAATGTATGCACATAGAAATTAATGGACTCTACAAGTTATGTTTATGTGTGTGAGAGTATGTGTGTGTGTGTGTGCATTTAAAGAAGATCATGAATTTTCAAAGGAGTGGGGAGACATGAAAGTAGATGTAAGGGAAAGAAGGTATAGACATGATATAAATCTAGTAAATTGAAACAATAAGCAGTGTTCTTTCATTGTTTCTGTTTAAAACTCCTTTTTATTAATAATTAATTTACTTTTTATTAAATACAGTTTTTTTCACTTTGTATCCCAGCTATAGCTTCCTCCCTCCTTTCCCTCCCAATCTACCCTCTTTCCCTCATCTCCTCCCATGCCCCTCTCCAAGTCTATGGGTAGGGGAGGTCCTTCTCCCCTTCCATCTGACCCTAGCTTATCAAGTCTCATAAGAACTGTCTGCATTGCCCTCCTCTGCAGCCTGACAAGGCTGCTCCCTATCAAGGGGAGGTGGTCAAAGAGCTAGTCACTAAGTTCATGTCAGAAACAGTTCCTGTTTCTGTTACTATGGAATATCCTTACTTGGATACTGAGCTGCTAATGGCTACATCTGAGCAGGGTTTCTAGGTTATATCCATAAATGGAGCTTGGTTGGAGTATCAGACTCAGCAAAGACAGCTGTGCCCAGATTTTGGGTTCTGTTGCTCTCCTTGTGGAGCTCCTCCCTGATCCAGGTCTTACTATCTTCCCCTTCTTTCCTAAGATTCCTGCACTCTGCCTAAAGTTTGGTTATGAGTCTCAGTATCTGCTTTAATACCCTGCAGAGTAGAGCCTCTCAGAGGACCTCTGTGGTAGGCTTCTGTCCTGTTCTCTGCTTTCTCCTTCTTCCAATGTCTGCCCCATTTCCCTTTCTGAGTGAGGATTGATCATCTTATCCAGGGTCCTCCTTCTAGCTCAGCTTCATTAGGTGTAGAGATTTTAATATGTTTTTTCCTATATTATGGGTCTAGAAACCATTTATAAGTGTGTATATACCATGTGTGTCTTTCTGCTTCTGTGATATCTCACTCAGGATGATCTTTTCTAGGTTGCCGTAGCCTGCCAGCAGAGTCGAACGGCTCTTTAGTCGGGAGTGAGGATTAAAATTAATAAACTAACACACAACATATGGGACCTTCCTTCCAAGAGGCTCTATTAGTTACAACTAGCTAGTCAGCCCCTTGGCTTCATTTCAGACTCCTTTTAAGCCAGAGTAAAAACAGCTCAGCACATTGAATTAAAATTTCAAGGAGGTGAAACAAGAGGTGTGATTTTGACAAGCTATCCCACCTGTTGTCACAAAACAAAAGGCAATGGACTTGCAAATTCTTCCCTGACTGTAGAGAAGACCTGGTAAAGCCAGTCTTCCTGCTGAGATTTAAATATCAAAGCAGCTGCTAAAACAGCAGTTCCTGACAGAGAGAGCAGGCCCCCAACACTAGGTCCCACCATTTGCCTGCAAATTTCATTATTTCCTTGTTTGTAATTACTGAGTAGTATTCCATCCTGTAAATGTATCATGATTTATGTATCCATTCCTCCATTGAGGGACATCTACGTTGTTTACACATTCTGGCTATTAAAAATAGAGCTGCTATGAACATTGTTGAACAAATGTCCTTATTGTGTACTTGAGCATATTTTGGATATATGCCTATGTGTGGTATAGCTGGATCTTGAGGAAGCACTATTCCTAGTTGTCTGTGAAAGTGCCAGATTGTTTTCCAAAGTGATTATAAAAGTTTAAATTCCCACCAGAAATTGAGGAGGGTTCCCCTTTCTCTACATCCTTTCCAGCATTTATTGTCACTTGTGTTTTGATGTTAGCCATTCTGATGGGTGTAAGGTGAAATCTTAGGGTCATTTTGATTTGCATCTCCCTGATGACTAAGGATATTATTTATTCTTTAAATGTTTCTCTGTCATTCTATATTCCTCTAGAGAGAATTCTCTGTTTAACTCTGTACCCCATTTTTTATTGGATTACTTGATTTGTTGCTGTTTAACTTCTTGAGTTCTTATATATTCTGGACATTAGCCCTCTGTCAGATGTGATGATCTTTTCCCAGTCTGTAGGCTGTCGTTTTATTCTGACGACAGTGTCCTTTGCTTTACAGGAGCTTTTCAGTTTCATGAGGTCCCATTTACTGATTGTTGCTCTTAGAGCCTGTGCTGTTGGTGTTCTGCTCAGGAAGAAGTCTCCTGTGCTCCACTTTTTCGTTAACCGATTTAGTGTGTCTGGCTTTGAGGTGTTTGATCCACTTGTACTTTAATTTTGTGCAGGGTGATACGTATGAATATATTTGCATTTTTCTACATGTAGAGATGCAATTAGATCACCACCATTTGTTGAAGATGCTGTCATTTTTCCATTGAATGCTTTTGGCTTCTTTGTCAAAAATCAGATGTCCATAAGTGTGTGGGTTTATTTCTGGGTCTTCTATTCCATTCATTGATCCACCATTCTGTTTCTGTGCCAATACCATGTCGTTTTTATTACTATTGCTCTGTAGTACAGCTTGAGATCGGGGATGGAGATACCTCCAGAAGATCTGTTGTTGTAGAGGATCTTTTTGGAAATTCTGGTTTTTTTGTTTATCCATATGAAGTTGAGACATTTTCTTTCAAGTTCTGAAAAGAATTGTGTTGGTAATTTGATGGGAATTGCACTGAGTCTGTAGATTGCTTTTGGTAGGATGACCATTTTGCTATGTTAATCCTACCGATCCATGAGCATAGAAGATCTTTCCATCTTCTGATATCTTCTTCAATTTCTTTCTTCAGAGACTTGAAGTTTTAAAATGACCCTTTCTTACCTAAATTGTTTTTTTATCATAATGCACTATTACACCAATAGAACTCAAACTAGAATAATGTTTCAAAAAGATTAACATTTATATAAATAAAAAAAATAAGTTGTATTGTTTTAACTTTGCAAATATCTGGAAATGAGTGTACCTTTGATATTTCACTTGGAATACCCTCAAGACTCTGTTGGGAAAAAGGAAAAGAGAAAGAATTTCTATAAACTCCCCCATGCTGATTTTTTCCTTACTCTTCACTAATCATGATTTTATTCTCTTCTTTAATTTTTACTCATTGACTAGTGAAAATTTTTCTGATTTTTTAAACATTTTTATTTTATATTAATCACAGGTTATGTACTTTGTATCCTAGCCTTAGCCCCCTCCCACATTACCTCTCTATCCTACCCTACCCTCGCTCATCTCCTCCCTGCCCCTTTCCAAGTCCACTGATAGGGGAGGACCTCCTCCCCTTCCATCTAACTCTAGCTTATCAGGTCTCTTCAGGACTGGCTGCAATGTCCTCTTCTGTGGCCTAGCAAGGCTGCTCCTAACCTCGGGGGGAAGAGGGTCAAAGAGCCAGCCATTGAGTTCATGTCTGAAATAGTCCCTGTTTCCCTTACTAGGGTACCCACTTGGATACTGAGCTACCATTTGCTACATACAAGCAGGGGTTCTAGGTTATATCCATACATGGTCCTTGGTTGGAGAAACAGTCTCACAAAAGACCCCTGTGCCCTGATATGTTTGGTCCTTGTGGAGCTCTTGTCCTCTCCAGGTCATACTAACTTCCCCTTCTTTCATATGTTTCCTTGCACTCTGCCAAAGGGTTGGTTATGTGTCTTAATATTTGCTTTGATACACTGCTAGATAGAGTTTTTCAGAGGCCCTCTCTGGTAGTCTTTTGTACTACTACTTGTTTTCTCCTACATCCAATGTCCATCCCATTTGTCTTTCTAAGTGAGGATTAATCCTCTTACCCCAGGTCCTCTTCCTTGTTTATCTTCTTTAGGTGTATAGATTTCAGTTTAAAAAGATATGTCTCCTGATCAAATAAATTGAGAAGAAAATTAAAACTGAAAAAAAGAAATGATATAAATATAGTACTTAAAATTCTTTAAAACCATTTAATTTAAATATTTGTATATATTTAAATATGTTTTAGTTATATATATAATATATACATATACACATATATGTATATACACACATATATACATGCATGTATATGTATGTATAAATGTAAATGTGTAAATATATATAAACATGTATTAGGGCTCATGAGATGGTTCAGTGGTTAAGAGTGCATAATGGTATTGTGCTTTCAAAGGCTCTGAATTCAATTTCCAGCATGGATACTGGACAATTGCCTATAACTCCAAATTCAAGAGGAATCTGGCATTCACCGATGCACACACCCTCCCACACACATATAGACAAAATTTAAAACAAGAATACATCATTTAAAATGCATGTAACAGTATGTCCTTCCCCTTAACTTTTTGATCTTTCCTCTTACCTTTCTTCCTTTTTTACTTTCTTTTTCCCTTTTTTTCCTTCCTATCTCCCAGCATTCCTGTGTGAGAGGAAAGGTGAGAAACATAAATGATGGAGAGACAAAGAGAAGACCAGGTGGATGATCACTCATATTCACAGGTAGACAACTGGAGATTACATATCACTTACAAAACTGGAATTCTGAAATATGTTCTTTGGGTTCTCAGGGAAAATGATTAAAAATAAGCATTGAAAAAGAAGAGGAAGAAGTATTTCATCATCTAATGGAACTAAAATTTTCTCTGACAAGTCACTAATGCAATCAATTTTATTGGTTTAGCTTTCACAAGTCAAATCCAGAACTCATTATCTTAACACAAAAAAGTGCGACATTTCCTGTAGAGTTAGCATATCAAATGTCCAACAGTCACATATGAACATAAAATATTAATGTAAATCAGGCAATTAATGGATTTTATTATTTTATTATTATTCTGTGGCTTTTCTAACTAGTGACCAAATACTCTGATTTAAATATGGCCTCCCCTTCACTATTTCTCTCCATCATCACCCAAAGAGGGGATATATTTAACTCATTCTCCAGCTCACAAAGCTTATCAACTATGCTCTTTCTTTTAAAGTAGTAGCTGGGCCTATTTAAGAAACTGGGAGATGTTTCTAGCCTAAAGAAATATCTGTGCCTAATTTAAACATTTGAACAGAAATTACAGGCGTTAAGTCAGTTCTGCAGAAGCCTCAGCATTTGTGCTTGATTGAAGCAGAAAATGGATGGCCATGAGTGTGATGTGAGTGTACCCCTGTCTGTACAAATGGGAATGGAGAATGTGCCACAACAGTATACAGCTGAGACACTGGTACATTTGGGAAACAGTTACCAAAAGCAGCAGCACAGTGTGTGTATCAGTAGCTTAAGAATAAAGCAGTGAGCTAGAGAAAAGGTTATGAGATGGGAGGGAAACACAGCTTCATTTCTTCCCCACTGGATTATGCTACATTCCTGTGTAACTTCATAGTAGGTTTAATGATTAAGCAACAACCTGAAACCCGGTACCATATGTCGTGTGCAGTTTCACAGGCTGTTAATTGCCTAGAGAGAGAAGATCTTCTGAAGAGTTTGAAAGGAATGTTTTGAAAGAGAGAAAAGACAGATAAAGACTCCGAAGCAGAGCAAGCAGAAAAAAATGGTATATGCAAGAACAAAAATGTTTTCTCCCACTTCTCATATAGGCTTTGAATTTTGAAGATAGTGTGATCATCACCCATGTAAAGTGAACACGTGCAGTCCTGGGGAAAGGCCCCATAGAAAGGAAACATTCAAGCACAAAGGAGAAGCTTAGCCATAACAAACCTTCCTGGGAATCTCTTTACCACAACAAGCCAAGATACAGGTCCAAAAGGAGCTGAAACAAGACATTCTAACCTACAGAAGAATCAGAAGTCCAAGTTACTTGATTCAGATTCTAGTCTTGCAAACTACCAGCTATGGGGACATGGACAAATCCGTTTGTTTCCCCTCTGCTTGGTTTCTTTGCTGTTAGAAAAGTTCTTGGCACTACAATATATTAAGGATGTATTGCCTACTGAGGGAATTGTTTAGAGGTGCTTGATAATATAACAATAAGATTTATTTTCAAAAAGCATTTCTGTTGTATGTCAGTAATGTGACTATGGGATTTTAGGCAATAAGAAATATGTGGAAACTGGGTAACAACTTTGAAGGGTTTAATTTTGACCAGCTTAATATGATGATCAAGGTCAGGTTGCCAGATTTCCAAACCACAAACATCTCCCACTTAGCTGTCTCATAATGCTCAAATAAGATTAGTTGGACTATGATATCAGTAAAATATTGCCTTTTCAGATTTTAAACGTATTGTCATCTAAGGATAGAGAAAAACAGGGTGATTTGAGTAGTAAATTCTGTTTGCAAATGAAAAAATGCATCCATTGTTGTTAACATACCAGACAAGCAGCCAGGGTGGTGTCCAGTATGTAAAAGCAATTGCCACGCAAGCGTCAATGTTGGAGTTCAGGTATCCAGCATGCTCATAAAAAGCCTGTGGAAGCTGTGTGTGTCTGTCATCCTAGGGCTGGGAAGGGAGAGACAATGAAACCCTGGAGTTCATTGACCAGACATCCTAGAGAAACTGTCACCTCCAGGTTCAAAGACATCCTGATGAAAAACTAAGGAGGAAGTTTTTGAGGAAAACACACAACATTGATCTCTGATCTCCACAAGCACACACACAGACACACCCAATCACTTACATGTACTTATACATAAACATATATGTGATGCTCACAAACACATACACTAACTGCAGAACAACACATATGTATTGTTTAATATGTATTTGTTGACAAAGCATAACTATGTTGCAAGAATTCCTGTCTTATGTTTTAGCTATTTCAGAAAACATTGAACAGAGAAAGAGACTATGTTGAGCTGGGAGTGGTTCCTGAAACTATATAAAAATATTTATGTGTGTATTTAGTTAGGGCTGAGATAAGAAAAAATGCTTAAACACTTGCAACAAATATGCCTTTCCCTTTGTGCATGAAATCAAGTGGGATATCTACCGGAGACACTGAAATATAAATTTCAGACTTAAGTATAGTTTCCAGGGAGAAGATACTAACTCAGATCAATGCTCCCCAAAGCCCAATTATTTCTCTCTTACTCATCCATTTTATGCCAAATAATTCATCACACACCTACCTTTAGTGACTAATTGAAAACAGTGATTCTTTATTTATTTCTTCTCACAAACTAAAATATAGTCTGGAACTCACATCTGCTATGGCCCCAACAGATGTTTGTTGGAATTTTGGATTTGGTGAGAATAACAATGCAGACAGCCAGAACTCAGCAACTCTTTGCAACTCAAAGTTTGTCTTCTCTTCGTCATCAACAGGCACAACGTTGACGTACCTTCCTAAGACAAAGTGAAAGTTTTTAGTTCTTTATTCTCATCAGTAGCTTGAGATATTTGCTTTTGCTTTCAGTGCCACTCAACTAGGGAAATACAGGAAATGACCAGCTAAGCCATGATACAGTTGATTTAGTACCAAGATGTCTCTCTAGGCATTGAGCTCTATGTTCTGTTTATGCATTAGCTATTTTGATTTATTTTGAATTATTTTTAAACTTGTGTTTAAAATTTTAATGTCAGGGACTGGAGCTGTGTTTCAGAGGCTAAAAACATAATCTGTTTTTCAGAGGGATCTAGTTTGGTTCTCAGCATTCTCACTAGTACCTGTGACTCAGGCTCCTGGAAACACAGAATCTTCTCCTGGTTTTCCTGCACACCTGCACTGCACACACATGCACATATACTTACACAGACACAGACATAGATGCATAATTTAAAACAAAATAAATCTTTAATGAGTCAAGTAAAAATGGGTTAATTAAATTTAATTTCTGGTAAAAAAAAAAAATACACACACACCTGAATATTGGGCCTGTCCAATGACTGGAGTTAATGGGCACTTGTGAAAGAACCTACATCATGTTCCATAGAACATGTGTCAGTGTACCCTGACCCATGTCTACGTATAATGTTAATTTCATTCTTTGCCTAAATGCCATGATTATACACTTAGCATCAGCAATCTGCTTTTCTTTCATGTCACAATGCATATTGGAAATCTTTCTATGCTGGTGTATAAGGACTACATAAATATTGTATGTGGCTAGTCTACAGTACAAATAAACTGGAGCTCAAGTGGCTACTCTGGTACACAGGAAGGTCGAGTCCAGGTTTTATTGCATCTTTAGGAAATGGAAATTATCTTTTAGAAAAGATATTTGAAGACAGAGTCCCTGGGTAAAGATCATACATAAAGTGTTTTTCTAAAATCTTCTCCAAAAGTCTGGATAACTTCTCTACATATTGATCACACACACACACACACACACACACACACACAAGCTATTTGTTAAAACATCCTTGCACCTACTCTGAATATCTATCATTCTTTGTAATTGTTGGTGTCCTAATAAGAAATAGCATTTCTCTTCAGTTCTATGTCTCTGTTTCCTAATGAGGTTAAACATCTTCTAAAGAAATTTTTTCACAATGCTTAGCAAATTAACTGTTCAGTGATTTTCCTGTTCCATAATACATGACCCTTTAACAAATCAGAATGAGCAGTATTTGATATATTACATTAAAAAAACACACATTTCCCAATTTGTCATTTTTCTTATAACTGTTGTGTTACTTTTCAAGAATCTAATTTTTATATGGATAAATATAACAACTTTTTATTTATGAGTTTTGAATTTAGGCCTTTTCTTATAAAAGCCCTTCAAAACCCTAAATTATAAATTAATATTCTCATTACTTTCTAAACATAATTGTGTATGTCTGTGCATATGTGTGTGCATGTGTGTGTGTGTGTGTTGAGTGGGAGACAACTTAATCATATTCCAAGTTGTCATTCAATGTTCTTATGGGTGTTTCAGAATAGAATCTATTTTCCTCATTGAATTCATCAGAAGGTAGCATACATATGAAACAAACACTATAGTTTTTTTTTCTTTTTTAATGAAATTTATTTTATTTTTTAGGTACTTTGCATCCCAGGCGTAGCCCCCTCCCTCATTCTCTCCCACTCTCCCCATCCCTCCCTCCTCTCTTCCCTGCCCCTCTCCAAGTCCGCCAATGGGGGAGAACCTCCTCCCCTTCCATCCAACCCCAGTTCATCTTGTCTCCTCAGGGCTGGCTGCAATGTCCTCCCCTGGGATCTAACCAGGCTGTTACTCCCTGGCGTGTATGGGGGAGGGTCAAAGAGCCAGCCATCAAGTTCATGACTGAAACAGTCCCTGTTCCCCTTACTAGGGTCTTCAGTTGGACACCGAGCTACCATGGGCCACATCTGAGCGGGGATTCTAGGCCATATCCATACATCATGAACTTTGCAGGCAAATGGTGGGACCTGGAAACGATCATCCTAAGTGAGGTATCCCAAAAGCAGAAAGAAACATATGGTATATACTCACTTATATAGACCTATAGGATAGGAAGGTCATGCTAAAATCTATACACCTAGGGAAGATAAACAAGGAGGAGGACCCAGGTTGGTATAAGCAATGCTCCTTTAGATGAACACTATAGTTTTATTACTACATAAACTTCCCTATTACTAGATGTAGTTGTTTTATTTTATTTTTAATAATTACAGTTTATTCACTTTGTATCCCAGTTGTGACCCCCTCTCCCATCATCTCCCAATCCCATCTTCCCTCCCTCTTCTTCTCCTATGCCCCACCCCAAGTTCCATCTGACCCTAGTCTATCAGGTCTCATCAAGACCAGCTGCATTGGCTTCCTCTGTGGACTGGTAAGGCTGTTCCCGCTTCAGGTGGAGGTGATCAAGGAACCAGCCCCTGAGTTCATGCCAGAGACAAACCCTGTTCCCATTACTAGGGAACCCTCTTGGACACTGAGCCGCCATGGGCTACCTGTGTGCAAGGGGTTCTAGGTTATCTTCATGCATGGTCCTTGGTTGGATATCAGTCTCAGAAAAGACACCTGTGCCCAGAATTTTTGGTTCTGTTGCTGTCCTTGTGGATCTCCAGTTCCCTCCAGGTCTTTCTATCTCCCCCTTCTTTCATGAGATTCCCTGCGCTCTACTCAAAGTTTGGCTATGAGTCTCAGCATATGTTTTGATACCCAGCTGGGTAAAGTCTTTCAGACTTTATGAGGTAGACTCCTGTCCTGTTGCCTGTTTTCTCCCTCTTCAGATTTCTGTCTGCCTTTCTGAATAAAGATTGAGCATCTTTTATTTTTGTTTTGTTTTTTTTTTGTTTTTTTAAACATTTTTATTTTATATTAGTCACAGGTTATGTTCTTTGTATCCCAGCCGTAGCCCCCTCCCTCATTCCCTCCCTATCCTCCCCATCCCTCCTTCATCTCCTCCCTTCCCCTTTCCAAGTCCACTGATAAGGGAGGACCTCCTCCCCTTCCATCTAACTCTAGCTTATCAGGTCTCTTCAGGACTGGCTGCAATGTTCTCTTCTATGGCCTAGCAAGGCTGCTCCTCCCTCAGGGGGCGGAGGGGTCGAAGAGCCAGCCATTGAGTTCATGTCTGCATCTTACCCAGGGTCCTCCTTCTTGGTTAGCTTCCTTAGGTGTACAGATTTTTGTACCCAGCTAAAACTCAGAAGAGTTTAGATGTGGTTTTGCAGTCTTTTCCTCTGTACAGCCAACCTGTATGTCCCTAAAAGATTTTTGATATGGCTTTAGTTACTACAACAAAATGCTAGCTATTTTAAGAGTGATCCAAACACTACATGTTAATCTCTCTCACTAAGTTCTTGTCTATTTTTATACTTTTGTCTTTTCAACTTTGACTGTGAACCCAACCTGTCACATTCCATAAACAACTTCTTAAAGAATTTATATGAGATAACATTAAATTCATGGATTAACTTGGAGAGAACCAGCACCATTGCAGTGTTAAATATTCTCTTCCGGGGACATGCTATAACTTTGAATTTATTTAAATTGATCCATGTCCTTCAAGAAGTGTTTGGTTGGTTCTTTTTTTTTTAATGGTCTTTCAGATATATTGCTGCATAAAATTCTTTCTGTCTTGCTTTATGTTCCAGTTGTGCTTTGAATGTTGTTTTATTAATATATTCTAAATATTTTAAAATGTAACTGGCCTATTTTAAAATGTATTGTATGTTGAACTTTCTCTGAGTATATCTATTTTAATTAATTATAATTTATTCACTTTGTATCCCCCCATAAATCCCTTCCTCCTCCCCTCCCAATAACACCCACCCTTTCCCTTCACCACCCATCCCCCTCCCCAGTTCAATGGTAGGGGACATCATCCTTCCCCTTCCTTCTGATCCGAGTCTATCAGGTCTCATCAGGATTGGCTGCATTGTCTTCCTCTGTGGCCTGGTAAGGCTGCTCCCCCTTCACGGAGATGATCAAAGAGCAAGCTAATCAGTTCATGTCAGAGACAGTCCCTGTTCTGATTACTATGGAACCCACTTGAACACTGAACTGCCATGGCCTACATCTGTGCAGGAGTTCTAGGTTATCTCCACGAATGGTCATCAGTCTCAAAAAAGACCCCTGGGCCCAGATTTTTTGGTTCTCATCCTCTCCTTCTTCTCCAGGTCTTACTATTTCTCACTTCTTTCATAAGATTCCCTGCACTCTGCCCAAAGTTTGGCTATAAGTCTCAGCATCTGCTTTGATAATATGCAGAGTAGAGCCTTTCAGGGGGCCTCTGTGGTAGGCTCCTGTCATATTCCCTGTTTTCTCCCTTTTCTGATGTCCATCCTTTTTGCCTTTCTGAGTGGGGATTGGACATCTTAACCAGGGTACTCCTTCTTGATTAGTTTATTTAGGTTTATAGATTTTAGCATGTTAACCCTATATTATATGTCTAATATCCACTTACAAGTGAGAATATGCCCTTGTGTCTTTCCGCTTCTGGGATACTTCACTCAGGATGATCTTTTCCAGTTCCCACCATTTGCCTGCAAACTTCATGATTTTCTTGTTTGTAATTGCTGCGTAGTATTCCATTGTGTAAATGTACCACCATTTCTGTATCCATGCCTCAGTTGAGAGACATCCAGGTTGTTTCCAGTTTCTGGATATTACTAATAAAGCTGCTACAAACATGGTTGAGCAAATGTCCTTGTTATATACTTGAGCATCTTTTGGATATATGCCTAGGAATGGTATAGCTGGATCTTAAGTTAGAATTATTTCTAATTGTCTGAGAAAGTGCCAGATTGATTTCCAAAGTGGTTGTACAAGTTTATGTTCCCACCAGCAATTGAGGAGGGTTACCCTTTCTCCACATCCTCTCCAGCATGTGTTGTCACTTGAGTTTTTGATCTTAGCCATTCTGATGGGTGTAAGGTTTAAACTCAGGGTTGTTTTAATTTCTATGTCTCTGATGGCTAAAGGCACTGAAAATCTCTTTAGGTGTTTTTCTGCCATTCTATATTCCTCTACAGAGAATTCTCTGTTTAGCATTGTACCCCATTTTTTATTTGGATTACTTGATTTGTTGCTGTTTAGCTTCTTGAGTTCTTTATATATTCTGGATATTAGCCCTGTACCAGATATAGGGTTGGTAATGATATTTTCCCAATCTGTAGGCAGTCTTTTTGTTCTGAGGACAGTTTCCTTTGCTTTAAAGAAGTTATTCAGTTTCATGAGGTCCCATTTATTGATTGTTGCTCTTAGATCTTGTGCTGTTGGTGTTCTGTTCAGGAAGTTGTCTCCTGTGCCAATAAGTTCAAGGCTCTTCACCACTTTTTCTTCAAACAGGTTTAGTGTGTCTGTTGTTATATTGAGATCTTAGATCCACTTGGACTTTAGTTTTGTGCAGATTATGAATCTATTTGCATTTTTCTACATATAGACATCCAGTTAGACCAGCACTACTTGTTGAAGATTTTTTTCCATTGTATGGTTTTGGCATCTTGTCAGAAATCAGGTATCCATAAGTGTGTGGGTTTATTTCAGTGTCTTCTGTTCGATTGCATTGATCCACCAATCGGTTTCTATGCCAGTACCATGAAGTTTTTATTACTGTTGCTCTATAGTACAGCTTGAGATCAGGGATGGGGATACCTCCAGAAGATCTTTTATTGTAGAGGAATGTTTTAGCAATTCTGAGTTTCTTGTTATTCCATATGAAGATGAGAATTTTTCTTTCAAGATCTGTAAAGAATTGTGTTGGTGATTTGATGGGAATTGCATTGAATCTGTAGATTGCTTTTGGTAAAATGGCTATGTTTATTATGTTAATCCTGCCAAGCCATGAGCATGGGAGATCATTCCATCTTCTGATATCTTCTTCTAATTCTTTCCTCAGAGACTGAAAATTTTTTCAAACCAGACTTTGATTTGCTTGGTTAGGGTAATGCCAAGGTACTTTATGTCTTTTGTGGCTATTGTGAAGGGTGTTGTTTCCCTAATTTCTTTCTCAATCCTTTTGTCTTTTGTATACAGGAGGGCTACTGAGGTTTTTTTTTAGTTAATTTTTTATCAGCCACTTTGCAGAAGGTGTTTATCAGCTCTAGGAGTTCCCTGGTTGAGTTTTTGGGATCACTCAGGTATACTATCATCTACAAATATTGATACTTTGACTTCTTCCTTTCCAATTTGTATCCCTTAATCTCCTTTAATTGTCTTATTGCTCTAGTAAGGATTTCAAGAACTATGTTGAAGAGATATGGAAAGAGTGGGCAACCTTGCCTTGTCCCTGATTTCAGTGGAAATGATTTTAGTTTCTCTCCATTTAGTGTGCTGTTGGCTATAGGCTTGCTGTATATTGCCTTTACTATGTTTAGGTATGTGCCTTGCACCCTGATCTCCAATACTTTAAACATGAATGGATATTGGATTTTGTCAAATGCTTTTTCAGCATCTAAGGAGATTATCATGTGGTTTTTGTTTCAGTTTATTTATATGGTGGACCACATTGACAGATTTCCATATATTGAACCTCCCCTGCATACCTGGGATGAAGCCTACTTGGTCATAGTGGATGATATCTTTGATGTGTTCTTGTATTCGGTTTGTAAGTATTTTGTTGAGTATATTTGCATCAATGTTCATAAGAGAAATTGGCCTGAAATTCTCTTTCTTTGTTGGGTCTTTGTAAGGTTTAGGTACCATGATGACTGTGACTTCATAGAATGATTTTGGTAGTGTTCCTTCTGTTTCTATTTTGTGGAGTATTGGTGTTAGCTCTTCTTTGAAGAACTGTTAGAATTCTGCACTGAAACCACTGGCCCTGGGCTTTTTTGGAAGGGAGATTTTGATGACCCCTTCTATTTTATTTGGGGGGTATAGAACTATTTAATTGATTTACCTGGTCTTGATTCAGCTTTGGTAATTGAAATCGATAAGGAAAATTGTCCATTTCATTTAGGTTTTCAAATTTTGTGTAGTCTAGGCTTTTGAAGTAAGACCTAATGATTGTTTGGATTTCCTCAGGGTCTGTAGTTATGTCCCCCTTTTCATTTCTGATTTTGTTGATTTGGATATTGGCTCTCAGCCTTTTAGTTAGTTTGGCTAATGGTTTGTCTATCTTGTTGAATTTCTCAAAGAACCAGCTCTTGGTTTCATTGATTCTTTGAATTGTTTTATTTGTTTCTAATTTATTGATTTCAGCCCTGAGTTTGAGTATTTCCAGCCTTCTACTCAGCTGGTGTATCTGCTTCTTTTTTTCCCTAGGGCTTTTAGGTGAGCCATTAAGTTGCTTGAATGAGACTTTTCAGATTTCTTCTTGAAGGCACTTAGTGCTATGAACTTTCCTCTTAGCACTGCTTTTATTGTGTCCCAAAAGTTTGGGTATGTTGTGCCTTCATTTTCATTGAATTTTAGGAAAACTTTAATTTCTTTCTTTATTTCTTTTCTGACCCAGCTGTCATTGATTAGCGAAATGTTCAGTTTCCACGTGTGTGTATGCTTTTTGCTATTTCTGTTGTTGTTGAGGTCCAGCTTTAGTCCATGGTGATCAGTTAGGATACAAGGGACTATTTCAATCTTCTTGTAATCTGTTGAGGCTTGCTTTGTGACCAACTATATGGTCTAATTGGGAGAAGGTTCCATGAGGTGCCGAGAAGAAGGGAAACTCTTTTTGTGTGAAAGATTTTATAAATGTCTCTTAGGTCCATTTGATTCATGACTTCTTTTAGAGTTATTGTTTCTTTGTTCAATTTCTGTTTTGTTGACCTGTCCTTTGCTGAGAGTGGGGTGTTGAAGTCTCCCACTATTAATTTGTGGGGATCTATGTGTGATTTCAGTTTTATTAATGTTTCTTTTACAAATGTGGGTGCCCTTGTATTTGAAGCATAGATGTTCAGGATTGTGATGTCTTCCTGGTGAAACTTTCCCTTGATGAATTTGAAGTGCCCTTCCCCATCTTTTTTGATTAATTTTGTTTGAAAGTCTATTTTATTAGCCATTAGAATGGCTGCTCCTGCTCACTTCTTGGGTCCATTTGCTTGAAAAACTGTCTTCCAGTCCTTTACTCTCAGATACTGTCTATCTTTGTTACTTATGTGTGTTTGTTGTATGCAACAGATTTTTGGGTCTTGTTTACATATCCATTCTGTTAGTCTGTTTCTTTTTATTGGAGAGTTGAGTCTATTGATATTGAGAGAGATTAATGTCCAGTGGCTGTTAGATCCTTTGGTTTTGATGTTGGCTGTGGTAGTGTGTTTGTGTGCTTGGCTACTTTTTGCTTTGCTATAATGAGATTAATTATTACCTGTGTTTTCTTGAAAGTAGTCAGTTTTCTTGGGTAGTATTCTTCCTTATAATTTCTTCTGTAATGCTGGATTTGCGTGTAGGTATTGTTGAAAATTGTTTTTGTATTTGAATATCTTGTTTTCTCTGTCTATGAGGACTGAGAATTTTGCTGGGCATAGTAGCCTGGGCTGACATCTGTGTTCTCTTAGCGTCTGCATGGTATCTTTCCAGACCCTCCTGGCTTTCATAGTCTCTGTTGAGAAGTCAGGTGTGATTCTTATGGGTTTGCCATTATTTGTTATTTGGCCTTTTTCCCGTGCACCTTTTAGTATTTTTTTCTTTGTTCTGTATACTTACTGTTTTGATTACTATGTGGCAGAAGGATTTTCTTTTCTGATCTAATTTATTAGGTGTCCTGTAGGCCTCTTTTATGCTTATAGTCCTCTCCTTTAAGTTGGGGAAATATTCTTCTATAATTTTTTGAAAATATTTTTCTGCGCCTTGGAGGAGGGAATCTTCTTTTTCCTCTATTTCTATTATTCTTAGGTGTTGGCTTGGATTTCTTGGATGTTTTGTGTCAGTGATTTTTGAGATTTATTATATTCTTTGATGGATACATCGATTTCTTCCATTGTGTCTTCCACACCTGAGATTCTTTCTTCCATCTCTTGTAGTCTGTTGGTTATGCTTACCTCTGTAGTTCCTGTTTTCTTTCTTAAGTGCTACCTTTCCATGATTTCCTCCGTTTGTGTTTTCTTTAATTTTTCCAATTCTGTCTTCAGATCTTGAACCATTTTGTTGATTTCCTTCACTTGTCTGACAGTATTTTCCTGTTTTTCCTTCAATTCCTTCACCTGTTTGTTTGAACATTCCTCTGTTTCTTTATTTCTTTCAGTGATTTAATCATTTCTTCTCTGAAAGCCACAAACCATTAGGCTGCATCTTCCTGCATTTCTTTACAGATGGCCATAATCTGTTTAACTTTTTCTTCCTCTTATTCCTCATGAATTTTATTTGTTTCCTCCATTAACCTCTTCATAAGCATGGATGTAATGTCATCTTCTTTAATTTCACTTATGTTAGGGTGTCCATAACTACTTGCCCCTGGGGAACTGGGTTCTGGGGATGCCATATTGCTTTGCCTTTTGTTGGTTGTGCTGTTATGCTGCCTTCTACCCATCTGGCTGTCTCAAGTGTTGTCTGTTAATTTCTGGTGCCTGCTGGAGTCCTGGGGTGGGGAGAATCCCCTTGGTTCTAAAGGAGATCTCCATATTTTTGAGTATGGTCAACTGAATGATGGTGCTTCTCAGGAATTGTCACAGTTCAGCTCAGGCCTATGGACTTGTGTGGTAACTGTGGTGTTGAGGAAGGCTCTCCTTTCATCAGGAGAAGTCTTGGAGACACCTGCCCTGTTGCTGGGTTCTTGCTTTGAATTTAGTGAGCTGATGCTACTGTTCTTAGGCTGTATTTGTTAGGCACAGCCCTTGTGAAGAAACATGGAGTCCCATGTTTCAGTGTAGCTAGGGATAACTGGTCACACCTTGGAGCAGTATCTGAGGTCTGCTCCAATGGCTCTCAGGCTTTTGTAGGTCTGAGGTTGGAGCGGTGTGCTCCGGTACCCTAGACATAATCACTTGCAAGTGAGCACAGCACTTATTCGTGCAGTAGAAGGTCAGAGCCTAGAGCCTGCCGGAACCCAGAAACTTTTCTGGATTACCACCTGTGGAAGACCCCCACAGCTTCCATCTGAGGGGCCTGTGCTCTCTCAGCTACAACATGAGATGCCCCATCTCATCCTTCCAGGCATCCAAAACCACACCCCTGCCCTGCAAGGCACCTGTGCCCACACCCTGCCTTCCTAAATACAACCTCAGCGTAGCTGCATCCAAAACACCAGCAACCATTCGTGTTCCTCTGGACCGCTGCTGCCAGACTCCAGAGACAGACTGAAGACCTAGTCTACAGTGCAGGTTCAAGCAATAAACAGCCAAGGCTATGGACAACTACATGGCTAAAGGCCAGCATAAGAACACAATACAAAAACCAGGAAATCATGACTCTACCAGAAACTCCCCCAAACAATGGATATTCCATTTCAGCTGAAACACAGGGAAATGACCTTACATATATGCTTACGTAGTTATTAGAGGCATATAACAGGAAATTAACAGCTCTCTCAAAGAAATACAAGAAAATACAACCAAACAGAGGCCATCAAGGGCAGACAGGAAACTGCAATCAAACAGGTGAAGGAAATAAATAAAACAGTTCAAGACCTGAAAAAAGAATTAGAATCAATAAAGTAAACACAAACTGAAAAAAAAAAACCTGGAGATGGAAAAGTTAGAGAAGAGATCAGGAGCCACAGAGGTAAGCATCACTAATAGAATACGAGACATGGATGAAAGAATCTCAGGTGTTGAAAATACAATTTAAAAACTTGATACATGGCTCAAAGAAAACATTAAAACAGAAAAGTTCCTGATGCAAAACATTGAAGAAATCAATGACACCATTAAAAGAGAAAACTTAAAAATAATATAAATAGACAAAAGGAAGACTCCAGGCTCCAAGATCCAGAAAATATTTTCAAGAAAATCATAGAATAAAATTTCCACAACCTAAAGAAAGAGATGCCCTTTACTATACAAGAGGCTTACAGAGCATCAAATAGACTAGACCAGAGAAGAAAATCCTCCTGCCACATAATAATCAAAACAGTAAATCTATAAAACAAAGAAAAATATTAAAAGCAGGAAGAAAAAAAGGCTAAGTAACATATACAGGTAGACCTATCAGAATCACACTTGACTTCTCAACAGAGACTATGAAATCCAGAAGGGCCTAAGCAGATGTCATGCAGACTTTAAGGGACCACAGATTCCAAACCAGACTACTATGCCCAGCAAAACTTTCAATCACCATTGATGGAGAAAACAAGATATTCCATGACAAAATTAAAATTTAAACAACATCTACCCACCAACCCAGCCCTACAGAAGAAACTAGAAGGAAAACTCTAACTCAACAAGGCCAACTATACCCAAGAAAACAGGATATAAATAACTTCACAACAGTAAAACCAAAAGAAGACAAGCACAAAAGCACACTGTCACCACCAACTCCACAAAAGGAATTAACAATCATCAGGCACTAAAGTCTATCAACATCATTGGACTCACCTCTCCAATAAAAAGACACAAACTAGGAGAGTGGTTGGGGAAACAGGATAAACATTCTATTGAATTCAAGAAACACACCCCAACAACAAAAATAGACACTATCTCAGAGTAAAGGGCTGAAAAAAAAAAAAGCTTTTCCAAGCATAAAGACACAAGAGGCAAGCTGGACTAGCCATCCTGATATCTAATAAAATAGACTTTGAAAGAAAATTAATCAAAGAGATGGGGAAGGACACTTCATTCTCATCAAAGGAAGAATCTACCAAGAGGACATCACAATCCTGAATATCTATGCTTCAAATACAAGGACACATGCATTCATAAAAGAAACATTATTAAAGCTTAAATCACACATTGATCCCAATATTTTAAGAGTGGGAGACTTCAACACTCCACTCTCACCAATGGGCGAATCATCGAGAAACAAGCTAAATAGAATAATAGTGAAGCTAACAGAGGTCATGAATCAAGTGAACCTAACAGACATTCACAGAACTTTTTTTCTATTTATTTATTTATATTATAATGTATTCACTTTGCATCCCAGCTACAGCCCCTTCCCTTGTACCCTCCAATCCCATTCTCCCTCTCTCTAATCCTCCCATTCTTCTCTTGCAGTCCACTGATAGGGGAGGTCCTCCTCTCCTTCCATCTGACCCTAGCCTATCAAGTCTCATCAGGACTGACTGCATTGTCTTCCTCTGTGGCCTGGTAAGGCTGCTCCCCTCTCAGGGAAAGATAATCAAAGAGCCAGCCACTGAGTTCATATCAGAGACAGTCTCTGTTTCCCTTACTAGGGAACCCACTTGGAGACTGAGCTGTCATGGGCTACATCTGTGCAGGAGTTCTAGGTTATCTCCATGCTAAAACATAAAATTTCACCTACCAAAGTTAAATCAAAAGCAAGAAAGCAGTTTAAACAGCCCTATAGCTCCTAAGGATATACAAGCAGCCATAAAATTCTCCCAACCAAAGTAAATAAATAAATAAATAAATAAATAAATAAATAAATAAATAGCCCAGGACCGATGGTTTTAGCATGGAATTCTGCCAGAAAATTCTCAACAGAAGAATTTTAATTGCTAAGAAGCATGTAAAGAAATGCTCAATCTCCTTAGCCATCAGAGAAATGCAAATCAAAATGACTCTGAGATTCCATTTTACACCTGTCACAATGGCAAGATCAAAAACTCAAGTGACAACACATGTTTGTGAGAATGTAGAGAAAGGGGAACACTCCTCCATTGCTGGTGGGAGTGTTAACCTGCTAACTTGTACAACCATTTTGGAAATCAATCTGGCACTTTCTCAGAAAATGGGAAATAGCCATACCTCAAGACCCAACTAAACCACTCCTGGTCATACACCCAAAAGATGTTCCACCATACAACAAGGACACTTGCTTAACCATGTTCTTAGCAGCTTTATTCGTAATAGCCAGAAACTAGAAACATCCTAAATATCCCTCAAACTTAAGGATGGAAAAAGAAATGTGGTTCATTTACACAATGGAATACTACTCAACCATTAAAAACAAGAGAATCACAAAATTTGCAGGCAAATGTATGGAACTAGGAAAGATCATTCTGAGTAATGTTAACACAGACACAGAAAGACACAAATAGTATATACTCACTTATAAGCAGATACACTACAATGCACAGACCCCATCAAGAGAAGTCTGATGGGCATCTTAAACTTCATGTCGGCCCACTAGCTAGGGGAGTGGGAGATATCTCTGACAGGAACTATGTTGCCTGCTTTTTAATCACTTCCCTGGATGGGATTTCCTCACCAGGCCACAGGGGTGGAAGACAAACTCAGCCCTCATGTGAATAGATGAGCTGGGGTATGTGGGTATATGGGTAGGGAACTCCCTACCCACATAGGGGAGAGGGTATGCAGAAGGGAGGGTGGGACTGGGAAGAGAAGAGGGAGGGGCTTATGACAGAGGTGTAAATTGAATAAATTAATTTTTAAAAGCCCAAATGACAAAGTTCTGGTTCAGTGAGTCACTGTTTTAAAAGGAATAAGGTGATATACAACAGAAGAAGATACTCAAAGTCTCATCCTTACCTCTGAGTATCTGCACATCCCATTTGTGTGTGTGTGTGTGTGTGTGTGTGTGTGTGTGTGTGTGTGTGTGTGTGTGTGAGTGACTGGTTTTGGCAGCAAGCACTTCTATCTTTGGAACATTTTCACATCCTTCCCTTGACAAACAAAGTTTTGGAATAATGAATACTCCTCAAAAATAATACAGAGTATCACCACTAAGATTAAAGTCTATTACTTTTCTATGTGTGGGTGTGTGTGTACATATGCGTTCACATATACATTTTTATACTGAAATAGACCCAATGTTCTAAGTTCTACAAGAATAATACAATCAGTCCAAAAACCATAGGTTTGAATGAATATATAAATAAGAGCAATCATGTTCTATCAGTGAGTCAATCAAAGAGCACCCAGAAGCTAATCCTATGCCTGACTCAACAGGAGAATGTATAGTCTATATGTGGGAAAAAAAGAAAAAAAAAAAGGATGAGATGCTTCTCGTCTGCTTTAGTCTGGGGAGCAGTAAATACCCAGCTGACAGAGTCCCCATGTTTTATGTGTGAACATTTCCATTTTCTCCTGCAAAACAGAGAAGCACAAAATTTTACAAGTGATAATTTTAGATTTGCTGTGACTTCGAGTAGCACTGTTAGCTGAAGTAATAATAATAAACAATATTATTTAGCCAAATGTCATTCAGCCCTGTTCCTAGCTTCAGTATTAATGTTTAAACGGAATCAATTTGAAAAGTTATAATAGTTTGTAATAAAGTTTAAAATGTCTTTTACATGGTAAATATAATAATCACTGATGCAATTTACAATATATGACTATTTAAAATTGGAACTCTCTCATCTATTTTTCATTCAAATGTACAATTGACAATAAAAACCATTAAAAGGTAGTTTGCTCTGTCATGGATTGTGGCTCATGAATACCAATAAAAAGCCTCTATTTATTTAAATAAAGGTAATTATTGCCACTGTAAAATGAAAAATAGCACTCCATGAAGTGTTTACTTGGGAAAAATGATGAGCTCTGGCCCCTTTGCAAATGTAATGCATTAAAACTTTGCAAGCTCCTGAGGAAAGACATTATTTTGGGGGTAGGCAGGGACAAACCACTGACATTCCGCTATTTAAAGCAGAAATGTACTGATAATATATAGCAGACAATGTGTGGAAAACCCATGTTGCTTTGTGAATTTTTTTTTAAGTTTTAGATCAGCATTAGAAATTACAGGCTGCTTCCAGGATTCCATTTGTCATTCATCCATTTGGTTTGTTTCACTGTATTGTTACGTCTTGAATTATAGCTGTTCTTTCTTGCTCTTGCTACGGTTTTATAAGAACAGCTTCAAAGGCAAGTGTGAAAAGGAGTTTCTGAATGGATTACTTTGTGCATGAAAAGCTTAATAAGACTTAAAACTGATGGCTGTTTTTGATACATTCCTTTGGCACTACCATTCTCTTAACTAATACAACCCTTACCTGTTTCTTACATATCAGCAGAAGACTATTTTAATGATAATTAGAAGAACAAATGGAGAAACATAAGCTCATCAGTTTCTTCTATATCCTTAAAAACACGTGAAACAATGTCACTAAACATGAATGGCCCTTGTTTTAACCCTGTCTCCTGAAACAGAAAGCAGCTGTAAAGATTATTTGGTTAAACATAATAGCTTGTATTTGAACCCTTGCTATGGATGAAGGCTAGATTTGTAAAGGAGCAAACACACAAGCAGGAATGTCAGAGTTTGCATGCCTACCACCCATATGAAAGACAGATGTGGTTGAGAATATCTGTAACCTAACCATAGTGCTGAGTGGGTGGAGACAAAAGCATCCCAGATCTTGCTGGCCAGCCAGTCTAGCCACTGGCAGGTTCTAGGTTCAGGTAAAGATTCTGTCTCAAAATACAAGATGGAGATTGATACTGGAAGACACCCAGTGTCAATATCTTACCTCTACTCTCACATGCACATGTGCACACACACGCACTAAACATAAACTACATACACAATGCATAAATAAGACAGGTTTGTTTGAATGCCCCCTGCATTACATAGCTCTCAACGAATATTGATGGCCCACTTAGTCTTTAGTTGAGTGCAATTAGAAGAAAATTTTGACATAGTCTTTAAACAAAATTTACTGATTTAGCTCATGTCTCCATTTAAACACATTCAAAAACTGAAGCAAGATTCTGTCCCTGTTTGTTCATTTTGTTGTTCTGTTTGGTTTGCTTTTCTGAGATTAGCATTTCAGGAGGTAAAAAAAAAAAATCACTCTGCCATTCCCCCTAAAGAATACACTGTGCCTATTGGTATGAGTTCACTCTTGCCTAAGAGCAATGACTAAGAGGACCACACCCTCTTTAAAAACAATGAGTTATAGTATGTGCTGTTTCAAGGTGACTTTGGATCAGAAGAATAGGGAAAAGCAAGAAGTCAAATACATTAGTCAAATACAAGTTGTAATGCTGAACAACACATATTTCCATGCAGTCTTGATAATGTTAATGTCTTACTTTCTTTGCTTTGTATCTACTTTAACTATGATTTTATTCTTGCTGATGCCATTGTCAAGCCTTCATCTTCAGTACAATTACTTCACACATCTAATAATGGTTTTACCTTCTTAGAAGGTTGAATCTACTATAACAGAAGAAATTTTCTATGTTGGATATGCAATGTCTAAATGATGAACTAGATGTACTAAAAGGATTTTAATGAGATGATTAAACTTAATACAAGGTAAAAATTGAAAATAAAATAAAAAATCTAATGCATTGAAAACCAGTTTTGAAATCTACTGGTGGGAATTTTTAGGTAATGCTATGTTTAGAATGTGAAGTGTTCCTCACTAGTTCATTCATTTAAATTCCTGTTCTAAAGCTGGTCATACTGTTATAGTATATTGTGGAACCACTGGGACCTAGGGTCTAGACTACAGAAGTTGGTCACTGAAAGGTAGACCTTGAATGTGTTATCTCTCTCTGGTTCTAGTCAACAACCTGCTTCACGAGCTGTCAATATGTGAGAAAGCTGTACTACATGATCCTGCATGCATGAACTCCATCATGCTTTTCTTCATGATGGATTGAAGCTGTAAGACAAAATAAATCCTTCTTTAAGTTTCTCCTAGCAAACATTTTGTTGTAGGAACAAAACAGTAAGCAATGTAGATTAATATCTTGGTTCTTTCCAAAGTCATCAAAGTAATGCATCCCTGATTAGGAACAGTTAAAAATGCTTATCCGAGTTCCAAATGGCAAATTTCACTTGGTTCCGTGATGATCTGTTACTTGGATAATGGGTTATTTTATTCCTTCAAACTGCTATTGAGTCACACTGAAGTTTCAGACCTCAAAATGCATTAATTACTGTTGAAATAATATCAATTATCATAATGACTTTTCACCCAGCTTTTTTATGAGAATCAATCCCCCTAGAAGCCTGTCTATCCCTGTACTTGATGAATTCTAACAGATTTTTTAAAAATCGTTTATTGTTATTATTTTCAAAAGGATAACCATGTTATTAATAAAATTGCATCTTTCCACAAAGAAGAATCAACAGTTCACATGTGAAAGCGATAGGGATTGGAATAAAAAAAAATAATACTCTAAGTCCCAGCTCTGCTGTGTAATTTTAGAGGAATAAATTGTCTGATGCTTTTTATATGTATAAAAATATGGACATAATGAATCACAGAATTGATTATAGAAATTAATATGTGAAGCGAATGTTTGTACTTGCCATGTCCACATGGGAAATCACCAACTCTGCTTAAATTAATGGTTGGATTCAATTTACAAAATCCTCAGGCTACAGTCGTCTATAGTCAATTGACTGCATCTTGTGAAAAGAAGTAGTCTACTTCATATAGCTAATTATTTCAATACATAAAGTGAAACTTTCTGGCTTTTAAATTTTACTATTTATATTTTGTTTTGCAACTCAATATGAGTAATCTTTATTAGAGTTTAACAGAAAAAAGTCCCACCAAAGTATTCAAGGTGTAAATCTCAGCTGCTGCCTAGAGGAAGAGAATAGATAAGCATGCCTTTTGAGCTAGCATAGAGGTCAACAGTAACATGGTAGAGGTGCAGATGTGAGAAAAAGCATAAGGAAACTCCAAATGTTGGGAGAAACAAAGATGTTTCTTTTAATTTAAATTCTTTATTAATTACACTTTATTCAATTTGTATTCCCCTGTAGTTCCCTCCCTCCTCCCATCCCAATCCCTCCCTTCCTCTCCCTTCTGCATGCATGCCCCTCCCCAAGTCCACTGATAGGGAGGTGTTCTTTTCCTTCCTTCTGATCCTAGTCTATTAGGTGTCATCAGGAGTGGGGGCATTTTCTTCCTCTGTGGCCTGGTAAGGCTGCTCCCCCCTCTGGGGGGAGGTGATTAAAGGGCAGACCAATCAGTTGATCTCAGAGGCAGTCCCTGTTCCCATTACTATGGAACCCACATGGACACTGAACTGCCGTGGGCTACATCTGTGCAGGAGTTCTAGGTTATCTCCATGCATGGTGCTTGGTTGGAGTATCAGTCTCAGGAAAGACCCCTGTGCTCAGATTCTTTGGTTCTGTTGTTCTCCTTGTGGAGTTCCTGTCCTCTACAGATCTTACTATTTCCCACTTCTTTCATTAAAAAAAAAAAAACATGCTTAGAAAGGAGAAAGAAAAAGGGAGGGGTTACAGTTTTCTGAATAATTTTAAAAATTGGGCAGTTCTATAAAGCTTAATGGTTACAACTCAGTTAACTCTTGCCATAGCACATTTCTAGATGTTAGCTGTGAAGGATGAATGGAATCCATTTTAACTTTGACCTAATTAAGATACTAATTAGGATGCTAACATGTAAATAATAGTCAAAGTCAACAGAGTGAGATTCAAACATCCTCCCTTGGGTTCTTCTTGTTACTTAGCTTCTTTGAGTCTGGGTCTCGGTTATCCCATGTCTGCAAGTTTCCCGATTTCCTCTTTTTTTGTAGCTGCACAAAAATATGTACATTCCATTATGTAAATGTACCAGTTTCTTTATCCATTCTTCAGTTGAGAGACATCTGGGTTGTTTCCAGTTTCTGGCTATTACAAATAAAGCTGATATGAACATAGCTGAGTAAATATCATTGTTGCATGTTGGCACATCTTTTGGGTATATGCCCAGAAGTGGGTTATCTAGGTCATGAAAGAGAGCTATTTTCAAATTTCTGAGAAAGCACCAGATAGATTTCCAAAGTGTTTGCACATGTTTTGCAGCAATGGAGGAGTGTTCCCCTTTCTCCACATCTTCTCCAGCTAGTGATATCACTTGAGTTTTTTTTAATTTTTTTGGTCATTGCATTTTATTCACTTTGTATCCCAGCTGTTGCCACATCCCTAGTCCCCTCAGTCCCATCCTCCCTCCCTCTTCTCCTCTCATGTCCCTAGCCCAGTGTACTGATAGGGGAGGTACTCATCCCTTTCCATCTGACTCTACCCAATCAGGTCTCATCAGGACTGGCTGCATTGTCTTCCTCTGTGGACGGGTAAGGCTGCACCCCCATCTCAGAGGAAGGTGATCAAAGAGCCAGCCACTGAGTTCACATCAGAGACAGTCCCTATTTCCCTTACTAGGGAACTCCCTTGGACACTGAGCTGCCATGGGCTATATCTGTGCAAGGGCTCTAGGTAATCTCCATGAATGATCCTTGGTTGGAGTATCAGTCTCAGAAAAGACACCTGTGCCCAGATTCTTTGGTTCTGTTGCTATCTTTGTGGAGCTCCTGCTCCTCCAGATGTTTCTATCTCCCCTTCTTTCATAAGATTCCCTGTATTCTGCCCAAAGTTTGGCTTTGAGTCCCAGCATTTTCTTCAATAACCTGATGGGTAGAGTCTTTCAGAGGCCCTCTGTGGTAGGCTCCTCTCCTGTTCCCTGTTTCCACCCTTTCTCGATGTCTGTCCTGTTTGTCTTTCTGCATGAGGACTGAACATCTTACCCAGAGTCCATCTTCTTGCTTAGCTTCTTTAGGTATTCAGATTTTAGTATGATTATCCTACATTATAGGTCTAATATCCACTTATTAGTGAGTGTATACCATGTGTGTCTTTCTGCTGCTGGGATACCTCACTCAGGATGATCTTTTCTAGTTCCCGCTATTTGCCTGGAAATTTCATGATTTCCTTGTTTTTAATTGCTGAGTAGTATTCCATTGTGTAAATGTACCACAATTTCTGTATCCATTCCTTGGCCCAGGGACATCTAGGTTGTTTCCAGATTCTGGCTATTATTAATAAAGCTGCTGTGAACATAGCTGAGAAAATGTCCTTGTTGAACGGTGGAGCATTTTTAGGTTATATGTCTAGGAGTGGTATAGATAGATCTTGAGGTAGCACTATTCCTAATCGTCTTAGAAAGATGAGCCATTCTGATGAGTCAAAATGGAATCTCAGAGCCATTTTGATCTGCATTTCCTTGATAACTAATGATGTTGAGCATTTATTTAAGTGCTTCTTGACCATTTGAGATTCATTTGTTGAGAATTTTCTTTTTAGCTCCGTACCCCACTTTTTAATTGGGTTATTAAACAGAGCATATAAAAAGGAATTTAAACTTGATCCACTAAATAATGAATAACAAAAAATTTATAAAGCCTAATGAAAATGATCAGAAATAAGAGAAACAACTCAGAGAGTAGATTAAGTGAAACCCAAAGAGGAAATAGCTTGCAACACTGGTTGCTTCATGAAATTATTCTAGAATACATTCTTGTGATTAGGAAGCAGGTATAAGATCATTGATGAAGTGGTGGGAAGCTGACTGGGAGTGAGTCCCTGGGAGGCAAAGGATAGAAGACCAACATGTAAACACATAGGTTGGCTGGCAGCCTCCAGGGGTCACTTCTGATAAAGAAGGGAGTGAATTATGAGTGTTGGTCATTGGCATGGTGGTGTGTGTCCATCATTGCAGCACTTCAGGGGTGAAAGGAGGACAATCAGAGTTCAGTTGCCTCCTTGGTTACATAGTAAATTTGAAGCCAGCCTGAGCTATATGAGATTATAGTTGACTATTACATAGCTGTTTATTCCTTGAGATTAGTGAGAATGATGTGGAAAAAAATCTCAAACGCTTGAGACCAAAGAGCTAAAAGATCTAATGTTTGTGAGTCTTAGATATGCTCACTCTTTAAGCATCTGCTGATATGTAGACCAGAGAAGCAGATCTAGTTAGT
This sequence comes from Pachyuromys duprasi, assembly GCA_028658305.1. NCBI lineage: Eukaryota > Metazoa > Chordata > Mammalia > Rodentia > Muridae > Pachyuromys > Pachyuromys duprasi. The sequence continues at coordinate 19,382,857 of CM053763.1, forward strand.
CACTGCGGATTCAATGGTACATTCTTTTTGTTTTAATTTTTATTTTTTATATTAATTATAGTTTATTTACTTTGTATCCCAGTTGTAGCCCCCACCCTCCTTCATCTCCTCCATGCCCCTGTCCAAGTCTACTGATAGGGGAGGTCCTCCTCCCCTTCCATCTTACCCTAGTTTATCAGGTCTCATCAGGACCTGTCACAATGTCCTCCTCTGTGGCCTTGCAAGGCTGCTCCTCCCTCAGGGGTTTGTGGGGAAGGTAAAAGAGCCTGCCACTGAATTCATGTCAGAGACAGTCCCTGTTCCCCTTATGAGGAAAACCCACTTGGATGCTAAGCTGCTATGGGTAGGGGTTCTAGGTTATACCCGTGCATGGTCTTTGGTTGGAGAATCAGTCTCATAAAAGACCCCTGTGCCCAAATATATTTGGTCCTTGTGGTGCTCCTGTTTTCTCCAGGTCTTACTAACTCTCCCTTCATTCATATGATTCCCTGAACTCTGCCCAAAGTTTGGTTATGAGTCTCAGCATCTGCTTTAATACACTGCTAGGTAGAGTCTTTCAGAGGCCCTCTGGGGTAGGGTCTTATACTGTTTCTTGTTTTCTACTACTTCCAATGTCCATCCCATTTGTCTTTCTAAGTGAGGGTTGATCATCTTACCCTGGGAGCTCCTTCCTGTTTAGCTTCTTTAGGTGTACTGATTTTAGTATGTTTATCCTATTTATAGGTCTATTATCCATTGTGAGTATATACCATGTGTGTCTTTTTGCTTCTGGCATACCTCACTCAGGATGATCTTTTCTAGATCCCACCATTTGCCTGCAAATTTCATGATTCCCTTGTTTTTAATTCCTGAGTAGTATTCCATTGTGTAAATGTACCATAATTTCTGTATCCATTCCTCCATTGAGGGACATCTGGGTTGCTTCCAGGTTCTGGCTATTATGAATAAAGCTGCTACAAACATGGTTGAGCAAATGTCCTTGTTGTGTACTTGAACATATGTTGGATATATGCCTAAGAATGGCGTATCTAACACAGGGCTAATATCCAGAATATATAAAGAACTAAAGAAGTTAAACAGCAACAAATCAAGGAAGCCAATTAAAAAATGGGGTACGGAGCTAAACAGAGAATTCCCTCTAGAGCAATGTAGAATGGCAGAGAAACACTTAAAGAAATGCCCAACATTCTTAGACATAAGGGAGATGCAAATCAAAACAACCCTGGAATTTCACCGTATGCTCATCAGAATGGCTAAGATCAAAAATTCAAGTGACAATACATGCTGGAGAGGTTGTGGAGAAAGAGGAATCCTCTTTCATTGCTGGTGGGAGTGTAAACTTGTACAAACACGTTGGAAATAAATCGGACACTTTCTTAGACAATTAAGAATAGTGCTTCCTCAATATCCAGCTATACCACTCCCAGGCATATATCCAAAATATGCTCAATGGTACATTCTTAAGAGATAGTCTATCTTAGTCACTGTTTTATTGCAGTGAAGAGACATAATGACCAAAGAAACTTACAGTTTCAGAGGTTCACCTACTATTATAGAAGCATGCAATCAGACATGGTGCTAGAAAAGTAACTGAGAGGTCTACATCCTAATCCATAAACAAAGAGAGAGAGAGAGAGAGAGAGAGAGAGAGAGAGAGAGAGAGAGAGAGAGAGAGAGAGAGAGAGGAGAAGAGGAGACTGGGCCTGCCATGAGCTTTTAAAATTGTCAAAGCCCACCTTAGGGGCACATTCCTTCAAAAAGGCCACATTTCCTAATCCTTCTAATCCTTTTAAATAGTACCGTGACCTGCTGAGTAAGCATTTAAATAAATGAATCTGGAGGGACCATGTCTCCTTTTTGTCTATTTTCCAACAAGTTTAGCCTTTTTTAAAGTCACAAAGCCTACAAGTATTTTTCCTAACTCATATTCCCTTTACCTGCTCTACCCTATGCATTAATTCAGATTAAATTTGCAATTCATCTGAATAAACCTTCACACTTTTGTACTTTCAAACCTTAAACACATTAAAATTTATAACTACTGACTTTTGTCATTTGTTGAGTAATGACTATCCCCATACTAGACTGTAAGTCTCTTCAGGGTAGCATTCTAACCTAATCTTATTTATCATTTCATATGAGCTGAAACATAATACAAAATGAAGACACCCAAAAAGAACCTTGCATAAATATTTGAGTTCATTCATTAGTGTTAGATCTATGATTTTGACATATATCTTACCCGTGGAAGATCATAGTTTAAACTCTATCAAGTTCATCTCTGCTTTAAATAGATCAAATAAAACACCACAGAGGATAGACTTTTTATATACTATTGTCTTTATTATGGTTGTAAGGGAGCTGTCAACAGAAGTGAGTACCTTGGGAGAGAGAGAATTTATTTAACTAAGGTAAAGTGATCCATTAGGAATGGAGTTAAGATGAGGCCCACTGTGCATGCTCTCTCTCATTCCCTCTGTCTGAGTAATTTCTCTCTGTTCCTTGGAACATAAAGGCAAAGGGGACTGATTGATAGATGCCTTTTCTGCACACATTCAAACCAAATAAAAATGTTTATCGATGATATCAAAGGAGTTTTCTTTTAGTCCACTGGCATATGAACTCAGAATTATGGTTCCCAAGTGAAGTAGACTTTGGTGCATCAGACATCTGTTTATACGACAATCTATGTAATTAGAGCTGGGTAAAAAGAACTTGTGAGTCATTGTGACAGGATTCTCTTGAAAGCTGTAGAAAAATCATTCATGTGATGCTTCAACTGTTTGGAGACAGAGTCATCAAAACATTCCCCATCAAAGCCTTTTGAGTTCAGTAAATAAAATAAGGATGACAGTCTCAGTTCCAGAACATGCAAATTGTTCTCTGATTTTCCATGACTTCTGTTTTGATGTTATAACCCTCAATGGAGATAGGAAAATTGCAAAGAGAAACAACTTAAAAGTAATAATTTCAGCCACACAGTCTAGGTCCTGTGGGTAGCTGTTTATTCATCAGAACACCTAATATCCACATTAAGCAATCATCTACTAGCAAGGGCAAAAAGTACTACATACTCTGGATCTCCCTCTTAGCCTGCACCAATGGGCGCAGAAATATTACCTGGCTCATCAGGAAACAAAGGCACAGAGCAGAGGGAGGAATGTGTACTTTGTTGGTAGTTCTTATGAGCCCTGTCCTAAATGGATCCAACTGAACTTATGTCTCCAGATATTTGCAGGTTTGTGGCATATTTTTGAGTCCTCCCCCCTTGATCCTAAGTCTCAGCCCCTGTCTTCTAAGGATGAACACTGATAGTAAATTTCTTCTGGTTTGGGATAAAATAACCTTCAACTCTAGCTGAGTCAAGTATAGACCTAAAATTCTTTCTTCAAAAGTTACTTGCTTGCATTTTGTGTTGATGAGCCTCTGTCTTCTGTCAATACCCTCAAGTCTAATCAGGCTGAGAAATACAGAAAATGCTTATACTTCATTCTTTAAAAAACACCAGCAGACATAAAACAAGAGCAGAAAGCAAAGCATACTGCCTTCATTGAAAGCATTTGCAATACAGAATTACCATGAGATTCTACTGGAAATCTCAGCTAGCCAGGGTTAATGGGGCAGCACTTATGGTTGAATGGATCAAGTTTAATTTGTAGGAAATGTCAGGTAAGTTATATATGTAAATTATGCTTAGTGGGAAACTATCACTGAGGATGTGGAATAATTGGAGCAGATCCAGCAAGCACTTCAAAGAAGTGTATCCCATGTGTGGCAATATTGAATGACTGACCCATGTGGGTTTTGTAATAATGACAGCTATTGCTTTCCCAGTACTACCACACACTAAACACTGTGGTATCAGCCACAAACATTTACATGCACATATTGTGTGGTTTAGTGATTTAAAGACTCAAATTCCTAATACCACCAAGTCATCAAAAAAAAAAAAACCTACCAAAGTCCTCACAGTCAAATAAATTTAGAACAAATTAACAGAAAATAAAAATGTTTAATTTTTAGTGTCTAAATTATAGATCTCATTATATTTCTAAGGATGCTTCAGGTAGTACAATGCACAGCCTGAATGGACTCGAAATGATTCCAAATAAAATGGACTTAAATGGCTACACATTGTATGAATTGTAATCCTTTTTGTTGTCCCAATTAATTATTCTTTTTACTGGTTCTTTCCTGTCCATTGTATTTTTTGGCCATTTGGTGGAATTCAATGACATTGTCTCCATTCCAACTGGTGTGTATGTGTGTAAAGTTCCTGTAACTGGTAAATCATCTTTCCCAAGGCACAACACTGTTCTACACTTGGTAGAATAATTTCCCATGTGGCTGCAAGCAGGCAGAGATCATCACATTAACACACATCATTATGTGATAAGGAGAAGCAAGGAAGGAGAAATGAAATCTCTGTTTGTCTAGCTAAGTAGGCACACAACTGTATAAGGTGCCACAAGAATGGATTTTTTTCCTTCCTGTGTGATTCTATACCAGTCATTATCTAGTTATTACACAAATCCTTTGCAATGTGACGAGAGTGCTAAAATTCTTAAGTTGGTATAGTCTCTGTTTTCTTCTTCGTTGTCCAGGCTATTCAGTCCAAGACCTAATTTAGGGAAGAGTCAAGGTTGCTGTTCTTATTATTATTGTTTGATAGGTGTGGAGCAAAAGATAACAGAGTTTAAAGATTTGTCCAAGGTATTGGAACTGGAGCAGAGAAAGAATTGGAAATCAAAGTGTGGTGACTGGCAGCTAAAGGACTTACTTTAAACACTAAGAGGCAGAAGTTTTTATTCTTTTATTAAGCATTGATAAACCCAAGGGCATGAACACAGGTAAATAAAAGTGCCTAATAGTGGAAAGTGCATGGCTGATCCTTCAGGACACCATAGCTGTGAATGAGGATTGTCAGGATGGTTGAAATCCTTAAGTGGCAAAATAAATTAAGGTGATGACGAGAAAGTAATGGAAACCCCACTGACATCAGACAGCTCTGTGCCACCCATGACTGCCAAATCAAACATGGCCAAGTCTCTCACCTCTCAGGGTGGCCATCTGCCACACAGCACATGGTCTTCCAGCTTCGAGAGTTACCTGCCTTTGCAAAGTCATCCTGAGATGAAGCTGGGAGAAATGTCCTCTAAATGACGGCACAACCCCAAATAACTGACTGTCCTGACGCCGAGATGACAGCTGGGGAGGCTGATGACAAGAAAGTGCTCTCACTCTGCCTCCAGATCAGCTGTGCCCTTCTCCCGATCTGGAAGGAGGAGCATGACAGCCTACTGAAAGCCTGGCCCAAGGCCAGCCTTGCTCTAGTATTCTTTATTATTCCATCTTAGGAAGGCACCTTGAAATTAAATGATGTTTTCCGCCTGCCATGTGTGTGACTCCTAGAAAACTGGAAATACTTGAAAAAGACACTGAACAGTCTATATCAACCATGACAATTAATATATTGTTCCATACAAACTGATGCAGAAATAAATGAGAAATTAACATCTCGGGTTTTGGTAAATAATTATGACATTGGCTAGAACAAAGACTAATGCAGGTTCATAGTAAGTAATACTCATTTTAAATATGTATTATAATGCCTTTGAATATGTAATTAATATTCAGAGCACAGATTACAAAAGCACAAGCAATTTATTTTAGGTTTAGCTTTACCATATCTCATGTTTTATGGTGATGTTTCCACAACTGGGAAATAAAAAAAAAATTTAAACATAAAGTGCTTATTTTAGTTCTCCCTTATCCCAAAATTATTAAATTAATACAGTATTAAAATTACACAGAATGAGTACAGAAAATTTACCAGAGTGAAGAATTTTTCTAGTTCATTTATTGTTGTTTCTGTGAGTCCTTTATTTTGAAATTATTTAAAATTCATATAAGCATTAAAAACATTGTATACTTGAGCATCTTTTGTTTATATGCCTAGGAGTGATATAGATGGATCTTGAGGTAGTACTGTTCCTAATTGTCTGAGAAAGTACCAGATTGATTTCCAAAGTGGTTGTACAAGTTTACATTCCCACCTGCAATGAAGAATGGTTCCCCTTTCTCCACATCCTCTCCAGCATGTGTTGTCACTTGAGTTTTTGATCTTAGCCATTTTGATGGGTGTAAAGTGAAATCTCAGGGTCATTTTGATTTGCATTTCTCTTTGGTGTAGTTGTCTTCATTGGATTGGAGTTTTCCTTCTAGTATCTTCTGTAAGGCTGGATTGCTGTATAGATATTGCTTAAATTTTGTTTTCTCATGTAATATTTTGTTTTCTCCACCTATGTTGATTGAAAACTTTGGTGGATATAGTAGTCCGGGTTGCTATCTGTGTTCCCTTAAAGACTGCATGACCTCTACCCAAGCCCTTCTGGCTTTCATAGTTTCTGATGAGAAGTCTGGTGTGATTCTGATCGGTCTACCTTCATATGTTACTTGACCCTTTTCCCCTGCTGCCTTTAATATTTTTTCTTTGCTTTTTAGGTTTAGTGTTTTGATTATGATGTGACAAGAGGTATTTCTTTTCTGGTCTAGTCTATTTGGTGTTCTGTAGGCTTCTTGTATGTTTATGGACATTTCTTTCTTTAAGTTGGGAAAATTTTCTTCTATGATTTTCTTTTTTATTTATTTATTTTTAATTTATTTATTTTTATATTAATCACAGGTTATATACTTTGTATCCCAGCCATAGCCCCCTCCCTCATTCCCTCCCACTTTCCCCAACTCTCCCTCATCTTCTCCCTGCCCTTACTAGGGTACCTGGTGGGGTACTGAGCTACCATGGGACATATCCGAGCAGAGGTTATAGTTTGTATCCATACATGGTCCTTCGTTGGAGAAACAGTCTCATAGAAGACCCCTGTGCCCTGATCTATTTGGTCTTTGTGGAGCTCTTGTTCTCGCCAAATCTTACTAACTCCCCCTTTTTCCATATGATTCCCTGCACTCTGCGATGGCTTGGTTGTGAGTTTTAATATCAGCTTTGATTCATTGTTAGTTAGAGTCTTTCAGAGGCCCTCTGTGGTAGGCTCCTGTCCTGTTGCTTGTTTTCTCCTACATTCAATGTCCATCCCGTTTGTCCATCTAAGTGAGGATTGACCCTGGGTCCTCCTTCTTGCTTATCTTCCCTAGGTATATAGATTTCAGCATGTCCATCCTATCCTATAGGTCTATATAAGTGAGTATATACCAAGTGTTTCTTTCTGCTTTTGGGATACCTCACTCAGGATGACTGTTTCCAGGTTCCACCATTTGCCTGCAAATTTCATGATTTCCTCCTTTTTAATTGCTGAGTAGTATTCCATTGTGTAAAAGTACCACAATTTCTGTATCCATTCCTCAACTGAGGGGCAACTGGGTTCTTTCCAGGTTCTGGCTATTACAAATAAGGCAGCTATGAACATAGTTGAGTAAGCGTCCTTCATTTCTTGGATGTTTTGTGTTTATTTATTTATTTTCATGGAGTTAACTTAGAACCCCTGCTCAGATGTAGCCCATGGCAGCTCAGCTTCCAAGTGGGTTCCCTAGTAAGGAGAACAGGGACTCTCTCTGACATGAACTCAGTGGCCTGCTCTTTGGTCACCTCCCCCTAAGGGGGAGGTGCAGCCTTACCAGGCCACAGAGGAAGACAATGCAGCCAGTCCTGATGAGAACTGATAGAATAGGATCAGGTAGAAGTGGAGGAGGACATTCCCTATCAGTGGACTGGGGGAGGTGCATGGGAAGAGAAGAAGGAGGAAGAGCAGTATTGGGAAAGGATGAGGAAGTAGCTACAGCTAGGATACAAAGTGAATAAACGGTAATTAATGAAATAATAAATAAATTTTTAAAATGCAAAAAAACATAGTATAGAGAATATAGACAATTTCTCCAAAATACTGACACTTTACAAGTTTTCCTCTCCTTTCTTTCATCTTTCTTTCCATGTATATAGTACTCACACATATTTATGTGAATATTATTGTATCTATATGATCAAATCACTTTTCTTACCTATCCAAGGATAAGCTACAGTCATGGAGCCATAGTTTTACTTTAATTGTTATTTATAATAATTATAATTATCAAAATTGAGATTTTTAAAAAGAAATTTTATTTGATGCTATTGTGAAATTAAAGTCCTTATTGCCATTATATCAGTTGTTCCAATTTCCTATAAAACAGAAAATAATCACATTCTCTATTTTTAAAGTATTTTTATTAGTTCTTTGAGAATGTCATTCAGTGCATTTTGATCATATTCACCACTCTCCCAACATCCTCCAGACTCTTTTCTATCTTTCCTATCTAGTCAATTTTTTGTCTTCTTTTTAAAAATCCATATGTGATTCCCATATGCTCTTGGGTGAGTGAACATTAGTAGAGTGTGGTCAGTCCACCAGGAGCTGTATTTTTAATGAAAACTGGCTCTCTCACACCCAACAGCAAACTGCCAATACCTTTTTAGTGAAGTGTGGACTTCAAGCCTACCTCCACACTCTGTGATGGAATTCTCTTTGTCATGAGCCTACACAGTTCTTGTATGTACCATCTCAAGTGCTATGGATTCATATGTATAGCTGTTCTATCCAGAAAACAGTTTCCTTGTACTCATCTACTTCCCATGGCTCTTACACTTTTTCTTTCCAAAGACAGTTATGCTAGGATACTGTCTGCAAGCATTGCAGAGTATCATTAATAGTGACAGGGGTTGGTGCTCTCCCATTGGGTGGGCCTCTAGTTGGGTCAGCCATTGGTTTGCCATTCCCTCAATCTTTGTTTTATCTTTGCACCTACACTTCTTGTAGGCAAGACACATTTTGGGTCAAAAGCTTTATGGGTAGGTTGGTATCCTCCTCCTCCTGCTGGGAGTCCCACCTGAATACAGAAGGTATTGACATCCTGTTCCTTAGAGCCTGCTGATTGGGGACAAAGCTAGGATCATTTCTATAGACTCTCAGGTGCCTCCCCATTCCAGAGATGCCCCCACTGATTTCCATTTTATCTCCATGTCATTTTCCTCACCCCCTTCCTCTGATTTCCACCTGCCTGATCCTAACCCTGTTATCCTTCCCATTCTCTCTCCCACCCAGTTCCTTCCCTCCACCTACGTTGAATGTCTGTTGTATTTCCTATTCTGACTGCTATTCAAGCATCTTCCCTTGGGTACTCCTTAGTTTCTTTGGGTCTATGGATTGTTTTATTGTTATCCTGTACTTTGTGGCTAATATCCACTTATAAGTAAGTATATACCATGTCTGTCTTTCTAGGTCTGGGTTACCTCACTCAGGGTGATCTTTTCTAGCTCTATGCATTGGCCTGTAAATTTCATGATGTCTTTGCTTTTATTTTTTTAATGTAATTTATTTATTTTTATATCAATCACAGGTTAGGTACTTTGCATCCCAGGCATAACCCCCTCCCTCATTCCCGCCCACCCTCCCCATCTCTCCTTTATCTCCTCCCTGCCCCCTCCAAATCCACAGACTGGGGTGGGGGGAGGATTTACTCCCCTTCCATCTGACCCCAGTTCATCTTGTCTCCTCAGGGCTGGCTGCAAAAGATAATGTCATCAAAACAAAACAACAGCCTACAGACTGGGAATGGATCATTGCCAATCCTACTTCTGACAGAGGGCTAATATCCAGTATATATAAAGAACTCAAGAAGTTAAAAAGCAACAAACCAA
>CM053763.1:19393044-19414947 GCA_028658305.1 Pachyuromys duprasi
CAGAACCTGGAAACAACCCGGACGTCCCTCAGTTGAGGAATGGATACAGAAATTATGGTACTTTTATACAATGGAATACTACTCATCAATTAAAAAGGAGGAAATCATGAAATTCGCAGGCAAATGGTGGGACCTGGAAATGATCATCCTAAAAGCAGAAAGAAACATATGGTATATACTCACTTATATAGACCTATAGGATAGGAAGGTCATGCTGAAATCTATACACCTAGGGAAGATGTACAAGAGGGAGGACCCAGGTTGGTATGATCAATGCTCATTTAGATGAACAATTGGAATGGACATTGAATGGAGGAGAAAACAAGCAACAGGACAGTAGCATACCAAAGAGGACCTCTGAAAGAATCAATATAGCAATGTATCAAAGCAGATATTAAGACTCACAACCAAGCCTTCAGCAGAGGGCGGGAAATAATAATAAAAATAGGGGAAGTTAGTAAGCCTTGGGGAGAACAAGAGCTCCACAAAGACCAAACTGAGCAGGGCACAGGGGTTTTTTATGAGACAGTTTCTCCAACCAAGGACCATGTATTGATATGGCCTACAATCCCTAGTAAGGGGAACAGGGACTGTTTCTTTCATGAACTCGATGGCTGGCTCTTTGTCCCTCCCCCATACACGCCAGGGAGTAACAACCTGGCTAGATTTCTTTGTTTTTAATAGCCAAGTAGTATTCCATTGCGTAAATTACCAGAGTTCCTTTATCCACTCTTCAGTTGAGGGACATCTGGGTTGTTTCCAGATTCTGGCTATTATTAATAAAGCTGCAATGAACATAGCTGAACACATGTCGTTGTGGCATGGTGGAGCATTTTTGGGAGTTGGGTCTTGAGGTCCCAATTTTCTGAGAAACTTCCAGATTGACTTCAATAGTGATTGTACAAGTTTTCACTCCCAGAATCAACGAAGGAGTGTTCCTGTTGCCAGCCTTCACTGTCCCTTGACTATCTCTAGAAAGCGTCATCCACCAGCTGATGAAAACAAATGCAGAGACCCATGTCCAAACAATAGGCAGAACTTGGGGAGTGTTGAGGAAGAGTGGAGAAAGGATAACAGGAGCCAGGAGTAAAGGACACCACAAGAAGACCAACAGAGTCAAATAACCTGAGCCCATGGGTGATCAGAGAAACTGAACCACCAACCGGGTTGGACCTAGACCCCTACACATATGTGGCAGAGATGCAGCTTGGTCATCATGCGGGTTCCCTAAAAATGGGAGTAGGGTCTGTCTCCCATTCTGTTGCCTTCCACTGAATCCCTTTCCCCTAGTTGGGCTGCCTTATCAGGGCCATGTGGGAAAGGATGTGCTTAACCCATGTACAACTTGAAGTTGCAGGGTGGGTTGATACCGCTTGGCAGCCTCCCTTTCTCTGAGAAGAAGAGGGGGCATGAGGGTGGGACTGGGAGAAGATGAGGGAGGAGGCTGGGATCAGGTTATAAAGTGATTAAATAAATAAATGGAAAAAGATAATGTTTCTTTCCTATGGTATGCAAAGATTTCTGAGTCTTGGAAATGACATAGATGCCCGGCTTAGTGCTCAGTTTTCTAGTCTCTTATTCTCTGAACCTTGACCAGTTAAGAGGTCTGTCTGTTAATCATCATCTACTGAAGAAAAAAAAAAATGCATGAGAATTCACCAATGGACTAATCTTCGGGTATAATGATGTCATTGGGACTTGGTTTAGCACTTTGTCCACTAAGTAGAGTAATAATAGTTGGTTTAGCAACATTTTCTTGGAACTGATAGTGGTTTCAGGTATGGGTTCCAACTTGTGATGTAAACATTAAATCCAATAAAAAAAAAGTTGGTTATTTCCTTAACACTATTTTACCAGTGGGCATCTTTTGCTAGACTAGTCATTGACATAGCTCTCAAGGTTCACAAATGAGTAAGATAGGCGATTCCTTTTTTACCTCTGGTAGTGTGCATAGCACCTTCCAGTGTTATGAAAGCTAGCTGGTAGAGATTAAAGCTTGCAGATAGGTATGAGCTTGAATTCTTCATGTTTTTTGATTCATACCCAGTATCTCCAACAACAGTCTTTTACCATCACATTCTGGAGGATAAACAAGAGCAATGGCAGTAGCCAGTAATGTTTGGATGTCTTGGGAACTTCACTTGCCAGTAAAGAGACAGCCTGGACCTTGAACTGGAAATTTTATTCGTTATTCTGTGATGTTATTCTAATAGGGGCATAGTTGTCTTATTATAGGGTAATCCCATTTTAGCTCTTTTTATATATACACATGTGTATGTACTTATTTTAGGAAACATCTAAAGTAGTAAGTTTCCATATGACCTTTTTGAAATGTCTGTAGTATTATTCTTCCTTACCTACCTTACCTTCCCATCCCCCTTCTCATAAACATTTCCTGTAGCATCCTCTTCCTCTTAAACATTTCCTTTAGCATTATGTCTTAATTGTATAATTCAACCTATCTAAAATTAATAAAAGGATTGATATAAAACATTCAGCTAGTTGTCAGTGCAGGTCCATGTACAGAACTCAAAGATTAATCAACTTGATGGTTTAATTAATAAAATTCACAATAAATTATTATTCTTGTTTATTAATATGTTCTTGAAATAAGTGAATGAATTAAAACTAATTGAAATTTAATAGTAACATTTATTTTTCAAAATATTCTAACTTATCATGTATCTCTTAAAGATAACTACACAGATGTGTAGTAGGTTGAATACGACTGCCAAGAAATTACTTTGTCAAAAAACCACTGGGAGAGCCTCACAGAAGCATAAGCTTTATCTCCTCAATGACATGATTCCTCCCAGAGTGTATAACTACATACAGCAAGTCATCTACTACCAAAGAGTGATAGAAAATGAGGTAGACACGGCAAAGGATGAGATGTGGTACAGAGGCATACTTTGATTTGTGTGACAATAGAATGTGGTGTGAGATTTGTTTTGTAATGAATTCCTTATAGTATAAAGATGATTCTTGGGGCTGGAGAGATGGCTCAGTGGTTAAGAGCACTGGCTGCTCTTCCAGAGGTCCCGAGTTCAAGTTCCAGCAGCAACATGGTGGTCCACTACCATCTATACTGAGATGTGATGCCTTATTCTGCTATGCAGGTGTACATGCAGATAGAGCACTCATAAACACAATATAAAGAAATAAATCCTTTTAAAAATGATGTGATTCTCACCACTAATTTTAACACATGAATTATTAGGTTAGCTTCAGATGAAACTTTCAGTAATTATTCAACAGCCTTATTCTATAATGTAAAAATTCATTTTATTTCCAGCACAACACTAAGGACAAAATTATAAATATAACAAAAGCCTTGGACTCTAAGGTAATCATTATATCATGAATCAAGATAACAAAAAAACAAAACTAAATACCTGGCAATAATAAAGTACAGAAAAAACAAAGTGAACCATTGAATTATCACAGAACTGGGGTTACACTTTATTCGGTATAAAGTGTACATGAAGCTCTAGGTTCAGTCCTTAGCATTGCACAAAACCAGGCATGGTAGCATACTCCTGTACTCCCAGTACTCAGCAGGTCAGCCATCATAACAAGTTTGAAGCCAACATGGATTACATGAGGCCCTGTCTCAAAAAGAAAATTAACTCACAGTTGAGAATGAGAGACAGCGATGCCTCTCTCCTCCAGCCCAACCCCCATCAAAAGAGAAACAGTCTAGACAGGAAACCTTTGAAGAGAATTCTTAAAAATTATTATAGGTATGCTGAAGTGTAGCTCTTCACAGTTGATTGCTTAGGGCTTATGGTGGGAGCTGTGGGTGTGGGTGGGGAAGGACTCAGTTTTCTTTAAGGGGCTGCCTACTGAAAGTTTGACTGGGCTCCAGTGAGTATATGGGTAGCACAAATTGGACTTGATTTTCTTTCTTTCTTTCTTTCTTTCTTTCTTTCTTTCTTTCTTTCTTTCTTTCTTTCTTCCTTTCTTTCTTTCTTTCTTTCTTTCTTCATTCATTCCTTCCTTCTTTTATTTTGTGGGAGTTTACAGAGTGGGTTTGGACCTGGCAGGACTGGGAAGTAAATGTGATCAGTATGCATTAAGTGAAATTTCCAAATAATCAATAAAAAGATTTTAAATTAAAAACAATCACATACCAAACACCCATGAAATGGAATAACATATAGTTACAAATAAATCTAATTACAAATTACATTCTGAAGAACATAGTGTAGCAAAGAGTTGAAATTCAAAATATATGACCTCACACAGATGAAAACAAAAACATGGGCACCATCAGTCACTCTGCATTAGGTTGCTGAATCACACAAATTCTTTGCTGGCAACAAGTAGCCTTGAGATCTCTGAGCAGGCTCTGTTGGACTCCCGAGGTGGTGAGACCCTCCGTTCCTCAGGATAGATGCCAGACCCCAATAACTCACAAAGATAAGGCTTGTTGCAAAGAGCAAGAGGTGTTTATTAGTAGCCGGCATGCCGGGGCTCTGCACACAGCTCCCATGCAAGGGGGTGGTATAGAGCGCCCAGCAATGGAATCACAGAGTTTATAAAGGCATAAACCACAAAACAGGAGGGGGTTTAGGGGTAAGGGACTTTCCTAACGGGGCAGTCTGTGATTGGCTGTACCCAGGTGTGGTGACTAGGGGACGGTTAGAGATTGTATCTATAACTACAGAAGGGAGTCTCTTAGAAACGTTTTGTATCAGATCCGGGTTTAGTATTGTATCAGATCCGGGTTTGGTAATGATTAAAGCTCACAAGTCTCAGTTCCCATGGTCAGTTCCCATGGTTAGGGCCAAGTTAAACTTTTCCATCCTTACAGCTCCAGTCACACTCTGCAAGCCTGATAAGAATTGATTAGACCAAGAAAGCCAAATGAATCAACTAGTTTCTGATCTTATTTAAAGCCTCCCCATTCTCCATTCTGTGAAATAAGATCAGAAACTAGCAAGCTGGATTCAGGACCCTAGTGATGAATACCTTAAGGATAAGTGGGACTTTCTTAAGTGATCAGTAATTGCCTGGTGGGTAGAGTTTAATACAGACAATAACTTGATAACAACTTTGCTAACAATTCTGATTACTTTTTCTTGTTTTTCTCACTTTTAAATATTCAAATTTTAGTGTTAATTTAGGAAAAATTTGGAAAAAATGAGCTTTTTGAGAAATTCCCTATATAACTCATAAAATTATTTGAATTGAACCACAGAAAGCAGAAATCATTTGGGGTGCTATGTACTTGGTATTCCTTATTTTCAGGTTTATCATCTCTGACTTCCTACCAAGTCCACTTCTTTTCCAGGTTTTCTGCTCCTTTGTGGCCCTTCTTCCTATTCCTCCCTCCTTGTGGTTTGACCTTATTCTATATTTCTTATCAGTGCTACAAAAGAAAGAAATCACTTCTGAAATCTTGATAGCCTTCCTTCACGCCTGTCCTCAACATTGTGACTCAATAATAAAACGTGCTTCTGACTGACATCTACAATACCCAGAGAGACTCACCATCTTTCTAAGGAAATCAAGACTAGAGATATTAGTCACCTTCTCTGATTCAATGAGGAAGTGATTATTGACCCAGATTAGTCATAGCTTTAAGACCTTTACTTAAGTGGGAGCTATAAGGACAAACCCTTAAGACTTTGGACTTTGCTTCTTATGCATCATTGCTGAGAAGTAACCTAACTAAAAAAGAGGCAGGAGTATTCAGAGCACACAGGATTTCAGAAAACTGTTTATCACAGTCTCTAATCTTTGTCATGAATTTCCCATCTGATGTACTTATTCTAAACATCATAATGCAACCTGAGTATCTAAGTCTTTGCTGGATTTTAAATGTGCTTTCAAATAGCTCTTTACCAAACATAGCAGACACTTTTGAACAATTATTAATAAGTTATAATGTGTATCAAATTTCATATTCAAGTAAAATATACAATGCTCTCACTGCCCTTATACAATTATTGAAAGTTTAAAACTCAAAATGATCTCATTTTACTTTTTTGTTTTGTATAATTGACATTCGAAGCAAGACTATATGATTGGAGAAAAAAGGGAGTGATTCTAGTAAACCCAAACTCCTACAAATGGGGATTTGCAGACAACAGAGATATGGGTGTCAATATTCTGGACACTGGAATCTGAAGACAGGGGTGCAGGTGTGGGTGATTTATGATGAAGATCATTTTCCAAGTTTCACATATTCTCACATGTCCATATGGAGGGCAGAGAGCAAGAGAGATTTGGCAATTCTATTATGTGCACACAAATCCATCCCTAGGAACACCACACTCCTTGTGTAATTACCTTTCAAGGTGTACCTTTTAATATTGTCAGATTGGGGTTGTATTTCACTGTATGAACTGGGGGAACACGAGCATTTCATCCATCAGAAAAGCCACACAATTTTTAAAAAGGAAATGCATACCAGGAAGCTGAGCTATAACTAAGCCCAAGTCATCTCCATGGCTTTGACTGACTTGGCTTCAGCTGGTTTCATTCCACATTATTCTGCAGTTAGTGAATCATGTACCACTTCTCCAAAGTATAATGTCACTTCTTTATAGATCAACAGTTTCTTTCCCGATTCTACTTTACTTTCAAAACTTTCATCCAAGTAGTTTCCAGTTTCTGGCTGTTATGAATAAAGCAGCTATAAACATAGTTGAGCAAGTGTCCTTGTAGTAGGATGGAGAGTCTTTTGGGTATATGTCCAGAAGTAGTATAGCTGGATCTTGAGGTAGATCAATTGCTTATTTTCTGAGAAACCACCATGACTTCCAAAAAGTGGTTGTACAAGTTTGCGCTCCCACCAGCAATAGAGGAGGGTTCCTCTTTCTCCACATCCTCACCAACATGTGCTGTCACTTGAGGGGGTTGTTTTTTTTTTTTTGCCATTCTAACAGGTATAAGATGGAATCTGAAAGTCATTTGATTTGCATTTCCCCAATGGCTAATGAGGTTGAACATTTCTTTAATTTTTTCTGGGCCATTTGCAATTCCTCTGTTGGGAATTAGGTTTAGATATGTATCCCATTTTTAACAATCCTGTTTACTTTGAAGAACAGATAAAGAAAATGTGGTACATTTATACAATGGAGTATCCTTATTACTCAGATGTTTAAAAATAATAACATTATGAAATTTGCAGGCAGATGGATGGAACTAGAAAAGATCATCCTGAATGAGGTATCCCATACCAATAAAGACAACCATGGTATGTTCTCAACAAGTAGATATTAGCTATAAAGTAAAAGGCAAACATGATACAGTCTACAGACCCAGAGAGGCCAAACAATAAGGCAGCTTTAGGAGGGATTCAAGATCCTCCCTGGGAGGGGGAAATAAAATAGATTTTGAGGGTAGCCTGGGGTGGGTGAGGTTGGGAGCAGGAGGGAGCAGGTCAGGGGAGGGAGAAAATACTGGGAGAAATGACTGCAATTAAGGGATGTTTCATGGGTGAGAAGAAAACCTACTGCAATGAAAACTCCATGGAATCTACACAGCAACCCTAGCAAAGACTCCGAGTGATGAAAGACATGGGGTCCGAACCAGCCATCATCTGTAACCATGCAAGGCCTCAAGTGGAAGAATTGGGACACCAACCCAGACACAAAACCCATGACCCACAAAGTGCTGCCTGCAATGTGGTCTGAGACCTGAGACTATTTGAACTGTCATCACAAAGACCAAAGGGACTCATCCAGAAACAAATAGGAAGAGATGCAGAGTACCACGGCCAAATGTTAGGTGGAACACAGGAAGTTCTGTGGAGGAGGAGGAGAAAGGATCAGAGGAGGAACCAGAGGAGTCATGGACATGACAACAAGGCCCACATAATCAACTGACTGGGACTCATGGGGGCTCCCAGAAATCAGGGACTCTGTAGGAGACTGACCTAGGTACTCTACATATATGTTATGGCTGAATAGCTTGATGTTCTTGTAGGAATTCTAACTATGAGAGTGGGAGCTGCTTCTCACTCCTTTGCCTACTTGTGGGACACTTTTCTTCTTACTGGGTTGCCTTTGCCCAGCCTTGATATGATGGTATGTGTCTGGTCTTACTGTAACTTGTTATGCAGTGTTTGGTTGATGTCCCTGAGAGGCCTGCTCTTCTCTGAGGCTTGGTGGGGGTGGATCTGGGGGGAAGAGGAAAGTACAGGTGAGAGACTTGGGGGAGTAAGGGAGGGAAAACTGTAGTCTGAATGTAATATACAATAGAAAAATTAAAAAATTCTTACCAGAGTTTTAAGAGTCAGATAAGTTACCTTCATTTTCATTTCTTTTGTGTTATGGTTGCTCTCTGTTTATAATGCTTTCTGAATTTCATTGTATAAAATTTCATTCAACCTTTTTGATCAAGAGTTATCTCCTTTACTTAAATTATAGTCCAGAGCTGAACACAGTAGTCTCTCTCTCTCTCTCTCTCTCTCTCTCTCTCTCTCTCTCTCTCTATATATATATATATATATATATATATATATGAAGCTGAAGTGACAAAATGCATCCTAATATATTCAGTTAGTCAACAAAATATAAGAAAATATAACAAAAATATAAGAAATATTTGTCATATTCCAGGCACTATTCATGCACTGTAAATCCAGAACTGAATAAGTCAATTCTATAATTGTTGATGAGAAATGCTAAGCATAAAATGGCTATAATCCTAGGCACAAAATATTCTCCACATCAATAATTTTCACTGTACACAATAATCATTTCATATCTGAAAGTTACTCAAAGTCAACAAAATATTTCCTGTGGTTCTCATATTTTTAGATGCAGGAATTCAGAATATATTTATGTAGATATTACAGAAAAATACTTTTTGAAATACTAATGCCATACTATCTATGGCATAAAAGATTGCAGAAGTCAGGAAACCATTTTTCTAGAGTTATTTACAAACAAGTTTATATAAATAAGAGTACTTTTCTGATTAGAATAGTTTTGTACTAGAGGTGACATCAGAAGCAAATCTTTGAGTTTAGGAATCTAAGATTATTTATCAAATCTTTTTAAACTTGGTATAAACTTTATTACCAAAAGAAAGATGAATGTCAATATCTTTGTAGCAAAGTGTTTGCTTAACTTATGAACTATAACTAATGAAGTGTCCCTCTGTCAGCAGATATCCACCCTCTCTCTTAGCTAATTAGATCACTATATGTCCATAACTAAAACTCTCTACCTTTCACTGGGCTACTTAGAAAATGAGTAGGCTATGACACAGTAACAACCACAAACTCAACAAAACTATATCTGCCATTGGGTATTTCAATGGATTCACAGGAAACTTAGCAGCCATCCTGCTGCTAGCTTCCTGGAGTACACAATGGCTATTTGGAGGAAGAAAGAAAAGGAGGTCCCCAGCCAGTTCTTAAATGCTCCTGCTTAAAAATGTCAATTATGATTTTCATTGTCATTGTCCTTTGTCATTGCAATGAGAACAAATATTATAGGACACATGAGCATTTGATGAACCTAAAATACATCTTATACACCAGTAGATGCAATTTCCTTGCAAGAGGACACCAGCATCGTCAAAGTCTAACTTCATGTCTCCACATTGCTCCGAAGCTACATAGCTTAGTCAGATACCAACAAACACTAGGAGTATGATAGACAAGGCAGAGTCAGATTAAAAATATTGAATAGTTGAAGGATTCTACCAACTTATTTTTTTTGTAATTGATTCACTTTACATTGATTGTAGCCCCCTCACTTGTCTCCTCCCAGTCCCACTCTCCATCCCCTTTCCTTTTTATTTCTCAGCACACGGGAGCCCTCTATCCCTACCATCTGACTCCAGCCTATCAAGTCTCATTAGGATTGCTTGCATCCTCCTCGGTGGTCTGGCAGTGATCTCCACCAGGGGGAAGAGATCAGAAAGCAAGCAACCACATTCATGTCAGAGACAGGCCCTGCTCCACTCACTAGGAAACCCACATGGAGACAGAGTTGTCTATCAGCTACATATGAGCAGAGGGCCTAGGGCCTCTTCATGTATGGTCCTTGGTTGGTGCATCAATCTGTGAAGGCCTCCCTGGGCCCAGATTTGTTGGCTCTGTTGGTCTTCTTATGGAACTCCTGTACACTCTGGGTCCTTCTATTTCTCCACTCTTTCCTATGACTCCCTTGCACTCTCCCCAAAGTTTGCATGTGAGTCTTAACATCTGGTTCGGTATCCTGCTGGGTTGAGTCTTTCAGAAGACATTTATGATAGGCTCCTATCCTCTTCATGCTCTTCAACTGCTTCTGCTCTCTATTCTACTTACAATTCTGAATGAAAATTAAGCTCCTCCCTAGGGTCCTTCTTCTTATTTAGCTTCTTTAGGTCTGTGGATTATAGTATGGTTATCCTGTATTATACGGCTAATATCTGCTTATACATGAGGATATTCAATAATAAAACTAGTAATGTTCAACTGGGAGAAACTTTTCTTCTTCCTCTTCTTCTTATCTCTTCTTCTTCGTCAATGTCCAAAGACCCTAAGACAAGTCACATGGATGGAATCTTCTCCTAGCTTCTTCCAAGGGAACCTGTATCCATTTACCAAAGAAACCACACCCTTTTCTTTCTTTCTTTCTTTCTTTCTTTCTTTCTTTCTTTCTTTCTTTCTTTCTTTCTTTCTTTCTTTTTATTCATTTTACATCTTGGTTGTAGCTCCTTCCCTCCTCTTTTTCCACTCTGTCCTCCCTCCTCTCTCTCTCCTTTGCCTCAGAAAAGTGAAGCCCGCTACCCACCCACACAGGAAGAGGAGCTTCAAAATGCATAATGTAAGAAAGATTTAGGTATTGAAGGATGTAACTTATTATCTGTCATTCAAAAAAAAAACCTACCTGATTTAGATTATTGGTTGGCAATGTATGGTAAGTTCAGAAATGTCTGGGGAGACAGTGAAGAGCTGAGTAAAGAATGTCATTTCTTGGAGTCAGGCAGGCACTTGAAGATACACATTAAAATTATTCATATCCTATTTGAAGAGAAAAAAGGGTAGTTAATTTTCATGAACTCCAGTGTTTTCTCTAATAATGTATGCAATCTAAGTATTGCAGTACACAGTAAATACAATAAGCATTATTTTGAGAAGGGGCGGGGTTGAGACATCATTTTGTGTAGGTTAAGCTGTCTTTGAACCCAGTGTGTAGATGAGGATGACCTTAAACTCCTGATCTTCCTGCCTCCAATTACCAAGAGCTGAAACTGAAGGAGTATGCCACCATCCCCAGGACATGATTCAGTATCTGTACATGGCTCTAAATACGCAAAAATAAAACTCAGTTCTCAATTTAGAAAACAATAACAACAGCACAAGCATTATAACCTTCAACAGAAAAATCCCAAAGACCACTTCAATTGATGAATGCTTGTTTTTTTCCTTGTCATCATCATGTTGAGGTAAAGCTTACAGTCCATAGCACCAATTCAGTGTTTCCTCTTGATTTGAAGGACTTTGTAAATTGCTTTAAAACCATGACTTGCTTCTGGAATGAATGCAACCCAAGCACGGAAGTGAACTTGGTTGCTCCTATAATGAATCACACATCACTTTTCAATATCCCAGTTACTTATATTTAAAAGTCTTGCTTAAGACAAAGGTCACTGTTTTGTGTTTTCAGCAAAAGGAGAACTTTAGCTGATTCCAGAGAACAGATGCACTTTGTTACTGCGGTGATTTGTTTGGGGCACTTTAATTCTCGAGCTTCATTCCAAAAATGGACTCATCTTGTCACTTAATAGCATCCTACCACGGAAGCTGCCTGGCTGTTTCTAGGAAGGACTAATCCATTTCAGCACCAGCTGCAAGACGGACACTCCAGGGGAGCAGATGTGTGGTCTTCTTTGTGATTACTTTCAGCTCTTGCTTTGCCCTTTACTGTCTGTTTGAAATTTAACTTTAATGGAATCAGAATGGCATTTACCCAGGGATCAGCTCCAGATTGTGTGAAACTCACAAATAAAGGTTACAACATATTAAGTGTACTAATCGCCTCCTTTTTTTTTTGACAGAATTTGCTAATAGTTACCTTTGAGTGAGACCAATTAAGAAAGCCATGGCCTATCCTAAGATAAAAGTAATTAATCACCCCCTCTTCTCATATTGTCTGCTCACATCAATCACAAGTGTAGGCCAGACTGGGATTCCAAAATAACAACCCAGAATGGCACTAAGCATCCCATTCTATCAAGATATAAGAAGTAACAGAGAGTTGCCAACCACAAACCCAGCAGCAGAGACTGAGTAGACAGGTGGAAAGGCTTGTGTACAGTGCAGAAAGAAGAGAAAGGACTAACACTAATTTTGCTTTGCAAGGAATTAAGAAATATTCTGAAGCTCCAGAACTCAGCCCTGAATAAGACTCGAATACTTATGTTACTTTCAGTTGGCAAGAGCTAGCTTTGCTTTCTCAAATTCTTTAGAAATGTCATGAGGTGATGTTTATGTGTTTATTATTTAAACAATGGTCTCCAGAATTCCTTTGGAAGAATTACACTTCTTTGAGGCAATAACTTGATAACTGATTAAGGGGGAAAGCTCTACCAGAACCTTCTATTTTACTATCTTCTAGACTGGCAAGACATAGAACTTTTCCTCTGCCATGTTTGGAATGAAGTTCAGAAAATGAATAGAGAGAGGTATAGAGAACACCTGAACTAGGAGACTGCGCAATGTAGCAGGAAAGATGAATGGATAAGGAAAATGTGGCATATATACCCAGTGGAATTTATTCAGCCATGAAGGAGAATGCAATAATGTCATTTGTTGGGCAACAGTTGCTATTTGTTTAGTAAACTGTAGATAAATACAGTTACAATATTTCTTTAGCCTCAATCATCATCTCAACAATTATAATATATTATCTCACCTTTTAAGACTGTGGTGGTTAATCTCCACTGCCAACTTAACTGGATTCAAAATCACCTAGGAGATACACTTTCTGCTTGTGTCTTGAGGGTGTTTCAGAGAAGAACACCAGATAATGAACTGGAGCCCCAGGGTAAAAAGGAGAAACTGAGCTGGGTGCTAGCATTTCCTGCCTCTGCTTTCTGACTGTATTCAGTGTAACCCACTGATTCATAAGCCCTCTGTTCTCTAAGTTCTTGTATCCTGAGTAAGAGGAACGAATCGCATAGATAGAAAAGTATGAATGAAACCGTGAGGATGTTATTAATTAAAGGAAAGAAGAGAAAAACTCCTTGCTAAATGGAAAAGGACCTGAAGGGACTTGCCCTGATGTTCAGGTACGCATACCGTGAAATTATTGAACAAATGGGATGGTTGTATGCGTTAATAAATTCATCCGTAAACTAATGAAGTCTGGTCAAGGTCCCCTCAGGAAACTTATAAACATGAGTCTGCAATATCTATTTTATTTGAAAATAGGAAGATTAGTTGTAAAGAAGTAGGCATAACATTTAAGTGGTCCACATGGAGCAATTTCATGTGGCAGCCTTTCAGATGATGTAATCCTGCTAAACAAGCATCTGTGACCATTTCATCAGTAGAAAAAGAGACACCTTCAGCCCTCTCTCCCAGCCTGTTGTTGAATTGGTCTGTATCTTGTCTCAATGATGGTCAAAAAAGCAAACATTCACAGTTTATTGTAATGGCAAGTAAATGTAGTAAAAGTTATTATGTAAATTCTCCAGCTTTCTGGGTGGAAAGGGAAATAAAGTTTATCTCTTAAAACTGAAGGAAAATGGGTAGTAATTGGAAGTTTGAAGCAATCAAAGAGGAGAGAAATAGTCACCTAGCATATTGAGGGATAAGACTTCTTTCAAGGCACCACTTAAAAGACATCCTTGAAATTCAATGTCAAAAGGTAAATAAGACACCAGTGAGCTTCGTTTAGTGTTTTCTTTCTAACAACAGTAAGGAACAGGTGCAGCTACAGTTAGCAGGTGAAGGAGTGAACTAACCTTTGTCAAGTGCAGTGAAGCAAGAAAAAAACTTCAAGATCAGAAGGACTAACTGTGAATTTGAAGAGGCAAAGATGGCAGAACACCAGATGGTTGCTTCCCACTGGGGTAGAGGCATGCTTGAATTAATACCTGAAAGGTAGTGAGCTGGAAATATAAGAAAAACAGGCTGGGTTGGATACAATTCACATTTGGAAATGGTTCAACATATTGATAATTGTATACAGAATACGACCATGTGGACAATCATGTCTTTAAGCAATCTAGCTCCCATAAACTGATGAAAATCTTTACCATATGATCTACTTTAGTTATAACTATTGCATGTTTTGAAAGGACTATCTATCCATATGATAAGTGCCATGTATTAGACACTTGTGCATGAACAGGGAACAAGTGCTTCAAATATACAGTGCTGGTTGTAACATGTGCTCCACAGGCCTGTGTATGAAACCCCTGTTTATTGACCTCCATCTTGTTTACACAGCTTAGAGAAGTGGTTGAAACTACAGGGTCAGCTTAGTTTGCAGATGTAGTTACAGAAGGCTTGCCCTAAAAATCATATTAAATCCTGACTCCTTCACCCTCTCTGTTTCTTCCCTGCCTTCCAGGGTGAGCATCTTTCTTCTACCATAGAACATCTCTACCGTGATGCTCTGTGGAACCCCGGGTCCAACCAAAGTCAAAGCCAAAACAATCCTTCTCCTTCTAATTTGCTTATCTCATATATTTTTCTCAGCAATTAAAGTCTAAATAGGACATGTAGCCTGAGGCCAATACAATATTTGACTCTTTTGCTGCAAGCCAAGAAAGTGGCATTGTCAATCCAGACTACCCAAGGAAAGAAGGAAGGCTGCCTGGACTCTCCCTTGCCTCTCCAGAAACGTAAAAATAATCTTTCCTGATTTAATCTTCCTAATCTGTATTTTGAATGATCGTCATTCCCCAACTCCACACTGATAAGATGACATTTATATCCTCAAAAATACAAAAATAAATGATTGTAACAATTTTTTAGCCTCTTTGTTCTGACTTCATCTGTTCTTAAAATGATGATGTTCCATGTTTCCATTGAAATATTATTGCTAATCTAATTAAAGTGTTTCCAAGGCTATGTATTGTCTTCCCATGGACTGCTTTTTTTTTTAAAGCAAAACTATTTACTGTTTCCCACTTTGAGCCTGCCGGTCCTATCCACAGCTTCATCATTCTTTGTCGGGATCCCAACCACACCTAGTGCCCTGATGCTTGCTAGACACTCTGCTTTTTCACAATTCAGCTTTTGCAAAGACCTTTATCTTTCAGGAATGTCATCTCCATTTCCACCACACACATCTCCTTCTGTAGCAACAACAGTTAACACTTCACCTCAAGCATGCTCTTCTTCAAAAGCCTTGTTGAGGGTACTTAATGACTTTAAGGACTTCACCCATGTGCCCTTAGGCTTCCTGTTCCTTTCCATATTGAGGTGTTTCTCATGTTCAGAATGCTTGTTTATGGTTTGTCTTTCCTCTGAACCATGAACTTGTCTTTGCAGAACTTTTTTTTTTTCAGTTGAACATCACATTATTCTTAACTTGATTTTAGAGTACATGATGGGAAATCAATACAGATCATCTGAAGGAATGATTGACACTTAAAAAATCTTATCCGTATGGTGCTTCAGCTATGAGTACCCATGCTGTGGTTACAAAACTTGAAAATTCTGAGCATAGGTGTTAAATAAGAGTGCTTTTTGTAGTCTCCAGAGTATATACAAAAGGCTGGCAACACTGAGCTGTGTGTATACTAGGAATAAGGGCCCAATTAATCCAGTCAGGCTGGGGTCTACTAGAGTAAAGAATGTGACTGAGGGAAGATGCCTAAGACAGAGCAGAATGTTGTGTGTTCATATTATTTGCTAACAGTGAATATTTGGGTCTAGGATCAATAGCTTTCTTTCCTTAGTTGAAAAACTATGCTCTTTGGAGGGCAGGTTTGGGAGAAGATAAGGGAGGGACCCACAGCTGGGATACAAATTGAATATGTTGTAATAAATTATAATAATAATAAAAAAGAAAAATATGCTCTTTGAATTAAATATATAAAAGAGAAAGTGTATTTGTAATGACTTAGAGAAGTTCTAGCATTGTTACATGTCATTTTCTTATTTTTTAATTCATAAGGTAATATATTCACATGACATGTTTGGTAAAAGATTTCCAAGAGTGAAAAATACCAAACAAAATCAGACAATCATCACCTTAGGGATTAAAAACGTTAAGAGAATAAACTCTCTGACTTCACTGATTGCCTAGTTGCAGAAATCTGCCTTCATTCACTCAGCCAAAGGTCTTCAAATCCTAGTGGTTCCTTCACCTGGCCAACCAGGTCACATACAGAGATGTATATATCCTCACATAGTAGAGGATGCATGAGCACATGGACCTCCAGCATGATCTCCTTGTGTCTGCCTTTCTCTTCATCAATAAGCACCCAAAGATTCTCACAGTGGAACCAGGTAGGTGAGGACAATCTGGAATATTCCTACTGGGAATAGTGCTATCTCAGCACCTAGCTATACCACTCTTGGGCATATATCCAAAAGATGCTCAACCATACAACAAGGACATTTGCTCAACTATATTCATTGCAGCTTTATTCGTAATAGCCAGAATCTGAAAACAATCTAGATATCCCTCATCGGAAGAATGGATAAAGAAATTGTGGTACATTTACACAATGGAATACTCCTCAGCTATTAAAAACAAGAAAATCATGAAATGTGCAGGCAAATGGAGGAAAATAGAAAAAAAATCATCCTGAGTGAGGTAACCCAGAAGCAGAAAGACATGTATGGTATATACTCACATATAAGTAGATATTAGCCATATAATATAGGGAAAACATACTAAAATCTATAGACCTAAAGAAGCTAAACAATAAGGAGGACCCTAGGGAAGATGATTCAGAAGGGAAAACAGGATGGACACCAGAAATGGTAGAAGACAGGGAACAGGATGGTAGCTTACCAGAGATGTCCTCTAAAAGACTCCACCCAGCAGGGCATAGAAGCAGATGTAAAGACTCACAGCCAAACTTTGGACAGAGCACAGAGAGTCTTATGGAAGAAGGGGATATAAAAGAACCCAGAGGGGACAGGAGTCACACAAAGCCAAAATAATAAAAAATAGGGCCCAGGGGCCACTGCAAAGACCAAAGACCATGCATAGAGAGAACTTATAGCCCCCACTCAGATGTAGCCTATAGACAGTTCATTCTCCATGTGGGGTTCCTAGTAAGGGGAGAAGAGACAGTTCTGACATGAACTTGGTTTCCCGCTCCTGGATTACTTCTCTCTGGTGGGGCAACCTAGCCATCCCACAAAGGAATAGGATCCAGGCAGTCCTGATGGGACCTGACAGGCTAAGGTCAGACAGTAAGGGAGGAGTACGACTTCCACTATCAGTGGACTAGGGAAGAGGAATAGGGGAGGAAGAGGGTAGGAGGGTGGGACTGGAAGGAGATGAGGGGGGAGCCTACAACTGGGATAAATTGTAATAAGTTGTTAATAATAATAATTAATTAATAAGAAGAAATAGAAGGTGTGCTCTGAAACAGAGGGATAAAAGTAAGTATTGGTTCTTAAGGTTAATCATCTGTAGTTCTGTTTCACTTCATTCACTGTCTTTGAGTTGGGACTTAGTGCATACCTGGTATTGAAGTATGCTCACTAGGCCCTGGATATACCTAGAAGAAGCCATTGAAAGACAAGGGTGCCAAGGGAGGTCTTGCTGTTTGGAGGCAGAGTCTCTACTTCGAACTCACCAACTGTATTATTGGGCCAGTCTTTCAGCCCTATTTAGTTGTAACTTCCTCACTTATGAAATGAAGATTATGTCCCCATTAAGGGCTGTTGTGAATAGGAGCTGAGATCACACATATACTGTGCCTAATAAAGGCCTTAGCAGAGCTGCCAGTCAACAAAGAATACTCAGTCTCCCAAGGAGTTTAACAATCCACTAGGGACATAAAAATTTACATAATTAACCATAACAAAATGTTATAAATATAATTAAGCAAACCCTATGGGACTAAGTACAGGGACATAATTAATTCTTTTGGAAGGGGAGGAGGAAAGGTTCTACAGAGAAGACTGAACTCTATTAGCTGTTAACTTTCTTCTCTTCGCCTCTTTTACTATCAGAGAATGCACATGCTCTGGTAACTCACTATTAAAGGAAACCTTCCTGTGGTGCCCCACTCTCCTATAGTTAATTATTTCTTTCTATTTAAAGTACAACATGGAAAATTTGGGGTGTGTATGTACAGTGGAAGTTGTTTATAATTTCTGTGATCTGATATGCATTCTTTTTTTCTTTTTCTCAATTTTTTATTTATTACAAATCCCCTCCCAATCCTCCCCTCCCTCTCTCATCTCCTCCCATGCCCCTCCTCCAGTCCACTGATAGGGGAGTTCTCCTTCCATCTGTCCCTAATTATCAGGTTTCGTCAGTACTATCTGCATTGTCTTCCTCTGTGGCTTGGTAAGGCTGTGCCCACCTCAGGGGGAGGTGGTCAAAGAACCAGCCACTGAGTTCATGTCAGACAGAGACAGTCCCTGTTCCCCTTACTAGGGAACCCACTTGGACACTGAGTTGCCATGGGCTACATCTATGCAGGGGTTCTAGTTATCATCATGCATGGTCCTTGGTTGGAGTATCAGTCTCAGAAAAGACCCCTGTGCCCAAATATTTTGGTTCTGTTCCTCTCCTTGTGGAGCTCAAGTATTCTTTCTACTTCAATACCTTCTACACTGTTGACTACTCTGTAGATATCTTTAAAAGCTTCTTTTCTTGGGCAAGCACCTAGCTTTGGCTTTCTTTCTTTCCAAATTCTCCCTTTTAAAATCTCATCTATTTTTAAATTATTTTATTATTATTATAATCATTTATTGCAATTTTTCTAGCCCTTTAACTTTATTATGTATGCCACAATGACTCTCAGGTTTGTATTTGCAACGTTTATTTCCTTCTAAAGCACATAATATATATTCAACGGCTGATTTGAAATAACTATATGCATGTCTAACAAGCTTTCTAAACACAAGCCTACTATATAATGATTTCTCCAAACTTCCCTTAACAAAACAAGTACAACAAAATATAACCCCTTAGCGGTACAGAATTTGCTGGTATAGGCAACAACCTCACTTATATTCTCATTATTGAAGAAGAAAGAGAAATTGAAGAGGAAAGAGAAAGAGGAAGGAAGAAGGAAAATGCTTATTCTTTGTTAGATTGTAAATGATAATATCAAGAGTTGTTCCTAATTTTATTTGTTTGTACATCAGCTATTTTTGATCCATCACTAAGTCCAGTTGACTCTACTACCTTCTTCATTTTCCTCCACATCCTTTGTAACTGCTATTGCTACCTCTATGGTAGTCTATGGTGTTGTGATTAATATTTATTATTGATTTATCTTTTAGTTAAACAGCGATTATTCCTAAACCAGCTGTATACCCAAATCACCACACAGAGACTAGAATTTATTTTGTTATCCTAGAGCACAATTCTGGGCAATAATTACTCCATAGTAAACCTCCAAGCCTACATAGCTTCCTCCCTTTCAGATTTCCCACATTATACTTGCTTTTAGCCATATCTTAGTTCTGGTTCATCTTTCCTGGTGGCTCCAAGTCCTGCCCTCACCCAATCTCTCTTCTGACTCCACCCACTTGCTTCTTTCTGCTCCCCTCTGGACCAGCTTGCCCCACCCTATCCTCTCCATTGCTCAGCATTGGCTGGTTGCTTTATTGACAACACAGAGAACAAATGGCATGTTTACACAAACTTGAGACAGACGATGCTTAGAATAAACATCACAATGCAATTTTGGGATTGAAACCAGATAGGAGGTAGAGAAATCAGCATTTGAATGAACAAGGATAAATTGTATACATTCAACAAGAACATTATACCAACACTATGGTTATCACCTAGATCCATATAAGAGCAAAATATTATTAGATACTTTTCTGTAACGGTGATTTAAAATATAAATAAGTACAAAATGAAAACCACCATGACAAATGCAGTTTATAAAAGAGGAAGTTTGTTTTGGTTTATGGTTTTAGAAGGACAAAAGTCAATCATGGAGGAACAAGTGGCAGGACAAAGATGCTGAGAGCTTATATACTGAACTGCAAGAACAAACCAGCAAACGCAAATTGAAGTAACAAAAGCCCTTTAATCTCAAAACCCTCTGCTCAGGGGAGAAGAGAGATGGGGAGAAGGGGAAGAAAGGAGATTAAGGATGGGAAACTGAGATCTGGATGTAATATATGAGAGAAGAATAAATTTAAAAATAAAGAAAAAGAGTGGAGACGATCCAAGATGGCTGCTCTGGGAGGACACTGTGACTGAGCAGTGTTGGCACAGTGACCAGGAGACGGAACTCTGGGACCTAAAACACCAGCATTTGTGATTGCCAGGTGAGCAGAATTCCTACAGTGAGGAAATCAAGCAGAAAAGTCCTAGGGACACCCAGTTATTCCCCAGAAAAAACTCCAGGTGACTGGCTACACATAGCCCTGATCTGAACATGCAGCTACACTGGGCGCCTCCAGCCGCCATTACAGACTGGATCACACAGTCGCCAGGACAGACTTAGAAGCCCCCAGATACCATCTCAGACCCTGGTGCACAGGCCCTGGCCCAAAGAAGGAGGCTCCAAGTCTCCACACCAGAGGGAAGCTCTTAGCAGCAAGCTCAGGTCAGAGAGTGGAGCCTCCAGACCAGAGCAGTGGCCCCAGCTGCCATCTCAAACCAAGACACTCAGCATCTGACACACAATGAGGAGCCAAGCCTCCAGACTAGAGTGGCAATCAGACTGTGGTGCACACAGCTTCTAGCACAGAGCATGGACGAGACATACAGATCCCACAACAGAACTAATCTGAGGCAACAACACACAATCTCAAACCACTGGAACTCACTGATCTTCTTGAAGAATACTCTAGACACCAGAGATTGACAGTTCCAGTCTGAAGTTCAGCCTCAAAGCACAAACAGCTCATTGACTATATATAAACAAATGGCCAAAGGTCAACATAAGAACTCACCCAACAAAAATCAGGACACCATGGCCCCACCAGAAACACCCAAAAGCAATGGAGATTTTAATTCAACACAGGAAAATTATCTTAAAGCTATACTTATGCACTTATTAGAGGAACAAAAAGAGGAAATGAACAAGGCCATCAAAGAAATTCAGTAGAATATAACTGCCCACATAGAGGAACAATTAGAGAAATATAGAGAGGAAACAAACAAAAAAACAGGAGCCACATTTAATCAGATGATGGAAATGACACAAAGCATGAAAAGAGAATTAGAATCTATAAAGAAAACACAAACAGAGCAAAACCTGGAACTGGAGAACTTAGAGAAAAGATCAGGAACCACAAAGGTAAGCATCACCAATAAAATACAAGAGATGGAAGAGAGAATCTCGGGAGCTGAAGATACACTTGCTGAAATGGATTCCTCACTCAAGGAAAAAATAAAATCTGAAAAGTCCCAAACACAAAACATCCAAGAAATCAAGGACGCCATGAAAAGACGAAACCTAAGAATAATTGGAATAGATGAAAAAGAAGATTCCAGCCTCCAAGAACCAGAAAATATTTTTAAGAAAATCATATTATTACTTCTCACCCTGTGCCAAAGGCTTGGTTGTGAGTCTTAATATCTGCTTTGATACATTGCTATATTGATTCTTCCACAGGCCCTCTTTGGTATGCTCCTGTCCTGTTGGTTGTTTTCTCCTCCATTAAATGTCCATACCATTTGTTCATCTAAACGAGCATTGATCATACCAACCTGGGTCCTCCTTCTTGTATATCTTCCCTAGGTGTATAAATTTCAGCATGACCTTCCTATCCTATAGGTCTATATAAGTGAGTATATACCATGTTTCTTTCCGCTTTTGGGATACCTC
>CM053763.1:19415447-19453270 GCA_028658305.1 Pachyuromys duprasi
AAAGGAGGAAATCATGAAATTTGCAGGCAAATGGTGGGACCTGGAAATGATCATCCTGAGTGAGGTATCCCAAAAGCAGAAACGCGTACATGGTATATACTCACTTATATAGACCTATAAGATAGGATAAACATACTGAAATCTATACACCTAAAGAAGATAAACAAGAAAGAGGACCTGGGGTAAGAAGATTAATTCTCACTGAGAAAGTCAAATTGGTTGTACATTGGATGTAGGAGAAAACAAGTAACAGGACAAGAGCCTACCACAGAGGGCCTCAGAAAGACTCTACCTAGCAGGGTATCAAAGCAAATATTAAGAAACATAACCAACCCTTTGGCAGAGTGCAGGGAATCATATGAAAGAAGGGGAAGTTAGTAGGACCTGGAAAGACGTGCGCTCCGCAAGGACCAAATATATCAGGGTACAGGGGTCTTTTATGAGACTGTCTCTCCTACCAAGGACCATGTATGGATATAACCTAGAACCTCTGCTTGTATGTAGCAAATGGTAGTTCACTACCCAAGTGGGTATACTAGTAAGGGGAACAGGGACTATTTCTGTCATGAACTCATGGCTCTTCGATCCCCCCAACCTCCGAGGGAGGAGCAGCCTTACTAGGCCACAGAAGAGGACATTGCAGCCAGTTCTGAAGAGACCTGATAAGCTAGAGTTAGATAGAAGGGGAAGAGGTCCTCCCCTATCAGTGGACTTGGAAAGGGGCAGGGAGGAAATGAGGGAGGGAAGGGTGGGATAGGGAGGGAATGCAGGAGGGGGTTACAGCTGACATACAAAGCATACAACCTGTGATTAATATAAAATAAAAATCTTAAGAAAAAAGAAAAAAGAAAAAGAGTGGAAACGAAAGAGAACACTTTAGCAGCTATTCAGGACTCCGCTTAACAGAGCAGGAAGGACACAACCAAAGAATAAAATATCATTCACAGAATGATCATAAAATTAAATAAAATAGAGCATCCAATAGAAAAAATAAATATATTGAAGATGTAATTATCATAAAATACAGATTACATCATACTTCTCTCTTTTTAGAGCTTACATTGTCTTCTCATTTCAATTGCAAAATAAATGCTCTGCCAACAGCTAGACAACTGTATACTATATATATACCCATCAAATTGTTTTTTTTTCTTTATTTAATTGCAACTTTGTCCCCAATCCTTACAGACTTGGTCTCACCCATACTGCTTATGTTTCAGAGGTCTGATCCAATTTCTTCTCCTCAACAGTTGAGTTCCATGACCCCCACTGCCACTACCAGGGATCCACTTTCTATCCTTTCACTAAACTCTACATCTTTTCAATGTATACTCCTTTTTAAATGATGCTACTTGTGTGCTTGTTTTTACCTCCCTTCTCTTGTGCTGTGTTGTTTACTGATGTGTCTCTGGCACTCAGATCAGCACATGACACTTCATAAACATTCACAGACTTTTTGCTCAATGAATGAAGGAATATGTAAATGGAGTTCTGGAATCATTAAGCAAGCAGCACTGTTGAATATATTAAATTAAAAATAAATTATAGTATCCTTTATGGCGTTATCTATGCTTTTTTTTAAACATTTTTAAGAAATGTTCAACGTCCTTAGCCATCAGGGAGATGCAAATCAAAATGACCTTGAGATTTCACCTTACACCCACCAGAATGGCTAAGATCAAAAACTCTAGTGACAACGCATGCTGGAGAAGTTGTGGAGAAAGAGGATCCCTCCTCCATTGCTGGTGGGAATGCAAACTTGTACAACCACTCTGGAAATCAATTTGGCGCTTTCTTAGACAATTAGGAATAGTGATTCCTCAACACCCAGCTATACCACTCTTAGGCATATATCCAAAAAATGCTCAAGTACACAACGCGGACATTTGCTCAACCATGTTCGTAGCAGCTTTATTCAAAATAGCCAGAACCTGGAAACAACCCAGATGTTCCTCAGTTAAGGAATGGATACAGAAATTGTACTTTTACACAATGGAATACTACTCAGCAATTAAAAAGGAGGAAATCATGAAATTCACAGGCAAATGGTGGGACCTGGAAACAATCATCTTGAGTAAGGTATCTCAAAAGCAGAAAGACACACATGGTATATACTCACTTATATAGACCTATAAGATAGGATAAACATACTGAAATCTATACACCTAAAGAAGATAAACAAGACAGAGGACCTGGGGTAAAAGGATTAATTATCTATGCTTTTTAAATCCACTGGCATTTGTATTTGAGAATATGTCATTGGGAGAAATCGCTGGTGAATTTGGGGTTTGACTCACAATCTGTGGGCTCTTGGAAGAGTTCTTGGGTAATTGTAAATAACAAAGGCATAATTCAGGCTGCCAGTGCACTTCACCAACACTGGAAGGCGCTGGACACAGAACATCACATAAAAGCATTCATTTACATTAAGTGAGGATAAGAACAAATTTTTTTCTCCTAGAAGTATGAGAATGTCAAAGCCAAGAAGAATATTTGTATGTCTTCAAGTGTTAAAAGCAAGTGTGCCCATTTTATAGAGAGGTAGTTCTATCAATGCAAGTGGCTGAGAGAAACACAGCCACATTCAAAGGGAGCCAGAAATAAAGTGTGCCCTCCTGGAGGAACCTCAAATGCCATAGACAGAAGCATTTGTGCTAAGAAAGTTCTGGTCATACTAAGAGCAACATCCAGTCCCTCTGCTGCTATAGATTGGTGATTGTTGCTTTGGTGAAGACCCTGGCATGCTAGCTGTCTTCCACAACTCTCCAGTTACTGAGGGCTTTTAACAGGGAGCCCTGAAGCTCTGATTTCATCTTTCTTCTGTGAAAGAGACTGTATATGTTTATGTTCCTGTGAATGGTAGGAATACCTATCTCCCACAAAAACTCATCTCAATGATACATATTCATCCACTGCTGAGACCAGGAGTCTTGACAACTGCGCTGCCTATGCCATCATATTGTCACCTAACACGTCCTCTACCTTACCAGTGCCCAAAACAACCTCATCTCTAGATTATGAGTCTTTAATCCAACATTAGATGGTCATTGGCACTGTTAAAAGGACACTGAATTAGCACTGTCATGTGAGGTTCTGTCATTATGAGCTGTTTTATACAACAATCATGACTTATACTCACTCTTCCTGTTTTTGTTAGCTTTCCAGATGATTTATGAGTTCCATATTCAGGATGCAAGCAACAGAATAGGGACAGTTTGTGTTCTGCATCTCCTTCCATTGTGCTAATACTGCAAATCAGGAGATACCACACACACACATGTACAAGACACACACACACATGTACAAGACACACACACACACAGACATACAGACATACAGAGAGAGAGAGACATAAAAATACACAGAGAGACACACACACATACAGACATACACATGCATAAGACACACACACAGAGATCCTAGGATAAGTACCATCAAACAAGTCAAGCAAGGCCACCATGTTTTCACATTTTTTGTTCTTTCTTTCTTTCTTCCTTCCTTTCTTTCTTTTATGTATATGAATACTCTATTTGCAAGTTGCCAGAAGAGGGTATCAGATCACATTTTAGATGGTTGTGAACCACCATGTGGTTGCCAGGAATTGAACTCAGGACCTCTGGAAGAGCAGAACAATGCTTGCAACCACTGAGCCATCTCTCCAGTCCTGAAGGCCACCTTTGATGTATCTAAGAATGGGGGATAAATCCTTTTAAATAAATTTCAAGGCTAACTCAAATCAGTTTAGAAGCCAGAAAAAAAAATTGTCATGAAACTGATAAAGTCAGAAGTGTCAGATATTTTTCAGCAAGACAATGAACAGTGGCATGCATTAGCTCTTTGCAAGCCATTGGCTTTCCTCTGTCATCCCTTCAGGACCTTGGAGCAGCAGTTCTGCTTGGCTTGGCCATTCCATAACTGCTTCCGAGCATCTTGCTAATACAGGTTTACTTGCCCTCTTATCCATCCAGTTCTTATTGCTTCCCCACTGACATATAAACCATCAGAATGCCCACCTACAAAGGCAACAGCCATCACCCAAGCTTGTTTCTTCCTTGGCAATAATGTGAGATCAGTAAAGTGACTACACTCAGTCCATTTTTGGGGGGTGGGGGGAATAAAAACTAACCAAGTATGGGGGAAAGAGGCTATTGTATTATATACCTGCATTATCAATGGAATGGGCCACCATTATTTATGTTTATGCAGAGATTCAAAGATCAGAAGAAGAGTGGAAAATTTTAACATTCAAAGAAGGCTTCTATTGTACCCTGACTGGAGTTTGTTGACCTTGGAAGGCAGTGGCCAAGCCAGGTGAAAACCAGGAATTGATTGAAAGCAGTTGATGAGAGCTTTAGCAGGTTTTTCTGTTAGGTCCTAAATTGGATATGAGAACAAAAATTAAGGTCTATGCATTTGTTATTTGTTTTTGTTTTATTGAGTTTTTGTTGTTGTTGTTGTTTTGAAACAAGGACTCATGAATCCCAAGTTGACCTTAAGTCACTACCTCCACCTCTTTAGTTCAAGGTTTACATGCTCTTGACATGAGGCTCCTAATACGTACTGCTGAAATTAAACCTAGCCAGGGCATCTTGTACACTAGGTAGGCACTCTAAGTGAGCCAAATCTTTAACTGTAAGGACAGAAATTAAGAATGTCATCAGTTATCAGTTAAATCCTAGTCATTTGTGGCCACTTGTTACCAGAACTATTCTTTGGCTTCTGGAATGTCCCACTGACCTCCTGGAAGTCTGACTTATGATTCTCCAGATTGGCTACTATAGGTAGGAGGGGTATATTCCTGTGTAGAGTGCTGGAGGTTATGGGTCAAAGTTCAGTTGTAGTATTGATCTAGTCATTATCCAGTTGTCTATTTAGTTTCTCAAATTATTAAAAAGTAGCTATGATGTTACTTAATCTTCTGTTTTTTTTAATCTGTTCCACATACCAACCACACGGATAGCTCACAAACAAACTGACAACATTATTCATTAAATATGACTCTTTAAATATTTACCATTAGAAATATTTCATAGATATATACACTGAGTGCTGAGAATATTCTTCATACTTTTCTTGCTACTTCACTTCCTCCTCTTTAATGCATTTTGTTCCCCCTAGAGAGTTTCATTTTTTTCCTCTTTGATAGGAAATTTTTTAAATTTATTTATTTTTATATTAATCACAGGTTATGTACTTTGTATCCCAGCTGTAGCCCCCTTCCTCATTCCCTACCACTCTCCCCATCCCTCCCTCATCTCCTCCCTGCCCCTTTCCAAGTCCGCTGATAGGGGAGGACCTCCTCCCCTTCCGTCCGACCCTAGCTTATCAGGTCTCTTCAGGGCTGGCTGCAATGTCCTTTTCTGGGGACTAGCAAGGCTGCTCCTCCATGGGGGTGGGGGGAAGGTTGAAGAGCCAGCCAGTGAGTTCATGAGTTTCATACATATGTGTATATTATACATATGTACATACACATACAGATAACATATATTATATATTATGGCATATGGTGTAGATGTACACACACACACATATATATGTATATGTGTATATATATGACTATGTATATGTATGTATATATATATATATATGACTTTATGCATCTATATAAAATCTAAGAACCACCAGCAAAGAAAACATACTATGTTTGCCTTTTTAAGATTGGCTTATTTTGTTTAATATGGTTATTGTTATTTCCTTGCAAACAACAAAACTTTATTCATTGTGGCTGAAAAAAATGTATTCAGCTCAAGACTGAGCACTGTTAGAGCCAGCCTTTGTAATTTAGACAATCATATTTCCTCCATGAGATGACCAGGCCTCGGAAAGACCCAGAGGAACACAGCAAATATATTTCATAGTTTTAGTCCCTGGGCTAAGAATCCTTAATGAAGGTCATATGAAGTCCAGAGCTGCAGGCCTGGCAGCATTTTGTGCTTATAGGAGCTGTTTCCATGCTGCTTAGAAAATTTTTCCTTGTACCTTACCCCTTCTAAATGTGTTATTACAGTATGGAGGCATACAATAAATTTTTTTTTGTACAAACTCACAGATCATACCCTGCCTCAGGGAACAATGGCCAGATACAGGTTTATCAACACTGCATGCTTAACTGTCACTCAGGATTCCACAGTGCCACATTCCCCACCTTGGCTTTAAATCTGTGGTTAATTTGAATCGCAGTCTTGCTTTCCTTATCTCTAGTTCTCCTCCAGGGATCTTATCAATACGTGTTTATATGTAATAAGGATTGGGAACTTTATTTTCTTACCAGTTGATGGTAGCATTTGTCACAGAGGGGTGATAAACTAAAGTGCAAAAGACAAAGCAGAACCCCTGCTTGTAGTAGAAGCTGAGAGTTCTGCAGGCCTAACTAACTAGGCACACTTCCAAAGACAGCAGGGGAATTACTTTTCATTATGTTAGAAAGTAGAGGAAATGATGGCAAAAGACAGAAAGCAAGAGAATTCCTTATAACGCCTTGCAGCTTTCCAAAACACTTTTCAACCTAAACTAACAAAATTCTTGTTGTTGTTGAAATTTTTGTGGAAACCAATGAACAGGTGAGAGAGAGAGAGAGAGAGAGAGAGAGAGAGAGAGAGAGAGAGAGAGAGAGAGGAGGGAGAGAGAAAATATCAGCTCTACTTATTTTATTGTCTATTATGACGCTTTGGTTTCTGGGGTCTTGTTGGCAGTAGAAGGACTCTATCCTCTAAAGTCAAAAGCTTACCAGAGATGGTAAATGCCTACTAGTGTGGTTTTCAGAAGCAAACCAACCAAGCCAGATCACATCCCTCAAATCCCTCCATCATCAAACATTTTGTGCTGTGGGCTTCTATTTGTACCCAGGACCAAGCAAGATCTACACAGCCAATGACATCATCACAGCCTGCTGAGCCTACTTACCCAGCATTGCCTGTTTCTCCAAAAGGAAACCTGGGCAACACCTTTGGTACAATTTCCCCACTTTCCTAGGTGTCTGCCCCCTAGGTCCTCTCCCTGCATGGTCCATGGTTGGTGCATCAGTCTCATGGTTGGTCCTGGATCAGTGCTTGCCTATATGCTTGCAGCAAGCATGGCCATCTTCTTAGGCTCTATGGGTAGTACACGATCTTTCCCATGGCATTGACTCTCTGAATCCCTGGCCTTTTTGTAGCTCAGATTTTTATATTAACAGAATCTGATCGTGCCAGTGGAAACAGTCCAAACAAAAGTAAATGGAAATATGTTTTGAATATACTGACACTGCTGAATTCTCAGAGCAGGAACTGGGGCTGGCTAAATTTCCTTTAACCTCTGACGAGAAAGGAAAGCCTACACTAGCTTCAGATGGATGTATCTTCACTTCACCCTTAACATCACTCATCTCTGTTTTTTCCTGGAGTGAACGACTCACCCCAAAAATTAACCCCTAATATTTCTTTGTCACAGCACCAGACATTCTCATACATACACAAGACTGACATGCAGATTGTTCCTGACTATAGTCCTGCTGACTTCACATAGTTCACGGATGATACACACGCAGTATTTTCGTCCATCTTTTCCCAGGCTAGTCTTCAGTCATATGGTCTCTTGGGAGCTGGGGCAAGGAAATAGAGCCACAGCTTGACCACACAGAAGGAAACAACTGATGCCACAAATCACTGTATGCTAAGTACAAAGTTCAGGAGGTTAGGTTATATGCATTAAATGCATTTGCTACTTCATATTTTCAGCACACATGGGATAGGTGGTGTCCCGTTATAAGTTACAGAGCATCCATAGGAGGAAGATATCTGAAAGATCCATGACTGCATCTCTGAAACACAGTACAAATTTTTTAATTTTAAAAAATGTTTTACAGTTTATTCATTTTATATCCTGATTATAGCCCCCTCCCTCATCTCCTTCTGGTTCCACTCTCTCTCCCTCTTTTCCCCTGTCCCATTTCCCTAGTCCAGAGAAAGGGGGAGTCCTCTTCCCCTGCCATCTGATGCTAGTTTATCAAATCTCATTAGGACTTCCTGGACCTTCTTCCTCTATGGCCTGGCAAGGCCACCCCACCAGGGGAATGATCAAAGAGCAGGCAACTGAGTTCATGACAGAAACAGCCCTTGCTCCTCTTACTCACACACACACACACACAGACACACACACACACACACACACAGAGAGAGAGAGAGAGAGAGAGAGAGAGAGAGAGAGACAGAGACAGAGAGAGAGACAGAGAGAGAGACTGAGTTTCCTATTGGCTACATCTGAGCAAGGACCCTAGGTCCTCTCCCTGCATGGTCCATGGTTGTGCATCAGTCTCTGCAGGAACCCCGGATCAAGAATTGTTGTCTTTGTTAGTCTCCTCATGGAGCTCCTGTCCCTTCCTGGTCCTTCTATCCGCCACTTCCTCCACAAGACTCCCTGTATGCTGCCCATAATTTGGCTGTAAATCTCAGCATTGCTATTGGGTGGAGCCTCCACCATTCAACAAGGACATTTGCTATGTTCATAGCAGCTTTATTTGTAATAGCCAGAATCGGAAAACAACCTAGAAGTCCCTCAACTGAATAATGAATACAGAAATTTTGGCACGTTTACACAATGGAATACTACTCAGCTATTAAAAATGAGGAGCTCATGAAATTTTGCAGGCAAATGGATATAAATGGAACTAGAAAAGATCATCCTGAGTGAGGTAACCCAGAACAAGAAAGACATGCATGGTATATACTCACTTAGAAGCAATTATTAGCCATATAATATAAGATAGCCATACTAAAATCTACAGACCTAAAGAAGCTAAACAACAAAGAGAATGCAAGTAGGATGTTAAAACTCATTTAGAATGTCAAACAGCATAGTGGAAGAGAGGGAACAAGATGGGAGCCTACCATGGAGGTCCTCTGAAAGGCTCCACAGCAGAAATATTTAATCCTGCATCTTTATTGCATTCTGACTTGAACTTAAAGATGGTAAAGAATACAGTATTTTTCTCATAGGACAATTTGCCTTTAATAATAAGGGCATACTTAATAAAATTAGCTTCATATTCGAAAAGAACTATAAAAAGGTAGCATGAAAACAGTAATTATTTCATTAAATTTCTTAACATCTAGGCAAATATTTTAGCTGTTATAAATTCCCTTTATACACATCTTAGACCTTTTCAAAAAGAGAAAAGTCTAGCGCATTTAAGCTGTTATAAATCCCTTTTATGTATACCTCAGAGCTCTAAAATATGAAAATGTCAAGACGAAAAATTATGAGTATGTTAAAGCTAGAATTCTAAGTCACTGAAAATGTGAGTAACTTTAACAGTACTTGTATATGATAGAAATTATCTCAATTTTCCCTTTTTAAATGAGTTGAGTTTTAGAATAAACAAAATTATGCTACATTTATTCTTATTTTTGATTCATTATAAATTGAAAGTACATTGACTGTATTTGGGGATGTAATACTTTATTCACAGATGTATGCAAATCAAATATGCACACAACTAATATTTTCTAATTTTAAATATATTCACACATGCCTTTGACAAAGGATTTAAGCACATTTGAAAAATGCTTCATGGAGAACTAAAAATAATTATATATACCTATATGCGTTTGTTCTTTTTTTATGATCAGGCAGTTCTTTATTATTATTATTATTTAAAATTTATTCACTTTGTA
Organism: Pachyuromys duprasi; assembly: GCA_028658305.1. NCBI lineage: Eukaryota > Metazoa > Chordata > Mammalia > Rodentia > Muridae > Pachyuromys > Pachyuromys duprasi. The sequence continues at coordinate 19,425,098 of CM053763.1, forward strand.
TCCCAATTGTAGCCCCCTCCCTCATTTACTTCTAAACCACCTTCCCTCCTGCTTCGTCACTTATGCCCCTCTCCTAGTTCACTGAAAGGCAGAGTCCTCCTTCCCTACTATCAAGTCTTATCAGGACTGCCTGGATCCTCTTCACTATGGCCTAGTAAAGGTACCTCACAAGGGGGAGATGATCAAAGAGCAGGCAACTGTGTTCCTGTCAGAGACTACCCCTGCTTCCCCTTATTAGGGAACTCACTTGGAAACTGAACTGCCTATGGGCCAGACAAATGTATACATTTTAGTGATAAATTGGTTTTTATTTTTATTCTACTCTATCACGTATTTTGGCATTATTTTACAATTTTTGCCTGATCCAGTATGAAAGGTTGAATGTTTATTACCAATGTAGGCTGTAATACACTAAGAAAATAGAAATTAAAAAAGCGTTTGTTCTTTTTTTATGAGTCATTAACGATAAGTCATCAGACAGATAAAAATATGTAGGTTTATTTTTATTTTTCAAACCAAATTTTCTGGGAAGACCTTTTGTTTCTTCATCATTTTTTTATTTTTTTATATTAATTACAGTTTATTCAGTTTGTATTCCAGCTGAAGCCCCTCCCTCATTCCCTCCTAATCCTGCCTTTCCTCCCTCTTTTTCTCCTATGCCCCTCCCCCAGTCCAATGGTAGGTGTTCTGTTCAGGAAGTTGTCTCCTGTGCCAATGAGTTCATGGCTCTTCCCCACTTTTTCTTCTAACAGGTTTAGTGTGTCTGGTTTTATGTTGAGGTCTTTGAACCACTTGGATTTTAGTTTTGTGCATGGTGATAAATATGGATCTGTTTTCATTTTTCTACATGTAGACATCCAGTTAGACGAGCACCATTTGTTGAAGATGCTATCTTTTTTTCCATTGTATGTTTTTTGCTTCTTTGTCAAAAATCAAGTATCCCTAGGTGTGTGGACTTATTTCTGGGTCTTTTATTCTATTACATTGACCCACCATTCTGTTTCTCTACCAGCATCATGCAGTTTTTATTACCAGGGATAGTGATGCCTCCAGATGATCTGTTGTTGTACAGGATCGTTTTGGAAATTCTGGGTTTTTGTTTCTCCGTATGAAGTTGAGAATTTTTCTTTCAAGATCTGTGAAGAATTGTGTAGGTATTTTGATGGGAATTGCATTGAATCTGCAGATTGCTTTTGGCAGGATGGCCATTTTCACTATGTTAATTCTACTAATCTATGAGCATAGGAGATCTTTCCATCTTCTGCTATCTTCTTTGATTTCTTTTTCAGAGACTTGAAACTTTTTAAATAGGTCTTTTACTTGCTTGCTTAGAATCACGCCAAGGTACTTTATGTTATTAGTGACTACTATAAAGGGTGTTGTTTCCCTAATTTCTTTCTCAACCATTTTTCTGTGATATACAGGAGGGCTTCTGATTTTTTTGAGTTGATTTTGTATCTAGCCACTTTGCTGAAGGTGTTTATCAGTTGAAGGAGTTCTCTGGTTGAATTTTTTTGGGTTGCTCTTGTATACTATCATATCATCTCTAAATAGTGATACTTTGACTTCTTCCTTTCCGATTTGTACCCCCTTGATCTCCTTTAGTTGTATTATTGCTCTAGCTAGGACTTCAAGTACTATTTTGAAAATATGTGGAGAAAGTGAGCAGCCTTGCCTTGTCTGGGATGAGATTTTTATATGATGTATGCTATTCAAGTTTTTTTTAAGATTTTGAAGAAAATGGCTGTGTAGTGCTACATGCCTGTCACACATTTAAAACCAGTAGTCTGGAAGTGACAGCAGAGAAATAACTGAGTTTTAACACGGTGATTTCCAGTCTGGTTTGAGCTACAGAGTAGGATCTTAAGTCAAAACCCAAATATTAAATATTTGTGGATACTTGACCTGGTTTTCAATATATGCCCCACATATGTCAGACAAAGAAGTTTCTGCCTTTGTTTTCTTTGCATTGTTGTTGTTTTGAATTTTAAAAAGTGCAGAATTAAGAATAAAATGTTCATGGCTATCAATGGATGCCAAGAATTCTCCAGAGGCAAGCACTACAACAAATAATCTAACTATGTCTATTGTGACATATCAGAAGATGTCATTGTATACAGAACCCACCCACACTGTGTGGAACTTGAGTTGGTTTCTATACTTTGAAAGTCATAGAACAGTATGTGGCAAAACACTGTACTTTCACAATTTCTGGGAGTTTCCTTTTTGGTTTTTGTTTGTTTATGAAATCACAGTAAATAAATCAAAAATCCTTTCAAACAAATTGAAGACCAATGCATAACTAGTGGAAAGGATTATAAGCTTATGATTATAAAACAAATAATTGAAAGGAAAACATTGAGTTTAAAGACCAAAATTGTCTTTTCCCAAGGATTAGTAAAGGCTCTGATACATTTAAGACTGAAAAGCACCATAGAGGCACAGAGGCATCCTTCTCCTCCTCAGGTTGTTCAGTTCCATCAGGGATAAAGCAAGTGAAATGCATTCATCCCTCCTGAATTCCCAAGGCCAACAAAAGTTGAAAGCTGCATCACTCTTTAGTCCATAAATGTAACCGGGGGCTTACAACACGTTCCTTCTGCTGGATAAATATATCCCACGCTTGGTTGAGCATGTGTTCTGAACTGTGGACTACTCAGTTACCTTTCTATCTGGAATGTCCTTCAGGATGCCTTCTTAAAGGTGAATGGAAGAAACTTGCAGGGAAAAGCAGTAAAGGAAGATAAAGTCCACTGTTGAAGCAAAGTGTTTCACTGAAAGCTCAAAACAGCCTGGACACAAAACCCTTTACACAGTGAGTTAGATAATCTTCATGTGATTTCCGTCTGGGGGTGATTTAAAGGGAGCGTTTTCTCTCCATTTCTGTGGACAATTAACTCCTGTTCTGGATTATTTAGTGTCTAGCATTTGGCCTTCAATTTTCTGATTTCATGACTTGTTTGCCTTGTTTGTCTTTGAATTTTGACTTTGTTTGTTGTCTCTACATTTTTCAGCAATTTTCATTGCTATGCTAAATTCCTGAGACTGAAATAATGAGACAGACAGCCTCAAAAGAATTCAGGCAGAACAGAGGCGAAGGACATTACTGTTTTCTAATCGTGAAAAATGAATGGCACTCATAATAATCAATACAGTCAAGATAAATTACTGGAAAGTCAAAGAATGATGACTGAATCCTGAGAGATATCTACAGAAACAAAACTAGAATGAGGAAAATAATAGAACCAGGGTAGCGTCAGCTGACAGGCCACAGAAGGAAGAGCAGGGTCCCTTGTTACCCAAGAAAACCTGTTCGCTTTGCATTTGAGGACCCCACAGCTCAGAGAGCTAATTGGTTTGCCCAAGGCCAAAAACTACTCATGCAGAACAAGAACTAAAATCAGTTAACTTAGTTCCACTTCCCTTTCCCTTGTTATTAAAATTATATTTTAATAGCTGAAATTTAGAACAAAATGTTTATTTCAAATATGCAATGGGCTTTCCTCAGTATATGAGGAAGGTAAGAATGAGAAATAAGAATGCTAAGAGTATATTTCAGTAATCCATTGGTTACTAAAATATTTATTATATAGACAACCCAGTTTATAGATTTGAACATCATTTTGATATTTGTCATTTTCTTCCCTCATACTTGGTCATGTCTCCTATAGACTTCCAAGAAATATAGAAAGAAAAGACAGAAACTAGTACCAGCATATATTGCCAAATGCTAACCATTATAAGGGAAATCTTAAAGATATACTGAATGTGGGAAGTCAAAATGGCGTACTGTCTTTCTGGACTTCATCAACTTATAAAGACACTCATTGAATGGCTGTACCTAGTTGTCCTGATTTTGAGATGAGGTTTCATGTTGCCCAGGCAGATCTCAAACTCACTAATCACCAAGAATTACTCATCCTCCTGCCTAAATCTACTTGGAATGGCACTACAGATGTACTACAGCATTCCTGGTTTATGTGGTGTTGGGCATAGATACCAGAGCTCTGTGAATGCTAGTAAAGCACTCTTCCAACTGAGTTACATACCCAGCCTGAATATCCTAGTTTATGTTAAAGAGTAATGGAGTTTCACCAGTTCCAGTATCTAAGTTCAGTTGAAAGGGGAAAATAAGGCAGATGTTGGGACTTGCAGCCAAGCATGAGACAGAGTTCTGGGGGTCCTGCGGAAGTGTTGGGGGAAAGATGGAAGGACCTAGAGGAGACAAGAACCTCATAAGAAGACCAACAGAGACAACTAACCCAGTCCATGGGGGCTTATGGAGACTGAAACATCAACTAAGGAGCATGCATGGTCTGGACCTAGGTGCCCTGAACATATTTGGCTGATGGACAGCTTGTTCTTCATATGGGTCACATGGCAATTGGAGGTGGGGGAGCTGTTTCTAACATGGACTCTATTGCCTGCTTTTGGATCATTTCTGAATGGCAGCAGCACTGCCTTGCCTGCCCACTAGGATGAGGATATGCTCAGTCCTGATGTGACGGATGTGATAGGGAGGGTTAATGAGGGAGAGAGGAGGCTCCCCTTTTCTTGGGGAAAAGGAGAGGGGAAGGGGAAAGGAGGAGAAGATAAAGAAAGGAAAGAGAGAGTACCCTTGGAATGTAAAGTACATAAGTGAGATAAAGAAAGGAAGGAAGGAAGGAAGGAAAGAAGGAAGGAAGGAAGAAAAAGACAAAAGAAAAATGTTCAGCTGGTGTGGCAAATCTAGCAGGAAGAACCTAGAAAATCAACCCAAAAAGCTGAATTGCCTTGTGATGAGTCACAAGTGAGTCTGAATTCCTAACCTGCATCAGAAACACCACAGGGAGCTAGCTGTCTATGGGAGGAATAAGGCCAGCCATTGAACAGGAATAAGGCCTGCTGCTAAACAGCAAGTATGCATGGCCGGGTTTCCACATGGAGCCAACCCTGAGACATGTCCAGACATCCCTGGTCCGAGACCTTCCCAGACACAGCCGAAGGCTGATGACACTACACTGGGTGATGAGACATGGCCAATGAGGAAGAGCCACAGGAATAGCCTGCAGTCCAGGAACCAATGGGGAGCTGGGTGAAGAGTGTAAAGGGACTTTTGCCACTTGCCTGACTCCTGGAGTCTGTGTGGTTGACTGAGCCAGCTCACCCACACCCCTAAAGGTCCCAGGCCTGGATTCTAACAACAGCTGTCCACACATGACTGAGCACTTGACTGACAGGGTGATGTAACTCGCCTTAAGCCATGATTTTACTGGAGACCACAAGCCCCTTTCTTAGTAACTGGGCTCCTTACATTCATTTGTTCAATATGAACCATGCTGCTTGAAGCTCACTAACATCAAAAAGAATATACTTCATTGCAAGAATGCACTTCACTGCTGTCTTGTAAAAAGTAAAAATAATCAGCTCTAGGAATTACCTGGCCTGAAAACTGTATGGGAAAAGAGCAGGCTGTAAAGTTCAGGCACCAAGTATGCCTTGAGCAAGGAGGCTGGCAAGCACCCACACTTCACAATAATAAATCAGGACATTCCGTAACTGTTGTTATTGGTTGTTGCTTTGGAAGCGTGATGCCTTAGTGCTTCTGAGCAGTAGAAACTATCATGCTCCTGGCAATCCAGAGGTTTAATATACCTTGATCCCTCATAGTCAATAAGAAAGGCATTGCATTGGCTAGCAGAGTAGCCAGTCTTTGAAGTTTAGATTGGTACTGTTTCCTGCAGAGCACAGTAAATGCCTCAGCCTGGCCTGCCTTCACTCCACTGGATTCCCAGGAATATTTAATTGTTTTATAAACATAACTACCTTTGTAAATATGTAGAATATTGTACATATTACTTGAAAACTTTACAGTTATTCATTGTATTTTAAGATTGTAAGTATGAACAATTTTGCAAGGTTCTTTGGTTACATATTATCTTAGTATTGTCTTTTACCTTTACATTCAAAGATACCTCCTTACGACCACTTCTGAGCATCTTTGAAATATATTCAATTTTTAATACTCTTATTACTTTTTATTCCAATCTACCACTCTTTCCCACCTAGACCACTCACTTTTTTCTTTGTATTTATTCTGAACCTCCAGTGGTTTAAAACAATCATTCTTTGTTTGTCTCACTTTCTGTCTGTGGCTAGTATATATTAGGTCTGCTCTGAGTCTCAGCCAGAGACTCATGGCTCCCTGAACATGCTCTTCATGTTCATGACTGATACAGAGACAGCAGGAAAAGAAAAACCATGCATATACTTCTAAAGCCCCTGATCAGGTCATATTCACATTTCATTAGCCAAATTAGTCACACAACTACCCTAATGTCTAGCCCCAATCACCCCCCCACACACACACATGCACAAAAATCATATTACCCCAACAATCTATTGGGGAAGAGTGAAAAGTACAAATGCAAGACTAAATTCTTACTACCCCAAACCAAAGAGGATGTTTCAGTGAACACACTGCTTCCTTCTTAATACTATTTAGTGGCTTTATTATCATATAAATGGATTTTATAATGCTCTTTCTGCAGGAGCAGACTCTGCTTGCTATCCCAGCCCTATCTGGTGGGGGCATTAGTTCAATTGAGAGTCCATATTCCAAATTGACTTTTGCTTATGTCAACTTGATATAAAACTAGAGAGCACAAAGGCTGAGAATTCTCAAGATACTCTGAAAATTAAAGAATGAGGGAAGCCAATACCATAGCTTCGAAACTATGGAAGCCAATAGCATGACTCTCAATCTGAGGCTGGATAAGCCAATGACTACTGATACAAATTTAGAAAGCTGCTATAAATGTTTAGAACAGAATATATAGAGTAAGATAACCAGAGCCAGCCAAGCTCTACAGCTGTAGGCATAGAGTTGAGCTGCAGTTAATGGGAAGATTAGGACTAGATCTAGACAGACTGATGTAGAGCAGATTCATGTGGACAAAAATGAGTATGGGCAGACAGGAATTCCAATTGGCTACAATTAGCAGATATCCAGCCAAACTCAAGGCCCTGGGATGCACTAGGTGGTCAGAGAGGAGCTGAGTGTAGACTCAGTATGGGGTCCAGATGAACATCACACCCTTTCCTCAGTGTGATGTTTTGATGGATTCTTGGGCCTGATTCTTCAGACATGATTACCATATGCCCCCATGACTCTTACATCTCAGTTCACCCTGATAAAGTTCTAGAACGCCATTTTTGTTCACTAAAGAATAAATTATATGTGAATATATGACACAGGAGTGATGATCAGCAGATCACTATCTATGCATCCACTGTGTCTGCCCAAGGACAGATTCATCCTCTGACCTCAAAACAAAGTTAAAACTACTTGCAAAGTGGTCTCCCAGGCACAGAAAAAATATATGTAACCACAATGTTTTACGCAATATGGAGTAACTTAGGGAAGATCACAACTTTATGTCAATAAAACCAGAGGCCAAAATACCCATAGTTGTGATGTGTAAGAAAAAACAAACAAACAAACAAAGGGTGTGGGGGGGATCTTGATGGCTTGAATACATCTCCAAAGTTTATGTGTCATCACTGTGTAATAATGGGAAGTGAGATCTAATGGAAACCAGTTCCTAGTAAATGGGAAATCCAGCCTTCTGACCTCCTCTCACCCTGTCTAACATTTTACTTTCTGCTAGGGGACGACAGAAACAAGAAAGCTTTACAGACACCAAGTGGTAGACTTCATTGTCTCCAGACCCATAAGTAAAATGTTTTTCTGTTGGTTAAATTATTCTGTTACAGAAGTCCAAATTGGATTGAACAGTGTTTGTGCTCTAGGAGAAACATGCAAGAAATTTGCAGATGACCGGTCAGTTGGGAAGCTGTGTCTTACTCAGTCCATTGCTTCAAATATCAGTCTTTTCAAAAGCACTATACAGTCACACTTAGAAATTATGTTTGACAGGTTACCAGAGTCTCCTTATGTCAGACAAATATATACTCAGTATATATTCTATAGTTCCAATGTTTTTACACAGTATTCAGAATATATATACAGAATGAATTAAGGCAGTAAAATAACATTATAAATGCAAACATGAATACCAATCAATATGAATTTCTATGCTATCATATATAAAGACATATGCTTATTCTTTAATGATCATTTCCCTTCATTTTACTCTTTCAACACTTCTCTGCTGGTAAAACTGGAGCCCTTGTTTAAATCTCAACTCTACCATTTCGTAACTATGTGTTTTGACATTAATCTGTCTATGCCTTTATTCAGCAGCAAAATAGTGTTTCCTGCTCTGCAGAAAGGATAATTAAAATGTGCATTGACAAATACTCATCAATTGTCACCTTTTTATCATTGCCCTCACACTTAGCTACCAGGGCGCATTTCTGTATTTCTATTGCACAACCCTGCATTTCTTGGCACCTATTGTGTAATCAAATCTATCAGCTTTTTACTAAAGTCAAGAAGTCACACTAATCTGTATTTTGGTTGGCTTTAACAATTTTGGGTTAAAAGATTGGACTCCATTGCCGACTAGGCATCCCCTGGCCTCATTCCCCACATATACTATACTGAACCCCTCTCCCTAGTCCTTTCTAGTCCCCCTGCCCTGGTTCTGGAACCTCAACTCCTGACCCATCTCCTCAGCCTTCTTTGGAACTCCAGGCTCTGGTCACTACAATCCATTATCTTTGCAATGACGCTCCATAGATAGAGTGCATCTCTCAGCAAATGTCCTCAATGATGCACGGGTGCTTTATATTAATAAATTTTCATACACAAAATCAAATTTTTAAAAGAATACAGAATATAGGTGCCATAGTTACTATTTGGACCCTAAAAATCAGTGTCAAGCTGACATTGCAAGAGGCCCACCCAAAGATCCCTGGCACCAAAAGAAAGACTCAACTCCCAGTAGCTTAGGCTCAAAGAAAAATCTGCACACATGAGCTTCCTTTAATGTTGTTTTTTCTATAAATTGTAACATTGCTAAATGGACAAAACCGAGATTAATATTTCTCCAGTTTGGATAGTAAAACCCTGGTGCTGAAGACAACATCTCTATATGTCATTGAACACAGAGGAGTTGAGCTGTTGCCTAACTAGAACCTTCACCCCTACTGACTACTACTGCTACTTCACAAACGCCTGCTGACTAAAGTACTTATAAAGTATTCTGCACAGTACCAGAGTAGCAAAGTGAACAAACACTAACCAAGCTATAAAGCCCTCCCTCAATCCACAATGGTGTCTTGCCTATAAGATATACTGGTACAATAGTGGCACAAAGCTTGTGGGAGTAACCAACCAATATTTGATTTTAGTTATGGCCCAGTTCTGGAGATGGAACCCATTCCCAATGCTGGTTGTGTGGCCAAGAACCTGAAACTAGATATGTTAGAGGTCTAGGGGAAAACCAAAACATACTGTTTTGCTAAAGGAACATAGTAATACAATGAATCCTAAAGACATTCTGTTCTTTCTGCAAATCAGTGTTTCACTCAGCTGTCATCAGAGAAATCTCCTCCTGCAGGAAATGGAAACTAATATAAAAACTCACAACTGGACAATGTACAGAGAAATGAAAGACCTTAGAACACTTAGGTGTAAATGAACTTTCTAATGTTTGATGAATAAAAAGTTTTTCAGGGCTCAGAAAGCTATGTGAAAGAATAACCTAAAAGTTGGTAAAAAAAAAAGCCAGTGGGGATGCAAGACGCCAAGGAAGGAAGCAGTGTCTTCCAGATACAACAGGACCAACACACATATGAACACTCAGAGAGTGTGGCAATATGCACAGGGCCTGAACAGGTCTAAACCAGGTGGAGTTTCCAGCACTGAGAGGAAAAGTGGGCACCGTGAGCCCCCATCCCTAACCCAGAAGCTGTCTCCAAAAAGAGTCTTTTCTTCAAGGGTGCTTTACTAAGTATATAAACCATACTTAAGAAGGCTCATGCCAGCTGTAGATGGTCAACACCAAATCAACTCAATGATATTTTTTGAAGATGTTTGGTCTCATAATGATTTGCTTGGATGTTTGTTTTGACTTTACCTGTCTTTTGATTATCTTTAACAGTTTATGATTTTGTGTTTCTATGAGGGGTGTGTGTGTGTGTTTGCTTGTATGTGGTGTTTATTTTGTTCAGGTTTTTTTCTGTCTGCTGTTTTATTCCATTTTGCTTGTTTATTGGCCTGTTTGTTTTCTAAAGAGAGAGAGAAAAAGTGTTTGAATTGGTTGAGTGAGGAAGTGGGAAACATCTGGGAGGAGATGAGGAGGGGGACCTTGTTCAGAATATAGTGTATGAAAAAAATATTTTCAATTGAAAGAAAGATTTCTCCAGTTTTGGGCTCAAACTAAAAATCAATTCATGTTTTTACATGCATATACACTTTTTCTTTACTGTAAGTTGCATTCTGACCCTGAGCCAAACTTTAAGTCTGGGAGTTCTGCTAACATTACTAAAATATTTAATTGCCTTTAAAATGTTTCTTCTGTGCAAGTTAGTTTATATGACAAAAATTGTTTTAAGAAATAATTAAAAGTGTGTTGCTGACATGATGAAGAGGCTTGGTGGCAAGCCTGATGACCTGACTTTAATCTCTGGGACCCACATGGTACAAAGTTGGAACCAACTCCTGAAAGTTGTGCTCTAGTATGCACACACACAAACACACGGCGACACTAAATATTTTTTTCAAAAACGATTTCTAAAAAGAACTTATTTTATAAACACAAATAACCATCTGCAAACTACTGAGTCACAAACCAATATTCTATGGTTTTCTCTTTTGGTGCTAATCAGAATTCAAATGGCCAGAATTAGCCTTCACAGTCTTCCTAGCTTCAGCACTCAGCTTTAGCGTCAGGAGCCTTACCAACTGAGCTATCCAAGCCTTCGCTTAGGTTCTAGACTATTGTTGTAGCCTTTTCTCTTGTCATGCTTCTTCGAGTGTCTCCTTGTTGCAATTAAACCATCCTTTTTATTTATCCTGGATAAGGATGATCTCCTGTCCTCTTCATATTTCCAAGACCCTTCAGTTTTCAAAAAGGCACATCTTACTCTCTCCCTGTGCTCTTTGTAACATTTTAATAAGCTTCCTACAAAAATTCCAGTTAATGTTTACTTTAGAGTTTCATGGGAAAACATCTTTATGCACTTGCTCTCTGATGACTATTGAATTTGAATTTAAAAAGCTACAATGTGTCTTGTTCCAAAATTATCTCCTCTGAGGATATTTACTGATTCCTATTCATATGGATTTTCACAAAATATTTTCTTGCTTCTATCCATCTTAACCATGTTCATCAAGAAGCAGAGTATGACAGGAATCCTGGGATCAGCTTCTGTATTTAACTGGTAATGTCCTGGAAACAGAACACAGGCTAATCTAACTCCATGATTTAATTAAGTTTAATTCTGTGGTTGAATAGCATAATCTCTTAACATCTAATACTTTAATGAGAATACATATTTTACCTAATATATCCCAAGAGACAGAAAAGAAGTTTGATACAGTAATAACACCTAACCAAATATCCTGTCATTTTCCTTGACTCTCCCTCAAAGTCCTCTGACATGGTATCCTTTGCTGCTTTTTAAATGCTTTTTTTCAGGCTAGAGAGATGGCTCAGTAGTAAGAGCACTGAATGTTCTTCCAGAGGACCTCAGTTCAATTCCCAGCACTCACATGGCAGCTCACAAAGGTCTGTAATTGCTGTTCCTGGGGACATTCTCACACAAACATACATGCAGTCAAAACACCGATGAACATGAAATAAAAATAAATATATTATTAAAAGGGGGAACTGGAGAGGTCCCTCAGTGGTTAAGAGCACTGGCTGTTCTTCCAGAGGTCCTGAATTCAATTCCCAGCAACCAAATGGTGGCTCAATAACCATCTGTAAAGGGATCTGATGTCCTCTTCTGTCATGCAGGCATACATGCAAACAAAGTACTAATAAATAAATAAATAAATAAATAAATAAATAAATAAATAAATAAATAAATACTTTTTAAAACCTTCTTAGAATGGCCAAGATCAAAAACTCAAGTGACAACACATGCTGGAGAGGTTATGGAAAAAGGGGAACCCTCCTCCACTTCTGGTGGGAATATAAACTTGTATAACCACTCTGGAAATCAATCTGGCGCTTCCTCAGACAATTAGGAATAGCGCTTCCTCAAGATCCAGCTATACCACTCCTAGCATATATCCAAAATATGCTCAAGTACACAATAAGGACATTTGTTCAATCATTTTTATAGCAGCTTTATTTGTAATAGTCAGAACCTGGAAAAAACCCAGATGCCCCTCAAATGAAGAATGGCTACAGGAATTGTGGTATATCTACACAATGGAATATTACTCAGCATAAAAAACAAGGAAATCATGAAATTTGCAGGTAAATTGTGGGAACCAGAAAAGATCATCGTGAGTGAGCTATCCCAGAAGCAGAAAGACACACACATACTCATGCATATAGACATATAATATAGGATAAACCTACTAAAATCTGTACACCTAAAGAAACTAATCAAGAGGGAGGACTCTGGCTAAAATGCTCAATCCCCATCCAGAAAGGCAAAGAGAATGGACCTCAGAAGAAGGAGAAAACGGGGAACAAGGTAGGAGCCTGTCACAGAGGACCTCTGAAAGGCTCTGCCCTGCAGACTATCAAAGCAGATGCTAAGATTATGGCCAACCTTTGGGCAGAGTGCAGGGAATCTTATGAAAGAAGGGGGAAATAGTAAGATCTGGAGAGGACAGAAACTCCACAAGGAGAGCAACAGAACCAAAAAATCTGAGCACATGGAGTCTTTCCTGAGACTGACACTCCAACCAAGGACCATACATGGAGATAACCTAGAACCCCTGCACAGATGTAGCCCATGGCAGTTCAGTGTCCAAGTGGGTTCCATAGTAATGGGAACAGGGACTGTCTCTGACATGAACTGATTGGCCTGCTCTTTGATCACCTCACCCTGAGGGGGGAGCAGCCTTCCCAGGCCACAGAGGAAGACAATGCCACTCCTGATGGGACCTAATAGACTAGGAACAGAAGGAAGGAAAAGAAGACCTCCCCTATCAGGGGACTTTAGGAGGGGAATGCGTGGAGAAGGGAGAGGGAAGGAGGGTTTGGGAGGGGAGGAGGGAGGGTGCTACACGGGGATACAAAGTGAATAAAGTGTAATTAATAAAAACTAAAAATAAAAAAAAGAAGAAAAGAAAAAAAGCCTTCTTAAAAAGGCATTCTCTCCTTTAAAATTTTTTTTCTAAGAGTAAAATTCTCTTTTTGTTTTTATTCCATTTGCTTTACTCCATAAATCAAAAGCCCAGCATATAAGCCTGCACTTTGGTGGCAACACCCCCCACTTCACAGGAGATTACCAGAGTATCCCTGTAACAAAAGGAAAGAGGGAGAAATTCTACTACAAAGAAGAAAGCAAATGTTTCATGCCAGCATCATCTTCCAAAGGACAATTTCAATGCCATGTCCTTCAGGAGGCTTTCCCAGCTTCACTCACACAGACTCATTGGCTCTCTGCCCTTGTGTTGTAGGTTGAGTGATGCACTCTGCAAAGGTACACAGAGGATTTTGACCATATCACCTCACTGAGGATATGTCTGATTTAGCATCTGCCTAAAGGTCAATTTATTTCTCACTTCCTACTGTTCAAAAAAACGTTTCAAAGATGACATGAAAATCCTCAAGGTCAAATGGCACCATGAGAAACCATGTCCCCAGCCACAATGAAAGTTCATGAACAGTGATTGGCAGGCCCAAGGGTCCTCATGCCTTTTGTGTCACAACTGTTCAATTTAAACTAAACAAGCAACAATTTTACTTCATTTTATTTTATTTTCATTTTATTTTAAAATTTACAAGCTTATTTATCTAGCCAAAGTACTGTGAAGTGATGCAACACAACACGGTAGAAGCCTACAATGGTTTTGTTTCTGAACTAGTTGTTAATGTTTCACTTGTAGTGACATCACCCCATGCCACAAGTTTGTTTCATCCAGTTGCTTCAGACTCATGTACACAGTTTTCATGAGACAGAACTTAGATAACAGTTCAGGACAAGGGTATGTTTTCCTTTCCAAATGTGTGCCTTCATGATAAATTATCACGTCTTCATCCTTTGCCAAAAAGTAATAATTCTAAAATTTGAACACTAATATTTCAAAATATTCTCAAAGAACAGATGACAGAAATGCATCCATTGTGGTAACAGAGCCAGGCATAGAAAAATTGCTGAGGGAAATTGCATCTGGGTGAGTGTTCCCAGATGGCCTTCTTGATGAGCAACCTGTTCTCCCCCTTGCAGACTTATGGTGACTCGGTCCTTGGGCCCAGAAAGTCTTGCCTTTTGACACTACCTAGAAGAAATTAAAGGGCATTGTGCTAAGTGAAATGAGCCAGAAACAGCAAGAAAAATACTAACATATTAAATCTAAACAAAAAATTCAAATGTACTAAAACAATAATAATCACAGGGAGGGGAATGGAAATGGGGAAATGTGTAACAGAGGAAAAAACTAGCAGACACATGGAATGAAGAAGTTTAGTAATCTACTGTACAACCTGATATTATAGGTCATTAAGTTGTGCATAAACTAATGTGCATTCAAGCACCACTAAAAAAGGTCAGTAAAATATAGATGTGTGTGTTTTATATATGCGTGTGTACATGTTTATGTGTGTAAAGCTAAATAAGAGGTTATGAATTTGAGAGGACATGGGACACATGAAAAAGAAGAAATGGAAGAAAAAGAGAAAGGTGTGAAAATGATGTAAATACAGTACGCATGTACAAAATCCTAAAATATTGAAATTTAAATATAAACAAAATCATGAACAAGTAATATGCCATATAATTACTAGATTTAATACAGTTCTAAGTTAATTTATTAGAATATGCTGATTAAATGAACACTTACTCACTAATCTTGTAAACTATTAAGCAATATATTTTTGTACAAATAAGTTAAATGAAAATATAAAAACTAGAAAGGAGACTAGATTGACAATGGTTATAATAAGGCCTAATGAGAGATTCAAGAGAAGATTTTAAAAATTAGAAATAGATGACACTTGAAAGTTTCTATTAAAGTGGTGAGAATTTCTAGTAACTCTGAAAGGCCTTCAAATGGAGGAAGCCTTATAAATATCAAGCAGCAAACATTAAAAATGATTCACTTTTAAGCACAGCAATAAAACTGAATATGACAAAGAAAAACAAAGATACTATTATAAAGCTTCCAAAAAAGACAGATTACCTGAAAAGGAATGGTAATAGGATGACTTCTGGCTCCAGCCAGAAAAAAAAAAAAAAACTGAAGAAAATATTTGTTCTTTCCCCTTTTTTGTATTCCAAGCAAAGACCAAGGGAAGGCAAAGACAATATCAGATATAATGGAGTCAAGTGGATGTATAAACAATGTTCTTCATTTAAACAGATTCTACAGGACATATGCTTGACATGAAGAAAACATTCTACATGGAGGTATAACATGCCAGAGGAACAGTGTAGTAAACATGTGGGCCAAACTAGGCAGCTGCTGACTACACAGAACTATGAAATCAACACCTAATTTATACTGACACATGGGCTGACAATCTTGCACAAAAACAATACATTTTGAACTGAATGTAGTTTTGCACACGGACCTTGACGACTGTTTTTTCTTTTTTAAAATTTATTTATTTTTATATTAATCACAAGTTATGTACTTTGTATCCCAGCTGTAGCCCCCTCCCTCCCTATCCCCTCCATGCCTCCCTTATCTCCTCCCTACTCATTTCTAAGTCCACTGACAGGGGAGGACCTCCTCCCCTTCCATCTAACTCTAGCTTATCAGGGCTCTTCAGGACTGGCTGCAATGTCCTCTTCTGTGGCCTAGCAAGGCTGCTCTTCCCTCGGGAGAGGGGCGTTGAAGAGCCAGCCATTGAGTTTATGACAAAAATAGTCCCTGTTCTGCTTACTAGGGTACCCAGTTGGATACTGAACTACCATGGGCCACATCCGAGCAGGGGTTCTAGTTATATCCATACATGGTCCTTGGTTGGAGAAACAGTCTCATAAAAGACCCCTGTGCACTGATCTATTTGGTCTTAGTGGAGCTCTTGTCCTCTCCAAGTCTTACTAACTCCCCCTTCTTTCATATGATTCCCTGCACTCTGCCGAAGGTGTGGTTGTCTTAATATCTGCTTTGATACACTGCTAGGTAGAGTCTTTCAGAGGCCCTCTGTAGTAGGCTCCTATCCTGTTACTTGTTTTCTCCTACATTCAATGTCCATCCCATTTGTCTATCTAAGTGAGGATTGATCATCTTACCCTGGGACATCTTTCTTGTTTATCTTCTTTAGGTGTATAGATTTCAGTATGTTTATCCTATCTTATAGGTCTATATAAGTGAGTATATACGATGTGCTTCTTTCTGCTTTTGGGATACCTCACTCATGATGATTGTTTCCAGGTCCCACCATTTGCCTGCAAATTTCATGATTTCTTCCTTTTTAATTGCTGAGTAGTATTCCATTGTGTAAAAGTACCATAATTTCTGTATCCATTCCTCAACTGAGGGACATCTGGGTTGTTTCCAGGTTCTGGCTATTTTGAATAAAGCTGCTACGAACATGGTTGAGCAAATGTCCGTGTTGTGTACTTGAGCCTCTTTTGGATATATGCCTAAGAGTGGTATAGCTGGATCTTGAGGAATCACTATTCCTAATTGTCTAAGAAAACGCCAATTTGATTTCCAGAGTGGTTGTACAAGTTTGCATTCCCACCAGCAATGGAGGAGGGTTCTCCTTTTTCCACAACCTCTCCAGCATGTGTTGTCACTTGAGTTTTTGATCTTAGCCATTCTTATGGGTATAAGGTGAAATCTCAGGGTCGTTTTGATTTGCATCTCCCTGATGGCTCAGGACGTTGAACATTTCTTTAAGTGTTTTTCTGCCATTCTACAATCCTCTAGATTGTGTTCTCTGTTTAGCTCCGTACCCCATTTTTTAATTGGATTACTTAATTTGTTCCTTTTTAACTTCTTGATTTCTTTATATATACTGGCTATTAGCCCTCTGTCAGATATAGGGTTGGTGAAGATCCTTTCCCAGTCTGTAGGCTGTCGTTTGGTTTTGATGACAGTGTCTTTTGCTTTACAGAAGCTTTTCATTTTCATGAGGTCCCATTTATTGATTGTTGCTCTTAGAGCCTGTGCTGTTGGTGTTCTGTTCAGAAAGTAATCTCCTGTGCCAATGAGTTCTAGGGTCTTCCCCACTTTTTCTTCTAACTGATTTAATTTGTCTGTTGTTATGTTGAGGTCTTTGATCCACTTGGACTTTAGCTTTGTGCAAGATGATAAATATGGATCTATTTTCATTTTTCTGCATGTAGACATCCAGTTGGACCAGCACCATTTGTTGAAGATGCTGGAGGACTGTTTTTTCTAATCCTGTGAATAACTCCTCACAAATATTGCTCATTTGATTTTTATCTCATTGATGACTAAAAAAAGGAAGGTGGTAAAATGGTATATATGTCAATCTTGGCATTTGAGACATCAATCTTCCCCTAAATACTTAGAATGCTTTGCATCTGATTCCAGAAGGGCTTTCTGCTTCCTTTCAAATGGAATTTTATTCTTGTTTTCTGTACCTACAGCAAGCCTAGTTAATTTAAATACATTCATACATGCATACAAATAAAGAAAGAGAGAGCAGTGGGGAAGGATAAAATGGCTTGCATATTATCTTCCTCTACTCCTTTCATTGCTCATTAACATGGTACTTGCTTCAGGGCCCCTTGTCATCTCAGAACCCTTCTCAAGTGCTCCTGACAACCATAATTTCTTGGCTTAGATTTTTTCACCAAACCTACTTTTTTAGGGTTCCTAAATGCTTCTACCTCCCTTCCACCCACTGATCAGAGGTAAGAGAGAAAGAAGGTTATTAGGTAATGGGGGTTGTAGACATTTTTAGAAGTAGTTCTTTGGGATGAATCCACTTTTCATTGTCCAGATACTAGCAGTCCAGTCCAAAGGCCAACACCAAGCAGCAACACAAATCTGCACTATTCAGAAGATTGGGACAAGTCAGGGAAAGCCACAAGTTTCAGTTGGATTGCCCCAAGAAATTTTCTAGAACTTTTTTTTCCCCCTCTGTGAAGTCAAGTGTCAAAGCATGAAGAACAGTGCAGCAATCTCAATCCAAAAAGCGATGTTTCAGTGTCCGTGGGCTTCTATATATCTCCTATCCCCGTAATCCACCTACAGATGTTCTCAGCTGGCCAAAGTCATGCCCCTTGCACGAGAGAACTTCCTGAAACATCATGTACCCTCTTACAAGCCAGCCTTCAGCAAAACATGACATGACTCAACTGAATCTTCAAAGAAACTGGAAACTTCTACTTCAATAATTAGTCAATCATAGCTAGCATTGGACATCAAACCTTTCCACATTCCTCAGATTAATAGAAAACAACTTTGCCTCCTACAGCAATAGACCTTGATTGCCTCTTTCTTTCATTGTTAAAGAAATGCCTCTTTATTTCCTTCTTTCTTTTCTTCTTTCTTTCTTTTTTTTTTGAAACAGTCCTTCAACCCTTGCTGCTGCTGCTGAGAAATAAATTAAAGACAAATGTTAATACTAATAGACACTCATTATGGCTTTTCCCAATTTTATTAGCATTTGCTAGTTGTGCAAACTAAAGAATTTTATTATGAAATTTCATATATGCATATATGTTGATTTTAGTCCCCTATTATCATCTTTTGCCCTTAACTGTTTCCTTCTTCTACCTCAAATTCCTCCTTCTACTTTCATTTATTAGCTACATTCTCCTTTCAATTATTATTGTTACATGTATACATACATATAAATATATAAACACAATCTGATGAGTTCATTTGGTAATGATCACGCATGAATTTTTAGGTATTGAATAACTGCTTACAGGGCACAGTCCTAGGAAAAAAATAGTTGTTTTCTCTCTCAGCTTGGTTGCTTGTAGTTCTTCATCTAACGGTGGAGCCGTGAGATATTTCCTGTCCACAATAACATGTCAGTTATGTCATTGTTCAGATCTTGCTAATACAAACATACTGTTGAAATCGCATGGGTGCAGATTCCCTGTCCAATGAAGAACACACAATCTCCCAGGAGATGTGCTGGTTTTCTGGCTCTTATAATCTTCTTGTCTCCTCTTCTATAATGTTCCCTGAGCTTTGGCTGTAGGCTGGCAACCCCACAGTTAGTTGTTGCCTGAATTTTGAACAATGATAACAATACAACTTTTAAACAAACACATTCTATATTTGCTTCTTAAAATTTCACAAAAATTCCATGTTTTTATATAACATTTACAACTCATATCATATAGCATTTCAGACATATTAACACTCCTTATACAAAGCTTTTGTTCTTACATGTATTGAGTAAAAATATATGGTGGGTACCATGCTAGAATACAGGGAAACAAATGTTTTCTTCTTTTTGAACAAATAGTCTAATAAGGCAAATAAACACATTCTCACTTAAAAAAACTATAGATTGATGCTTTTTATGATAAGATAATATGAAGTAGTGAGTATAACTGTGGACTTTGGTGCCAGATAAACCCAAGTTAATTAATTACTCACTACCCTGCAGTATCATACTTCAATGTAACAGCTGTTTGGCCTAAACTCCGAGCTAGTAGGGTGGTCAAGAGGAATAGAGCCAATAGTACGTATATTTATACACTCAACAGATCATAGAAAATGCATGTAGTATTGACGCATGCATGAATAAATAGACAGAGGTAAAGAGATTTGGTCTAAAGAATTGGCTCATGATGGGTCAACTCTGAAGCTAAAGTTCTGGCAGAAATTAATATTGTAAACCTAAATTCAAAGGCAGCCTGGAAGATTAATTCCTTCCCCTTGGGGCCTTTTCTTAAGATTTCCACCCTGAGTAAATAAATAGATGAAGAACAACACACCATGAAGAATGCACCCCTGTTCCCAAGAGCTAAGCATCAACTGCATCAATGTAACACTGTAGCCTGGTCAAGACGACAAAAATTACCTTAACAGGGCTGTTTCCTCATCAGTGAAATTAGAATAACAGTGGAACTTGCTTCACAGGCTCTTTGTAAGGTTCCAGATGTATCTCTTTAGATTTTAGATGAAGTACATGCTAAGCATCATGATGTTAGAGTCATGGAGCAGCTCGGCATTTGCTTTCCTATTAGGAAAGCCTGTTCCAGCAAAGCTGACTCCCCCTGCCTGGCTTTCCACTTCCATATACAGCCTTTTCCAGTGTGGCTTGCTCTGCCAAAGACACTTAGTCTAGTCTTTGTGCCAAAACTAAACGGAAATATAATGTGGCCCCTAGCTCAGCTTTGAGTCATGAAAAAGTTGACAATATTTAACAATCCCTGGCTTACAAACATCACATGGATCACTTTAATAAAACTAAGCTACCTTGTAGCACTTTGAATATGGATTAAAAAGAATTCCCAGAGCAATGTCCAAAAATAATTAAAAGTAAACATGGGGATTAAGTTCTGAATCAGAAAATAAAATCTCTAAATTTTTTATTTTCTGTATCACACACACATACACAATGCATATGTGGATTTCTTTATAGACAGTATGCATCATGCCTATATCTCATGGAATTCAATATGTTTTTATAGGTCAGGCTTGATACAGCTCTCTTATCATTTTTTACCTTTGACCTTTCTGATGGATTGATTCTTCAATTCAGACTTGTCAGCTGAACTAGTATCTTATCTAGGTGTAGTCTACAGAAGATGAAGCTTCTATAATGGAAAAAGTTAATTAAGCTCCATATTATTCTTTTTATGTCATAAATAACATTTTAAATACAAATAATTTATTTCCATGTTCTATTTGGGTGGTTGTTGTTGTTTGATTTTTAAAACATGATTTTACTCTGCAGCTTAGGCTGCCCTTTATGTTACTGTGTAATTCAGGCTACCCTCAAACTGATAGCCGTTCTTCTGCTTCAGTCTCCTGTGGGCTAGCTAAACTGGTATTATTGATCTACCACCCCTGGCTTTTATTATTTTTTGTCTGTTTGTATTTTGTGCTCTATAATTATAGCCAACCTGTTAAATGAAAACTAAAGGCAAAGCTCAACATTTCCTACACTCAGCTTATATTTTCTTATATTACACTCAGGGTTATATTTCCTTTTTATGTATTTATTTATTTATCTATTTATTTACAATTTATTCACTTTGTATCCTGACTGTAGTCCCCTCCCTTGTCTTCCAGTCCCACCCTTCCTCCTTCTTTTCTCCCTTTGCACCTCCCCTGGTCCACTGATAGTGGAGGTCCTCCTCCCCTATTATCTGACTTTAGCATATCAGGTCTCATCAGGACTGGCTGCATCTTCTTCCTCTATGGCCTGGCAAGGCTCCCCCATACCTTCCCACCCCAGAGAAAGGTGATCAAAGAGCCAGCCACTGAATCCATGTCATAGACAGTCCTTGCTCCCCTTACTAGAGAACCCACATGGAGACTGAGCTACCTGTGGGCTACATATGAGCAAGAGGTCTAGGTCCTCTCCATGCATGGTCCTTGGTTGGAGCATCAGTCTCTGAAGGCTCCTCTGGGCCTAGATTTTTGGGCTCTGTTGGTCTTCTTGTGGAACCTCTGTTTCTTCCAGGTCTTTCTATCTTCCCATTCTTCCATAAGATTCCCTGCACTTTGCCCAAAGTTTGGCTATGAGCTTCAGCATCTGCTTCAGTACCCTTATGGGTAGATTATTTCAGAGGCCCTCTGTGGAAGGTTCCTGCCCTGTTTGTTCCCTGTCTTCTCCCTATTCCAATGTCTATACTGTTTGCCCTTCTGAATGAAGATTAAGCATCTTCCCTAGGATCCTCCTTGTTGTTTAGCTTCCTTAGGACTACAGATTTTACTGTTTATCCTATATTATATGGCTAAAATCCACTTATAAGTGAGTATATATTATGTGTGTCTTATTTTCAATAAACAATGCTTGTTGTGGATAGAAATATGATGAAAGTATTCCAGCATTCCCCATGCTTCCAACTGAATGCCTGTGGAGACACTTTCAACTGACAAGTTGTAGAATATTCCTCCCCTGGGATCAGGGTATGATGATTAATGATGTATTTAAGTTTTTCTTCATTTCTCTGTGCAAAACCAGCAGGTTCCTATTTGTTTCTGATGAGTTGAGAGCTTGTAAAAGTTACTTGACCCTGATGTGATGGAATTTTCTGCACTCAGAATATGAAGAGCCTTTCTGTACTCCCTGCTGACTTCCCCAGGACTGACAGGTTAATAAGGGAGTGTTTAGAAGCCAGAAAGCATTAGAGCTCTGGAAGTGAGGCAACAAGCAAACAGAGAGAAGCTGACTTAAATACAAAGTGATACAGAGATGGAAATAAGAGGGATCCCACTAATGGCTTGAGAACTTTCAACATGGAGCTATATGAAGTCTTCAGGGGAAATACAGACACACAAGCCACCGTGGCTCAGCTCATCTGATCACACAGCAGCCTCCTTGGAATTGACCATCACATGTTTGTCAACAAGAGCTGGCCATCTTCCTCTTAAACAATCCCTAATCCATTCTCGATTATATTTAAAATACGAACAATGCATACAGAGTTTTTTGTGTTTGCGTTTTTATTTATCTGTGAGCATATCTGGTTAGGTCTACATGAAACATTCTACATAATCACTTTTTGAAAATAGAAGCAAAACACTATCAGTTCAAAGCAAAGTTTGTTGTGCTTGGGACCCGTTCTATAATCAGTGGAATAATGCATCAATATGAAAATTAAAAATCACCATTTAAGTACATGGAAGACAAGAAGGTAAGAGAAAGATAAGATGAAAGTACTAGTAAAGCAGAAGAAACAGTGACAAGAGAAGGCAAGGGGAGGGAGTGGATATAATCAAAGTACATGCTGCATATGCTTTTAAATGTCTTATTTTTTTGGTTGTGAGCCTAACCTTTAATGTCTAAGCCATCAGCTCTTTAAATGTTTTCATAAGAGCTATTATTTTGTACAGTAGATATGTACCAATAATAAGCAATACTTTGTAGTTAAACCTTAACCAACCAGAATAAAGGGTACAATTTTAAAAGTTATATGAAAAGTTATGATATCCTAACCCCCTCAAATAAAATCAATTAGATTGGACAATAGAGCACAGGTGACATGAAAAGAGAGGGAGGTTATAGTTAGTGGATAGGAGAATAGCAGAAAAGAAATGGTATGTATGGTTGGCCAAATCTAAGAATAGATGAAGAGGTTTTATGAAAATCCAGTAGTTTATAAACTACTCAAAAGATTTATTTTTCAAGAGTGTAGTGAAGGTAGCTGGGAGGGGCCAGGGGATGAAAGCAGGAAGGAAAGTGTTATAATTCTATTTCAATTGAAAAAAACTTTAAAGAGAAAGAGAGTTTGGATATGTGCCCTGCATGGATAGACAATATTTGTCTCAGAAGACATGGCACGAGAATCTCAGTGCCAGGCACAGGATACTTTCATAATTGTCATTGGTTAGGGAGGCCCCTAGACACCCTAAACAGCATAGGCAATTGTTACTGTTCTTGGTTAGCCACCTTAACTAGATGGTAAGACCCAAGTACTGAAGACAACATTCATTTTGCATGCAGAGCATTAAGAAAGCAGTCTCAATCTGACTAGGAAACTCTTCACAATGGCGAATTACATAGTTCCAGATGATGTTATATAGGTTGCTAAGGGGATAGAAGACACCATAATGACTTACTCAACACTAAACACTGAATGTCACAACGCTGACCTGTTGGTACCATGTGCCCACTAGTAAAATATTTGCATAAAAGTTATGGGGTAACCAACTGCTTTCTGATTAGACATGAGGCCTGTTCCACAGAATATATTGCATATATAGAACTGTAAACCTGGTCAACTGAGCTGAAAGATCATGGGCTGGGAGTAGGAGATGCTGTTTTACTCAACGGTCATGCCATCTAACTTGAAAATGTGTATGTTACTATTGATAAATTTTACTGCTTTCAACTTTGGTTAGGGAATTTTCTTTTTGCAGTGGATAGTAGTTAATAAAAAGACTCAGAACTGGTCAAAGAGTTGAACATAAATAACTGAATACTCAGATATGGATGGGTCATCTATATCAACCTCCCACCCTCCTAGGCTCAAGGAACTTCAAAAAATAGGAAGTAGAAAGAAAGCAAGAACTGGCAAATGAAGTGGAATTCTGTGAAATGGTGACTTCAGGGCATGATGTGGTTGTTGCCTGCACCAATGCATGAGACCTGTACAAGATCAAGACAGTCAAATATCCATTAGGAATATTGGTAGAGCTCCCTGAGGCCCCTTCTTTTGGACATTGCTGACTGCTACAGAAGGGAAAGTCACTCTTCTTTGGGGATGGCGCTGCTGTCAAGTTGCTCATGCCTCAGTGGATAACCCCACACCTATGTACATGTAAGTAGTACTAATTGGATTCAGAAGATAATTAATAACAAAACTTACGAATATCATTGAAAAGAAATAACATTGAACTACATTATAGAATTTAGATTTGTTTTTCTCTATTTTCGTTGACAAATATAAATTGCATATACTAGAAATGTACATGCTCTTTAGAAATATATATACTATGTAATGCCTAAATTACAGGGATCCACATGGAGACTGAGCTGCCAATCGGCTACATCTGAAAGAATGAGGATCCAGGCAGTCCTAATGAGATTTAACAAGCTATGGGCAGACGGCAATGGTGGAGAACTCCTCCTTTTAGTGGAGTAGAGGAAGAGAATAGGGAGAATGAAAATGGGAGAGTGGAACTGGGAGGAGTTGAAGGGGACTTCAATCAGGATATACAATGAATACATTGTGAAAAAAATAAAAGTAAAAATTCAATAAAAAATGTTAGGTGTGATCATGTGTGCTTATAATCCTAACACTGTGAAAGCACAGATAAGTTGATTCTTAGGGTTCGCTTACCAGCAGACCTGTCTTATTGGATGAGCTCTAGGGCTTATTGGATGAGAGAGCCCCCCATCAGTGGACTTGGGGAGGGGCATGAGTGGAGAAGGGAGAGGGAGGGAGGAATTGGTAGGGAAGGAGGGAGGGAGCTACAGGGGGGATACAAAGTGTAATTAATAAATATTTAAAAAATAAATAATAAATTAAATAAAATAAGCATAGAGTGTGTCTCCTGCAGATTGATGCCTTGTGAGAACACTCTACTGTGAATGGAGTCAAGTACTTAGATTTTTACATATATTGGAAGTTTGTCCCTCCATGCCTGGCTTATTTCACCTTTTAAGGAAATGCCCTAAAAACATTTCATGGTGTGTGCTTGCCACATTTTTATTGTCTGTTTATTCATCAATAGACATTTAGGTTGATTTCACACCTTGGCTATTACAAACGCTAGAGCAAATGTGAAAGGGCCCCTCAACTCCACAGCATATTCATTTAAATTACTTTAGAAACACAATGTCTAGTGGGATTCCCTTGAGGAATCTCTATACTGTTTTCCATAATCTCCATGCTAACTAACACTCCTATCAATCGTTTGCAAAGGTTCTGTGCTTCACCAAGTACATTGTTTACCCTGTAAAACCTTGTTTCCTCTTTCCTCTAAGCACCTTTAACTCCCTCCCACACCTGCCATCTGCTTCCTTTACTACATTCTTGTCTTTTTGTTTTGTTTTATGACACACTGATTTTAACAAGAACCTTCTGTGTAGTCATGAGTTTGGAACTTCTCCACTGGAGCCTGGTGGGTTCATTGGTGACACAGCTAAAGACGCTGTCTCTTTCCCAGAATCCACTGTTAGCCAATAATTCATCATAGAGGTATATGACCATATGAACCCCTCCCCAGCCTGTGATTGGCTGTTTTCAGGCCCAGTCTTAGGCAGTCTCAGTTCAGACAACTGTAGCTATTGTGATCACATTTACATTCGCTGTGTCCTGGCCTGAAGATGGCACATCATAAAGTTGCCTTCTTACCTTCCAGCTCTTATATTCTTTCCCCTCTGTGGAAGTCCTTGCAAATGCTACAAATGGCAGATGACTGATCCCCAAGAGGCAAAAAGGAATTCTAGTTCAACATGACTTATTTTTCTGGTGTTGGTTCAAACTTTGAGAGTCTGACCCCAAGCAGTTTGTTTTTCTGTTTGTTTATTTATAGGTTTGGGATTGTTTGTTGTTGTTGTTGTTGTTGACATATTTAAGTACAGTGTAACTTTGGAAAAAAATCTCATGGCAACTATCACAACAAAGCTTAAGGCATGACTATATCAAACTTCTTTGCAAAGTACCTGTGACATCATGTGTAAGAACGGATTCTACTGAGTTAGAATAGAAAAAGTGCTCAAAATAAGGTCTAGAGCCTGGCTGGTATAAGCAAAATAGTAGACTCTTTTAGAGCACATGGGACCTCTCATAAGATGGGTTCTGCTGACTGAGAAACAATGCCCAAAAGTCTAAAATAAACATAATAGTCTGGGGTCTTTTGGTGAGGCCTGGATCAACGGATAGCAAAAGATCACCAGGTTATTAACTACTTCTAATCCCAGCTTTCTACTTACATAAGAGTTGTAAATACTTTCCACTGAAGAGGAAAGCCTGTAAGTTTAACATTCCTGGTTTCCCTAATGCTCTGTAAGCATGAGGGCCTCACACCCTCTACACTTTGTTTTCTGCAATACTCACTGAGGCTTAGAGTGGATGGCATAAATAACTTGATTAGGGGTGGACACTCAACAATCACTTATTCTAAGCAACTTGAACAGCTGTTGCATGATATTTGAACCCATTGTGAACTGGAAAAACTATTTCCAGTTGTGGTGCGGCTCAGCCCTGGCACACACCCACATTGGGATTGGCTGGGCCTATGGAGGTGATGCGTCTCTGGTCAGGACTTACGTGTTTTTCAAATCAGTAGTTAAGCAACCTTATCCTCCCTAGTCCAGATGTCTTGGCTCTTTCTGATTAGTTGCCGTTTTTCTGTGTTTTTTCCTGTAACTCTTAGGCCTATTCTGTCTAGCAAAGAAATGAAGGCCGTCTTGGAGTTGGTTAGGCTTATTTAGCCAAGGTCTCTCACAAAGAGAAGAACTCTAAATAAAGGTTAGAGTAATGTGGCTATGGATATAAATATCAGTCTTTACAGTGCAATTTGGTGCTATGTCAATTTAGCCAAACAACAAGAGTAACATTTCACCTGTGGCTTATGACCCCAGGCCATGGGTTTCTGACAAAGTTTATAGTACTTCCTGTGGACTGGGTCTCAAATCCATATAGGGTAGTAGGTTACCACCCACAATGGCTGAGCTAATATTGCTCCAGTGAGCACTGATAGATTTTTCTCTGCTAACAAAATATGCCAATTTAAGTCAAATTAAAAGTTAAAAAGGCAGGTTTATTTGGGGATGAAGAAACTGAGGCTGGCAGGGGTGGCCCCATTTCGTTTCTCGGACTCTATCTTAAGTTGACCGACCTTGGAGTGACCTGACCCCCACCTTTGGGTTCTGAAAACAGCCATATAGCTCTCCACCCTGCAGGTTGTTGTAAATACCACAAAATGTGTTAGAGGGTCCTCCACTCCACCTAGAAGGTTATGATACAGATATCTTAAGTATCTGTCGGTTTGGCCAGGTGACTTGAAACAATTTGCCTAAAGGACATCTCGATCTCCACCCCAAACTTCCCCTTCCCTGTAACTACAAGGCTTGGAATTCTCTGCTTGGCTTCTTTCCCTTTAAAAAACGCTGCCCCCTTAGACTCAGGGCCTCACTTTCTAACCTGCTGCATCAGGGGAGATTGGCGGCCCAAGCTTAAGCTTGAATAAAGATCCTTGTGTGATTTGCAAGGGACTCCACTCCTAGTGGTCTTTTGGGGTCCCTCGAGTCGGGCACAACAGGAACAGGGCTCCTGGGCTAGTTCACCAGCCTCAGGAGACTAGATCAAAGAAAGTCAAGCCCAGACTATAGCAGGGAGGGCTTTTTTGCTCTGTTGATGAAGCAAAATGGTGTGTCTGCCCACATGCTGGACGTGTGCCCAGATATGGCCTTCTGGGGCAGAGAGCTTGGGAAGCTGGTGACTACAGGTGTGGGGGCAGGGAGGGACAATCATCAGAATTCCAGAAATGTCAGAAATGTGTTGCTGAGCCTAGGAGACTTGTGG
>CM053763.1:19453770-19476646 GCA_028658305.1 Pachyuromys duprasi
CAGGGCACAGGGGTGTTATACGAGACAGTTTCTCCAGCCAAGGACCATGTATGGATATGGCCTAGAACCCCTGCTCAGATGTGGCCCATGGTAGCTCGTTGTCCAACTGAAGAACCTAGTAAGGGGAACAGGGACTGTTTCAGTCATGAACTCAATGGCTGGCTCTTTGACCCTCCCCCACACACGCCAGGTAGTAACAGCGTGGCTAGATCCCAGGGGAGGACATGGTAGCCAGCCCTGAGAAGAGAAGATGAACTGGGGTCGGATGGAAGGGGGGGAGATCCTCCCCTTAGGTGGACTTGGAGGGGGCGGTGAGGAGATGAGGGAGGGATGGGGAGAGTGGGAGGAAATGAGGGAGGGGGCTATGCCTGGGATACAAAGTACCTAACCTGTGATTGATATATAAATCATAAATAAATAAATAACATTACAAAAAAGTATACAGAAAAAAAATCTAGCCACACCACCTTTGGGCATATACCCAAAGAACACTTTATCTGACCACAAGAACACTTGCTTAACCATTTTCAAAGCAGTTTTATTTGTCATATCCAGAAATTAGAAATAACCTAGATGTCTTTCAACAGAAGAATGGATAAAAAAGTGTGGTACATTTAGACAATAAAGTATTATACAGCTGTTTAAAAATGACATCATGAAATTTTTAGGCAAATGGAGGGAACTAGAGAAAAAAAATCATCCTGAGTGAAGTAACTCAGACCCAGAAGATTAATATGGTATGTATTCATTTATATGTCTATATTAGCTATTAAATAAATACTGATACCCAAGCTACAATTGGTAGATCCAGAGAATTTTAGGTATAGAGTAAGGGACTAGGGGAGGATGCGTGGATCTCTCTGGAAGAATGAAATAGAGTAGATTTTTATGGGTGGACTTGGAGTAGGAATGAGAGATCTGTTGGGGAGGGTTGTTGGGGGTTGGAATTAAGAGAAGGAATTTGGGGAGAGACAGCTAAAATTGGAAGGACATTTGATGGATGGTATGAAAACCTAGTGCATTGGAAATCTCTTAAAACATATGAAAGTGATCCAGATTAAGCCTCTGAACAATGAGGAAAACAGAACCTCAACGGTCCATCTCTTGTCATCAAATGAATCTTCCAGTATAGGAACTGGGTTATGTCCCACTGACTTTTTGCCAAAGGGGTACCATGTAAATCTCCAGATAACCCAGGTTATTGCTAAGACAATATGTTGTTCCCCACAACTGATAGCAAGGCCCCATTGCTGAACACAAAGTCCACTTAACTCATCAAATATGGTGGGGGGAGCTGTTGTTTACTTAGAACAGATGGAAGGGTGGGAGAGGAACGTGGAGGAGTAGAGGCAGGAGAAACTATAGTCTGGGATATACTGTATGAAATAAGAATCTATTTTTAATAAAAGGGGTGTAGGGAAAGAAGAGTACTAATCATGCCTGCCCCTCCTGCCCCTCTTCACAGTGGAAAAAAACAAAACAATTGAAATGTCTTCTGGTAGATGTCGTTACCATAGAGCTATAAATTATATGGTAATAAGAGAGCTACATTATATCATATTATTCATGGATCAGTTGGGATCTAGAAAGTTACACAGCAATATAAACAGGGAAAGGCTACTCTAAAGAAATATCAATTGTCTGCTTTATTCATCTAGTTTTTCTATTTTCCATGCCTCCTTTAATCCTTGATTCTCCCATCTGACACAGTACTTCCCTAATGCTCCTCATTTCTATTTTCTTTCCTTCTTCTTTCATTTTTTTTTTGTTATCTTACACATTTTCAGTGTAGGATTTGAACTTTGCACTGTGTCTTCAGAAGAAAGCAAGCCTTTTGTGTGTGGAGCCAGCTACTGTACCATGAGGATGTGCTTGAGGGCAACTTCAGCAGCTTTGGTCCTATACCTGAGGTGGTGTTTTCAAGATGAGAGAGATCTAGAAATCCTGGGGTTGCCATTATCACTGTTCTAGATGCCAATGCTGTGATAAAACATGCTGACTAAAAACAACTTAAGGAGAAGAAAATATTTATTTGCTGTAAAGGCCCAGGTCACCTTCCTACAGCAATTAACAATCAAGATAATCTCCAATAGCCTACAGACCAAGCTGACAAGAACAACTACTCAACTGAGACTGCTTTTCTCCATGATTGTTGGCTGTGTGACGGTGACAGTTAATGCTAACTTGGACAGTTACTTTTACCAACTCATTACATCCCTCAGATGGCATGAGAGCCTTGGCTAGAGTCCATGGGTGGGTGGCAGATTCATTTGAATTATGCAGACTTGTCTTCTTGGGGCACCAGAGGTGGGGAGCAGGCCTATGTGTGTGCGTGTGCATGTATGAGACAATGGACTTGGATGATAGCCATATGACTACATCCATATAGATGGTTTACAAACACAGTACTGAAAGCCAGGATGGTTATCACTGATATGCAAAAAGCAATTACAGAACAATTACAACTGAGATGAGACATTCGCTCTTAATGTAGATACACGATGGGTGTCACTTCTGATCTCAAATTGTCCTTTCAAATTTCTGTGCTTATAAAGTGTGTTGGAGCTGAACTGAACTCTTTGCTTCAGTACATCAAGTTTCTTTTTTGAACTGAGCTCCCCAGATAGCTTGTTCAAGACCTTTCTAAAAGTACCACGTGCTCTCTAATGCATGTCTTTTATCCCCATCCAAAGACAAATTCTGAGACATTTGTAAAATCTTACTATTTATCCACTTAAAAGAACTTCTGTTTGGCCTCTCAGACTTACTGCTTTTGGCAAAGAAAAGTTTGACCAGACTGATGCTTTTAAAATTGATATATGTCTAGAAACAATAAAAAGCTTTTGCACCATGGTTATTACAGGCAGAAAGTAAAGTCATTTCTGAATGTACCTACAAAGAATGTGCTCTGAGAACAAGAAATGCTTCTCCTTTGAGATTACCATCCAGATTATATGGAAAAGCTTCTTTAAAATGTTGGTAAATGTCACATTTTAACACTGGAAGTTCATGTCTTAAACAAAGAAATGAAAGAAAAGACATCACTTGGGACACTCTAAAGAATATAGGGTTGACAGCTTTTGGAAGCAGACTCTTATTTCAGGGCAAGGCATGCAAAGAGGAAACATATCTGGAAGATTCCATCATCCCCATGGAGGACTGACGGTGAGAGTCAAACTGTACTGGAAAGGATGCAGCCATGATGCCCAGACAGTGGGGACCTTGTTGAAGTACAGTCAGTACTTTACGCCTGTGTGGAATAGGAAAAGCCGTTTATGGACAGATGTTGTGATGAAGAAGCATGAAAAATGTAGCTGCTGGAACCTTGTCTTGAGATGTTGCCTCATGCGTTGACAAGAGAAGCTGCTTGGAGGATGTCTTGCCTGTGCTTCAGGTTATTGAGATACAATAGTGATGAAGAACACAACTGGGACCAGAAGAGAAGCTTCTCCTCCCCTCCAGTACCCTCTATGGTACAAACTACCTAGGGAGAAATATTTGCCTGTCTTAAGCAGAAAATGAAGGATGATTTGGAACTGAGAAGCATGGATGTAACTGACACACACACCTAAGAGACAGTCATTTTCAGCTCTGTGCAAATCAGGCATGTAGTGCAGAAAATTATAGGCAAAGTTGAAAAAAAATGACACATCAGGTTAGTGTACCTTGACAGAGGATGTCACCCAGGGGCCTGGCAGCTTTGTGGCAGCCTGGCCCGGGAGCTACCACCACATGTGCTCGTATGCGGTGGACAGATAAGAGAGAAAGAGAAGTAGAGCCGTGTGAGCATTATTAAGAAAGATGGAATTGGAGACTCTCGAGGGTAGAGAAGAATAATGGCCTGTGCCAGCCCGTGAGGAGCCAGCCCTGCCACCTAGAAAAATGGTGAGATCTCAGCCTGAGCTACCACTGAGGGTTGCCTGGGTCTGTGGCTATATGATGGCAGGGGTTGATACAGATGTTCATGACTCATACTACCACTAAAGACCATGGGGACGTCTCTCCTCAGGGCAGCCAGTGGGGATCATGTGGATGTCCAGGGGCTGTGCAGAACTGGCCCCATCCTTCACTGGCTGCAGAACTTGGAGAGATGGCTCCATCTCTCCTGGTAGCAGCGCTAAGGAGAGCAGGACCTGTGCCTCACCTAGGCAGCAAACTGGAGTTGGCCCTGGGAGCAGAAGTCTGCTCAGGCACAAGAGTATAGGAGCCTTGACTCATCACTCATCTGGTCATGAACATGGGAGAGATAGCCCTGACTATCACTGAGGAGAGTGGTCCCTGCATCTCTCCTGGATAGCACAGGAGAGCTGTGGTGGTGTTGGTGCAGGTTAGATGGCCCTGAGGGTGAGAGCACAGAAGAGTTGGCCTCTCCACTTGTCTGCTCGTGCGGTGGTGTGGGTGTGATACCCTCTCCTTTTCTGCCTTGCCATGTGTGGTGGTTGACAGATCTGGCCCTGAAGGATTGAGAGCAGGAGAGCTATCCGTGTCCGCAACTGGCTGCAGCCCTTGGGAGAGAAGGCCCTGCACCTCGGCTGGGCAACACAATGGAGCTAGCCTTTCTGATGAAGGCAAAAGTGAGGTTGCAAGAGTGGGAGAGCTGGCCCAGCCCCTCACAAGCTGCAGTGCTTGGGATAGTGGGGTCTTTTCTGAGACTGATTCTCCAAGGACCGTGCATGGATTTAACCTGGAACCCTTGCTCAGACATAGCCCATAGCAGCTCAGTATTCAAGTGGTTACCCTAGTAAGGGGAACACAGACCATCTCTGACATGAACTCAGTGGCTGGCTCTTTGACATCCCCTCCCTCAAGGGAGGAGCAGCATTGCTAGGCCACAGAGGAAGACAATGCAGCCAGTCTTGATGAGACCTGATAAACTAGGGTCAGATGGAAGGGGAGGAGGACTTCCCCTATCTTAGAGAAGGGCAGGGAGGAGATGAGAGAGGGTGGGTGGGGATTGGGAGGGAATGAAGGAGGGGGCTACAGCTGGGATACAAAGTGAATAAACTACAATTAATATAAAAAACAAAAATTTAGAAAAAAGTGTTTTATTTTTTAAAGCTCTTATAAAGCTATAAAACATAACACATAGACTCCGGTGAGGGAGGGGAATAGAACTGAAAAATAAATCAGAGTATATGTAAATTTAAATAGCATAATTTTCTCATAAAATTGAAATTATAAAACTTAATAAATGAAAAATAAAGTAAGATTAGAAAGGGGAGATGTTATAACTAACCTGAAAAAAAAACACCCAAATATTCAAGCACACATTTTCCTACCACTGAAACTGTTTTGACAACAAAGTAACAAGTTTTCCATGTATTGACAATAATGAAATGAGCTGTATGAGCACACAGAGACACACAATTCCTGCTGTCCAATTTTATTTTGCTTGTGACTATACATCCAAGCAATTAGTAAATGGCAAATATTAAATCATATTCAGCATAATGAACAGATATGTGAGGGATTCTTCTAATCAAGATTATTCAAGGGTTCAAGCTACTTACTATTGTCTATAATGATTAATAAATACACTTGACACATTGATTGTGACATACCACAGTGTATATAACCAATATGATAATGTAAGTCTTGGAGTATTAAAATAGGAATGCACTTCATTCACTTTTAAATAACATAATTGTTATTTAGGCCCTTTGAGTTTCCAGTATTGTCATTATGTGGAGATTGATCTTTTGAAGTCAATATCCAGTTTTATTACATTGTTTTGGAAAAGGAAAAATGAAATTAGCATTATTGCTTTTATCAGTGGGGTGTTCCCATTGAAATTAGAACTCCCCCTTTTCATCCGCAAAGATGATACAGGAAGTCTCCAGATGGCTAGAGTAAGGTAAGGGCCCTTCTCTGTGTGTGCGTACACATAGGTAACACGCTAGTAAAAGCTCTTCCCCTTGTAAGGAAGTGCATTCTGGCCATATTTCAAAAATGATTATTTCATCCCTTCTCTTCCATAATTACAAGGAGATTTTTTTGGTTCTTGTGTATAAACAGTTGCTGAGATTTCTGGAGTGTGAAATTTCTCCTAAGGCTAAGGGCTCTGGTATTTTCTTGTTTTGTACCTTACCTCCATCAGGTTGTCAAGATTTCCATTTAAATATCCTGCGTTGGTACTCAGAATTTAGATGTGTTTCTCTGTATTCTTCTGTCTATTTGGATTTCAGTGATGGCCTGTCCCAGGACTTCAACCTTCTGATGAGGTTGCTGAGGATGGGCTAACTGTTTGCAAGTTTTTTAAAGGTCAACTAAGAATGTCAGACAGTATTTCATAAAGCTTGACTCTGCTTTGGTTGTATTTTTCTTTAAATAATTTTGAATAGCATAGTGGCCATGCATTGGTTGACTAATACAGAAACGAGTGTTTTTGCATCTATATAAAATGAGCCTTTTTGACCTATTAGTCAGACACTAGGAGAAGCTCAGACCCTTCCCAAGTTTTCACATGAAATTCAGTTCCACTTACAACATCATTCTTTTCCTCTACATGTCTTCATTTTTATTTTAAAAATTTATTTATTTTGTTATTAATTACAGTTTATTCACTTTGTATCCCTGCTGTGGCCATTTCCCTCTTCCCCTCCCAACCCCATCCTCCCTCCCTCATTTTCTTTCATGGCCCTCCCCAAGTCCACTGATAAGGGAAGTCCCTCCCTTCCCTCTGACCCTACCCTATCAGGTCTCATCAGTACTGGCTACATTGTCTTCCTCTGTGGCCTGGTAATGCTGTTCCCCCACTAGGGGGAAGTGATCAAAGAGCAAGCCACTGAGTTCATGTCAGAGACAGATCCTTTTCCTATTACTAGGGAACCCACGTGGACATTGAGCTGCCAAGGGCTACATCTGTGTAGGGGACCTAGGTTATCTCCATGCATGGTCCTTGGTTGGAGTATCAGTCTCAGAAAAGGCCCATGTGTCCAGATATTTTGGTTCTGTTAGCTCTCCTTGTGGTGCTCCTGGCCCCTCTAGGTCTTTCTATCTCCCCCTTCTTTCATAAGATTTCCTGCACTCTGCCCAAAGTTTGGCTATGAGTCTCAGCATCTGGTTTGATACCCTGCTGCGTAGAGTTTTTCAGAGGTCCTCTGTGGGAGGCGCCTCTCCTTTTCCATGTTTTCTCCCTCTTCCAATGACCATCCAGTTTGCCTTTCTGAGTAAGGTTTGATCATCTTACCAAGGGTCCTCCTTCTTGCTTACCTTCTTTAAGTGTTTAGATAACACTTACTGAGATATTGGAAAGGTTGACTTAGCTTTGGAAAGTTGTTTTATTAGACATTAATATTTACTATTGATATGTCTTTTAGGAAAACTGCGATTAATCCTAAACAGCTGTATAACCAAATCACCACACAGAGACTAGGATTTATTTAATTAACCTAGATCACAATGCTGGGCAATAGTTATTCCATCCTAAAGCTCCAAGCCCTCAGAGTTCCTACCATTCAGATATTACCCATTATACTTGCTTTTAGTGATATCTTAGGTCCAGTTCATCTCTCCACATCGTTCCAAGACCTCTCCTCCAGCTTCTCTCTCCCAGATCTCTCCTCTTCTGCCTCCCACTCCTTCCTCTCCTCTGGCTCCTCCCCTCTCCCTCCTACTCCTTCCTCCCATTGCTCAACATTGTGGCTGGTTGTTTTATTTTGGCAGGTTTACACAAAGTTGAGACAGGTGATGCTTAGAATAACCATCACAATGCATTGTCCAGATTAAAACCAGATAGTGAGATAGAGAAATCAGCATTTGAATGAACAAGGGTAAAGTGTTTATATTTCAAAAGAACATTATACTAACACAAAGTTTCTGATTGCTTCTTGAGACAATATTTACTATGTACACCCTGTACACCCTGTGTACTCTCTACAGCAATGATTTTCAGCTTATATTTCTCCAGTGAAAGTTGAATACTACAGACTAAGTATCCTGTTATATTAGTAAGAAAAGTGGAATTGTAGAAAATGTTTTTAAATTGATTCTGAAAAGAAAATGAGACTTCATCAATTAGCAGGAAGAGACCCAGCAGAAATTGTGGCAACCTTTGTTAATGTTGAGATTGCCTCATTATGGACAGAAAATGAACACTGACAAAGAGCTTGCAGTAATTTGGGGGGGGGGCAGAGAGAGTAACAACAAATATCCCTAAAGCAAGAGACATCAGTTTATAAAAATAACTAACTGGATTCTCCCTCATATAGTAAAAGGGACACCAATTTTTGGAGACCCTACATTCTGTATTGATGCAAGTAAATCAGGAAAGGCAGGTTATAAATCAGGAAAAATAAGTGAAATGTCTCAAAGTCCTAATGTTTCAGTTCAAATATCAGAGATATATGCCATTCTTTTTCTTTATTTTAATTTTTTATTAATATAGTTATTCACTTTACATCTCAATGGTAGCCTCCTCATCCTTCTTCTGGTCCCTTCCTTCTGTCTCTCCCTCATCTCCCTTCACCCTCCCCTGCTCTTCAAAACAGAGGAGATACTCTCCAAACCTGTCTCAGCACATCCAGTCTCATCAGGACTATGTATTTCCTATTTCACCGTGTCCGGGCAAGGCAGCCACACTAGGGTTACATGATAAAAAGGCATACAACAGAGATCATGTTACCCTCTCCTCCCTTCTGGGGGTCTCACTGGAGGCTAAGCTGCACATTGGGTATATATGTGCAAAGAGTCTAGGTCTAGACCATTCCTGGTCCTTCATTGGTGCTTCAGTCTCCACAAGCCTCTCTGGGCCCAGGTTAGTTAGAAATGTTGGTCTTCTTCTGAAGCTCCTGTCCCATCTGGGTAGTTCTATCCTTGTCTACACTCTTCTACAGGACTCTGCACACTCTGTCCAATGTTTGGCGGTGAGTCTAAATTTCTATTTTGATTCATTGCTGGACAAAGCCTCACAGAGAACATTCATGCAAGGCTCCTGTCTGCAAACACAGAAGAGAATCATCAATAATGTCAATGGTTGGCTCTCTCCCATGGAATGAGTCTCAAGTTGGGCCAGGCATTGGTTGCACATTCCCTTGATCTCTGCTCTATCTTAATCCCTATGTATTACGAGGTTAGGGTATATTCTGGTTGAAAGATTTTGTAGGTAGGTTGGTGTTCCCCTCTCTCCACTAGAAGTCCTGTCTGGTTAGAGGGTGACCTCTCCAGTCTCCTGATCTCCGCAATCAGGGGTTTCAGCTAGAGTCACCACCATATCTTCCCAGGACCCCAAGATGTTGTGGGTCTCCAGCTTGTCTAAATGGTGCCCCAACCCATGGCTGATCTCTCTACAAGCCCTCTGTTCTTTTACCCCACTCACCCTATATCTGATCCCCACCTTAATTTCCCTCAGTGTTTCCTCTCCTATGCTGTTCCGTCTTTTCAAATACTTCTGCTGACTATTTTATTTCCCCTTTTGGATGAGAGTTGAGCATCTTCCCTTGTGTCCTCTTTGTTTCTTAGCTTCTTTGGGTCTGTGAATTTTAGTATGGTTATCCTGTACTAAATGGCTAATATTTGCTTATAAGTGACTACATAACCTGTGTGCCTTTCTAGGCCTGGGTTTCCTCAATCAGGATACTATTTTCTAGTTCTATCTATTTTCCTGCAAATTTCATAATTTCCTTGTTTTTAATAGCTGAGTAGTATTCCATTGTGCAAATGTACCAGTTTCTTTACTTATTCTTCAGTTGAGAGACATCTTAATTGTTTCCAGATTCTGAAAATTATGAATAGAGCTACTATGAACACAGTTGGGAAAAATTTCCTTGTTGTATGGTGGGGAATCTCTTGGGTATATGCTCAGGAGCACTAAAGCTTGGTCTTCAGGTAGAGCTATATTCAATTTTCTGAGAATCTGACAGTTTGATTTCCAAATGGAGGAGTGTTCTCCTTTCTCCACATCCTGTCCAGAATGTGCTGTCACTTGAGTTTCTGTTCTTAGCCATTCTGATAGGTGTAAGATGGAATCTCAAAGTTGTTTTCATTTGCATTTCCCTGATGACTATAATGCTGAGCTTTTCTTTAAGTGCTTCTTGGCCATTTGAGATTCCTCTGTTGAGAAATATCTACTTAGCCCTGTACCCCAGGTTTAATTTGATCATTTGTTTTGTTGGTATTTAATTTTTGAGTTCCCATACATAATCCCACACACCTATGGACACTTAATTTTTGACAAAGAAGTCAAAAAACACACAATGGAGAAATGAAAGCATTTTCAACAAATGGTGATGGTCTAACTTCATGTCCACATGTAGAAAAATGCAATAGATACACATTTGTCACCCTTCACAAAACTCAAGTCCAAGTGGATCAAAGACCTCAACCTAAAATGAGAAACACTGAACCTATTAGAAGAGAAAGTAGGCAAGGGACTTGAACTCACTGGCATAGGAGACAATTCCTGGATAGAATACCAATAGCTCAGGCTCTAAGATCAACAATTAAAGGCGAAAGATACTGTCAACAGAACAAATGGCAGCTCACAGATTGGGAAAAGTTCTTCACTAACCTGGCATCTGACAAAAGGCTCATATCCAAAATATATAAGGAACTCAAGAAATTAAACATCAACAAACCAAATAATCCAATTAAAATATGGTATATGCCATTCCTATGGTATCATAAGATTTTCCTGAATCTCTTAATATAGTTACTGACTTTCAATATACAGAAAAAGATGTTTTACATATTGAACTGCTGAATTTATTTTGGATGAGTCAGAATTAACTTTCTTATTTATTCATCTATAACAAGTAATCAGAAATAAAAATCATCCATTGTTTATAACACATTTCAGCTCCCATATGAGTCTACCATGTCCTCTAGCACAAGATATTGATGAAATTGACCAGCTATCACTAGGAAATGTGCTGGAAGTCTCAGAATTTCGAAACACCATGTTAACAGCAAAGATTTTAAGAAAGTGTTTTCTATCACTTGAGTCAAGGAAATTATAAAGCAATGTCCTACTTGTTCTTTGTATAACCAAACTCCATTACCTGCAAGAAGTAGAGCAAAAGGTACCCAAGGAATGAAATTTGGCAAATCAAGGTGTTTCATTTTGCAGAGTTTGAAAAATTAAAGTATAAGAATATATATAATCAATACATATTCAGAATTTTAAAGGGCAACGGCTTTAAGTTCTGAAAAATATTGATTCTGTAATTAAACATTTATTAGAAGTCATATCTATTATGGGGATAGCTATGCAAATGAATACTGACAGTGATCCAGCATATGACTCTAGTAAAATGAAATATTTTTTAGTGTATTACAATATAAAGCATATTGCAGGTATACCACACAATCCTACAGAACAAGCAATTATAGAAAGATCTAATGACACTTTAAAAGATATGCTTAATAAACTGAAAGAGGTAATAAGGACAGCCAGAGACAGATTACATAGTAATTTTTTAACTCTAACTTTAATTTTATTAACTTTAAATTAAAAAATTAAATGCTAATGAGAAAGTACTAATAGTAGCAGAAAGACATTGACTAGTAGAAAAACTGCTGAATTATATAAGCTTGTATATTTTAAAGACGTGTTGATCTCAGAAAGAAAACCATGATATGTATTATATTGGGGAAAAGGTTTTGCGTTTTTGTCCACAGGAGAAGAAACACATGAATATCATCAAAATTAATAAAGATTAGAATCAAACAACAGAGATCTGAATAAGGAGAGGTGAAAGTTCATCAGACAGCGTGGTCATTCAGTCCAAATGGGCTTATAAAAACTAACAATTACCTTTCATTTGATCAGGCATAAAAAATAAAATAAATATGTTGGTATTACATTCTTTTGGAATGTATACAATTTACCTTTGTTCAATTAAATGCTGATTTCTCTCCCCCACTATCTGGTTTCAATCTGGACATTGCATTGTCATGCTTATTCTAAGCATCACCTGTCTCAAGTTTGTGTAAACATGCCACCATTTGTTCTCTGTATTGTCAATTAAACAGCCAGCCACAATGTTGAGCAATGGAGAGTATAGGGTGGGACATCCTGGTCTGGAGTGGTAGGAAGAGGAAGGAAGCAGGGAGGAGAGGAGGAGAATCTGCAGGAGAGGTCTTGATCCATGTGGAGAAATGAACCAGACCTAAGATATCACTAAAAGCAAGTATAATGAGTGAATCTGAATGGTAGGAAACTATTCAGGCTTGGAGGTTTAGGATGGAGTAACTATTGTCCAGCATTGTGTTCTAGGTTAATTAAATAAATTCTAATCTCTGTGTGGTGATTTGGTTATACAGCTGTTTAGGAATAACCAATGCTTAACTAAAAATATCTATCAATAGTAAATACTAAAGTCAAAGACAAAAAATGGCGCTCAACTAATCTAAGTATCCACACCCTTTAAATCATATTTCATCATAATTTGGTGGTGTGTGTGTGTGGGGAATAAGCTCTCAGTGGGCAAAGTTGCTACAAAGGGAGTTTCAAGGAAAAACAAAATAATTCAAAAAGGGAACCTATGCTTCCTAGAATATGCAGAAGATATGGCAAAGGTTGACATTGGCTTAGTGAATGTAGAGAAGTCACAGATATGGGGTAATCCTCTATCAAAAACACCCAAGGGGGCCTCTCACAGGCCCCAATACAGGACTGGGATACTCCTCCACAAGAAAGTTAAACACCACTGCTCTGGGAACAAACATTAAAAAAAATAGAAACTCAGCAATTAAAAACAAGGAAATCAAGAATTTTGCGGGAAAATGGTGGGACCTAGAAAAGATCATCCTGAGTGAGGTATCCCAGAAGCAGAAAGACACATATGGTATATACTCAGTTATAAGTGGGTACTAGACCTATAAGATAGGATAAACATACTAAAATCTGTACACCTAAAGAAGATAAACAAGAAAGAGTACCCGGAGTAAGATGATCAATCCTCACTTAGAAAGACAAATGGGATGGACATTGGATGTAGGAGAAAACAAGCAACAGGACAGGATCCTACCACAGAGGGCCTCTGAAAGACTCTACCTAGCAGTGTATCAAAGCAGATGCTGAGACTTATAACCAAACCCTGGGCAGAGTGCAGGAAATCCTATGAAAGAAGGGGTAGTTAGTATGACCTGGAGAGGACAGGAGCTCCATAAGGACCAAATATATCTGGGCCCAGAGGTCTTTTCTGAGACTTTCTCCAACCAAAGACCATGAATGGATATAACCTAGAACCCCTGCCCAGATATAGCCCATCACAGCTTAGTATCCAAGTGGGTTCCCTAGTTAGGGGAACAGGGACTGTCTCAGACATGAACTCAATGGCTGGCTCTTTGACTCCCCCCCCCCCACAGAAGAGGACATAGTAGCCAGCCCTGAAGAGATTTGATAAGCTAGGATCAGATGGAAGGGGAGGAGGACCTCTCCAAGCAGTGGACTTAGAGAGAGGCAGGAAGGAGATGAGGGAGGGAGGGTGGGATTGGGAGGGAATGAGGCAGGGGGCTACAGCTGGGATACAAAGTTATTAAACTGTAATTAATATAAAAAATAAATAAAAAAGGAAAAAATTAGACAGAGAGGCCAAGGCAGGTTCTACAGATAAATCAAAAAACTAGGAAGAGAACAACAACAACAACAACAAAACCCCCACAAATATATTGGCAAACCTCTATAAATGATCAAAGGCCAAAGTTAAAGATAATTTTAAATAATATTGAAATTGAAGGCATGGTGGATATTGGGGCTGATGTCACATATCACTCCTAAATCCTGGCCCCAAATTGGTCACTTCAAGAGGTGGATATTCAATTCCAAGGAGTCTGAACTTTATGTAGAGTCAGATGGCTTAAATGTACAGGACCAGAAGGTCAAATAGGAAAATTAAGGCCATAGGTGGTTGAGATAGCTATAAACTTATGGGGAAGAGATCTGTTACAACAATGGAAAACCCAGATTAACATCCCCCCAATTTCAGAGGCAAGCCAAAAGCCAGGTAATATTCCTGATAAAGAAGTTAAAATTAGGAGATCCAAGATGGTGGCCCTGGGAGGACACTGTGTCTGAAGAGCAGGACAGCAATGTTGGCACAGAGACCAGGAGACTGACCTCTGGGACCTAAAACACCAGCGTTTGTGATTGCCACGTGAGAAGAAATCCTACGGTGAGGAAATCAATTGGGACAGACCTCAGGTCACCCAGGCAATCCCTGGAAAATGTCCTGGGGACCGGCGGGCACACATCTGACAGCCTAGATCTGAGCTTGCAGCCTCCCGCACCACCCCCAACCCCCATCCCGGACCAGGACACACAGCCTTCTTCTCAGAGTGAGGCGCCCAGCCTCCAGACCAGAGCAGAGAACTCAGTTGCAGGTCCAGAGAGGAGGGCACGGGCTCTGGCTCAAAGCTGGGCGCACAGCTGCCAACCCAGATCGGGGCACAGAGCCTCTGGCTCAGAGTGAGGCGCCAAGCCTCCGACCCTGAGCAGAGCTCTTAGTTGCTGACTCAGGAGCGCACAGCCTCTGGCCCAGATGGGGACACACAGCAGCCAACCCAGATCTGAGTGCAGAGCCTCCAGACCAGAGTGGTGCCCCCAGCCACCATCTCAGACAGGGACACACAGTCTCTGGCCCAGAGCAGAGCAAAGTCTCAGCCTCTGGCCCAGGGACTTGTTGTGCCCTCAACTCACCTTCCCAGACAGAATTGTGTGCCCCATGGTACCAGACTGAGTTTCCCTGTCGGAAGAAAACCCCATAGCTAGGGAATCAGCAGATTCTTCAAGAGATCTGTACCTGGAAATGAGTGTAACAACAGCAGCAACTCACTAAATTCAGAACGAGAAACCCAGCAACAGGGCAGCTGTCTCCAGGACTTCTACAGGTGAGAGGAGAGCCCCCTGACTAACAAAGACCACAGTTACCTCTCAGGTCTATACACCTGAGGTGAGCAGCGGCAATTCCTGAGAAACACTGGCCATTCAGTGACCATACCCGAAAAGCAGAGGAGGCCTCCTTCAGGAAAAATCATCTTCCTGCCAAGAGGATTCTCCTAACTCCAGGATTCTGGGAAGCACCAGAAACTAACAGCCAACACCTAAAATAGTCCAATGGGTAGAGGTCAGGGTAAAAGCTCAACCAACAAAAGACAGAGCAATATTGCATCTCCAGAACTCAGTCATCCAGAGGTAAGCAGCTCTGGACACACCAGCATAACTGAAATTCAAGAAGATGACCTTACATCTATGCTGATGAAGAGGATAATAGAGGAAACAAATAAAATACATAAAGAATTAGAGGAAGATAAAATGAAAGAGATTATTGGCGATCCGTGAAGAAATACAGGAAGATGCAGCCAAATAGTTTGTGGCCTTCAGAGAAGAAATAATTAAATCACTGAAAGAAATAAAAGAAACAGAAGAATGTTCAAACAAACAGTTGAAGGAACTAAGAGAAAAACGGGAAAATACAATCAGACAGGTGAAGGAAGTAAACAAAACAACTCAAGATCTGAAGGTAGAATTGGAAAAATTAAAGAAAACACAAAAAGAGGAAACCATGGAAAGGAAGAATTTAGGGAAGAAAACAGGAACTACAGAGGTAAGCATAACCAATAGACTACAAGAGATGGAAGAAAGAATCTCAGGTGTAGAAGATACA
The DNA here is from genome assembly GCA_028658305.1 of Pachyuromys duprasi. Taxonomy (NCBI): domain Eukaryota; kingdom Metazoa; phylum Chordata; class Mammalia; order Rodentia; family Muridae; genus Pachyuromys; species Pachyuromys duprasi. Next base: position 19,469,376 of record CM053763.1, read on the forward strand.
ATGGAAGAAATCGATGTATCCATTAAAAAAAAATGTTAAATCCAAAATATTCCTGACACAGACCATCCAAGAAATTCAAGACAACATAAAAAGACAAAACCTAAGAATAATAAGAATAGAGGAAAAAGAAGATTTCCTCCTCCAAGGCCCAGAAAATATCTTCAACAAAATCATTGAAGAAAATTTCCCCAACATAAAGGAGAGGCCTACAAGAATACAAGAGGCCTACAGAACACCCAATAAATTAGATCAGAAAAGAAAATCCTCCCACCACATAATAATTAAAACAGTAAGTATACAGAACAAAGAAAAATACTAAAAGTTGCAAGGGAAAAAAGCCAAGTAACATATAATGGCAATCCCATCAGAATGACACCTGATTTCTCAACACAGACTATGAAAGCAAAAAGAGCCTGGATGGATATAATGCAGACCCTAAAAGAACACAGATGTTAACCCAGGCTAATATATCCAGCAAAACTCTCAGTCATCATAGATGGAGAAAGCAAGATATTCAATGACAAAAAACAAATTCAAACAATACCTACCCACAAATCCAGCATTACAGAAGATACTGGAAGGAAAAATAGAACCCAGGAAAAGTAACTACACTCAGGAAAACACAGGAAACAAATAACCTCACCACAGCAAGACTAAAAGTAGCCAAGCACACAAAGACACTACCACAGCCAACAGCAAAAATTAAAGCATCTAACATCCACTGGTCATTAATCTCCCTTAACATCAATGGACTCAACTTTACAATAAAAAGACACAGACTAACACAATGAATATGTAAACAAGACCCAAAAATCTTTTGCATACAGAAAACACACCTAAGTCACAAAGATAGACATTACCTGAGAGTAAAGGTAGAGGTTGCTTTTGCTTGGAAGAGGTTTTCCAAGCAAATGGACCCAAGAAGCAAGCAGGAGTAGCCATTCTAATATCTAATAACATAGATTTTCAACAAAATTAATCAAAAGAGTTGGGGAAAGTAATTTCATACTCATGAAATGAAAACTCCATCAAGAAGACACCACAATTCTCAACACCTATGCCCCAAATACAAGGGCACTCACATGTGTAAAAGAAGCATTAATAAAACTGAAACCATATATAGATCCCCACACATTAAAAGTGAGAGACTTCAACACCCCACTCTCAACAAAGGACAGGTCAACAAAAGAGAAATTAAACAAAGAATCAATTTCTCTAACAGAGGTCATGAATCAAATGGACCTAACAGACATCTACAGAACTTTTACCAAAACACAAAAGAATTTACCTTCTTCTTAGTACCACATGGAACTTTCTCCAAAATAGACCATATAGTTGTCACAAAGCACGGCTCAACAGGTAGAAAAAGACTGAAATAATCCCATGTATCCTATCTGACAACCATGAACTAAAGCTGGATCTCAACAACAACAGAAATAGCAAAAAGCCTACACACACATGGAAACTGAACAACTTGCTACTAAATGATAGCTAGGTCAGGGAAGAAATAAAGAAAGAAATTGAAGTCTTCCTAGAATTCAATGAAAATGAAGATACAACATACCCAAACTTATGCGACACAATGAAAGCAGTGTTAAGAGGAAAGTTCATAGCACTAAGTGCCTTCAAGAAGAAATTCAAAACATCTCATGCAAGCAACTTAATGGCTCACCTCAAAGCCCTAGAAAAAAAGAGAAGCAGACACCAAAGAGTAGTAGATGGCTGGAAATAATCAAACTCAGAGTTGAAATCAATCCATTAAAAACAAATAAAACAATTCAAAGAATCAATGAAACCTAGAGCTGTTTCTTTGCGAAAATCAGCAAGATAGACAAATCCTTATCCAAACTAACTAAAAGGCAAAGAGACATTATTCAAATCAACAAAATCAGAAATGAAAAGGGGAACAAAAAAAAAAACAGACCCTGAGTAAATCCACACAATCATTAGGACTTACTTCAAAAGCCTATATACCACAAAATTTGAAAATCTAAATGAAATGGACAATTTTCTTGATAGATTCCACTTACCAAAGCTGAATCAAGACCAGGCAATCAGTTAAATAGTCCTATATCCCTTAAGGAAATAGTAGCGGTCATCCATAGTCTCCCATTCAAAAAAAGCCCAGGTCCAGATGGTTTACGCTCAGAATTTTACCAGACTTCAAAGAAGAGCTAACTCCAGTTCTCTTCAAACTATTCCACAAAACAGAAAGTCTACCAAATTCTTCCAGGACTACCAAACAATACCAGAACATTACCAAACTCATTCTATGAAGCCACCTCAGTATGTAAACCTCACAAAGACACAATAAAGAAAGAGAATTTCAGGCCAATCTCCCTTATGAACATTAATGCAAAAATACTCAACAAAATACTTGCAAACAGAATACAAGAACACATCAAAGATAACATCCACTATGGCCAAGTAGGCTTCAGCCCAGGTATGCAGGGATGGCTCAATATATGGAAATCTATCAATGTGATCCACCATATTAACAAATGAAAGGAAACAACACATGATAATCTCCTTAGATGCTGAAAGGGCATTTAACAAAATCCAACATCCATTCATGTTTAAAGTATTGGAGAGATCAGGGATACAAGGCACATACCTAAACATAGTAAAGGCAATATACAGCAAGCTTAGAGCCAATATCAAACTCAATGGAGAGAAACTTAAATCAATCCCACTGAAATCAGGAACAAGGCAAGGATGCCCACTCTCTCCGTATCTCTTCAATATAGTTTTTGAAGTCCTTGCTAGAGCAATAAGACAATTGAAAGAGATCAAGGGGATAGAAATTGGAAAGGAATAAGTCAAAGTATCACTATTTGCAGATGGTATGATAGTATACCGGAGTGACCCCAAAAATTCTACCAGGGAATTCCTACAGCTGATAAACACCTTCAACAAAGTTGCTGGATACAAAATTAACTAAAAAAAAACATCAGTAGCCCTCCTGTATATAAAAGACAAAAGGGCTGAGAAAAAATTAGTGAGCAACACCCTTCACAATAGCCAAGTGACCCTAACCAAGCAAGTTAAAGACTTGTATGAAAAAAATTCAAGTCTCTGAAGAAAGAATTAGAAGAAGATATCAGAAGATGGAAAGATCTCCCATGATCATGGCTTGGCAGGATGAACATAGTAAAAATCGTCATCTTACCAGAAGTAATCTACAAATTCAATGAAATTCCCATTAAATTACCAACATAATTCTTTACAGACCTAGAAAGAAAAATTCTCAGCCTCATATGGAACAACAAGAAACCAAAAATTGCTAAACAATCCTCTACAATACAAGATCTTCTGGAGGTATCTCCATCCCTGATCTCAAGCTGTACTACGGAGCATCAGCAATGAAAACTTCATTGTACTTGTATAAAAACAGAATGCTGGATCAATGGAACCAAAGACCCAGAAATAAACCCACACACTTATGTATACCTGATTTTTAACAAAGATGCCAAAACCATACAATGGAAAAAAGATAGCATCTTCAACAAATGGTGCCGGTCTAACTAGATGTCTATATGTAGAAAAATGCAAATAGATCCATACCTATCACCCTGCACAAAACTAAAGTCCAGGTGGATCAAAGACCTCAATATAAAACCAGACACACTAAACCGCCTAGAAGAAAAATGAGGAAAATCATTGAACTCATTGGCACAGGAGACAACTTCCTGAACAGAACACCAACAGCACAGGCTCTAAGAGCAACAATCAATAAATGGGACCTCATGAAACTGAAAAGGTTTTGTAAAATAAAGGACACTGTCATCAGAACAAAACGACTGCCTACAGATTGGGAAAGGATCTTCACCAACCCTATATCTGACAGAGGACTAATATCCAGTATATATAAAGAACTCAAAAAATTAAAAAGCAACAAATCAAGTAATCCAATTAAAAATGGGGTACAGTGCTAAACAGAGAATTCTCAATAGAGGAATATCAAATGGCAGAAAGCACATAAAGAAATGCTCAACATCGTTACTCATCAGGGAAATGCAAATCAAAACAACCCTGAGATTTCACCTTACACCCATCAGAATGGCTAAGATCAAAAACTGAAGTGACAACACATGCTGGAGAGGATGTGGAGAAAGGGGAACCTTCCTCCACTGCTGGTGGGAATGTAACTTGTACAAGCACTCTGGAAATCAATCTGGCCCTTTTTCAGACAACTAGGATTAGGGCTTCCTCAAGATCCAGCTATACCACTCCTAGGTATATATCCAAAAGAGGCTCAAGTATACAATAAGGACATTTAGTCAATCATGTTTGTAGCAGCTTTATTTTTAATAGCCAGAAGCTGGAAACAACCCAGATGCCCCTCAGCTGAGGAATGGATACAGAAATTGTGGTACATCTACATAATGGAATACTACTCAGCAATAAAAAACAAGGAAATCATGAAATTTGCAGGGAAATGGTGGTAACTAGAAAAGATCATCCTGAGTGAGGTATCCCAGAAGTAGAAAGACACACATGGTATATACTCACTCATATAGACATATAATATAGGATAAACCTACTAAAATCTGTACACCTAAAGAAACTAATCAAGAGGGAGGACTATGGGTAAAATGCTCAATCCCCAGCCAGAAAGGCAAAGAGTGTGGACATTAGAAGAAGAAGAAAACAGGGAACAAGTTAGTAACCTACCACAGAGGGCCTCTGAATGGCTCTGCCCTGCAGACTATCAAAGCAGATGCTAAGACTTATGGCCAACATTTGGGCAGAATGCAGAGAATCTTATGAAAGAAGTGGGAAATAGTAAGATCTGGAGATGAAAGAACCTCCACAAGGAGAGCAACAGAACCAAAAAATTTGAGCACAGGGTTCTTTCCCGAGACTGATACTTCAACCAAGTAACATGCATGCAGATAACCTAGAACCCTTGCACAGATGTAGACCATGGCAGTTCAGCCTCCAAGTGGGTTTCCTAGTAATGGGAACAGGGACTGTCTCTGACATGAACTGATTGGCCTGCTCTTTGATCACCTCCCCCTGAGGGGTGAGCAGCCTTACCAGACCACAGAGGAAGACAATGCAGCCACCCCTGATGAGACCTAATTGACTAGGATCAGAAGGAAGGAAAAGAAGACCTCCCCTATCAGTGGAATTGGGGAAGAGCATACATAGAGAAGAGGGAGAAAGGGAGGGGTTGGGAGGGGAGGAGGGAGGGAGCTTCAGGGTGATACAAAGGGAATAAAGCACAATTAATAAAAAATTGTTTAAAAAATGAAGTTAAAAAATATTAAAAATTCCATCAAAACCAGCTACAGACTCTCTAGGCTGCCTATAAACAAAATACAGCAGAGGCCATCTTTTCAACTTCATGTTGGGAAGGCACCGCTTATAAAACCCCCACAGCCTTCCCACTAAGGTGGTTGACTGACCAATCTATTTGGATTAAACAATGATCTATGAATAAAGAAAAGTTACTAGTACTAGAGCAGCTAGTACAGGAACAGCTGGAGGCTCATGATATAGATGAGTCCAACAGCCCTTGGAATTCTCCTGTAATTGTCATTAAAAAGAAATCTGGCATATGGATGATGTTAACACATCTCAGAGCAAATAACAAAATTATTCAGCCAATGGGATTGTTACAATCTGGAATTCCATTGCCTTCCTTGTTACCTAGGGAATGGCCTATTACAGTGAGTGATTTAATGGATTGCTTTTTAACAATTCCTTTACATGAACATGATAGGGAACAGTTTGCTTTTTCAGTACTCAGTTTGAATAGAAGCTGTCCAATAAAGAGATATCACTGGAGGGTCTTACCACAGGGGATATTGAACAGTCCTACTTTGTGCCAATATTTTGTACAACAGTCATTGGAGATAATTCTTAAGCAGTTTCCTCAATCCATAATTTACCACTACATGGATGATATTTTATTAGCTGATTCAGATACAAAAACATTAGAAAATATTTTTGATGAAATGAATAGAACTTTGCCTTGTTGGGGATTACAGATTGCTCCCCCCCCCCCAAAAAAATACAAAGAGGAGATTCTATTAATTACCTAGGATACAAAATAGGTGTATAGAAAATTTGGCCACAAAAAGTACAAATTAAAAGAACCCAATTTAGAACTCTTAGTGATTTTCAAAATTGCTGGGAGATATTAACTGGATATGGCCTACCATTGATTTAGCTACTCAAGAGATAAGTAACTTATTTCAAACCTTACAGGGTGATAAGGACTTAAATATTCCTAGAACGTTATCAACTGAATCTGGAAAGGAATTGGCTCTGGCAGAAAGAAAATTACAAGATGCATATATAGATCATATTGATCCAGAGAGGGCCTGTATTTTGGCTATCTTGCTTTCCATTCATTCTCTTACAGGAATTCTTATGCAGAGGTAGGACTGTGTCTTAGAATGGATATTTTTGCCACACAAACAAAATAAAAAACTAAAAACCTATATAGAAGAGGTTTCTGAATTGATCCTAAAAGGAAAAATGAGAATTCGTCAATTCGCTGAATTAGATCCAGCTGAAATTGTGGTGCCCTTTACCAATGCTGAGATTGTGTCATTATGGGCAGACAACAAATATTGGCAAAGAGCTTGCTGTGAATTTTTGGGAGGCATCAACAACAAATACCCAAAATGCAAGTGACATCAGTTTATAAAAAGAACCAATTGGATTCTCCCTCATATAATAAAAGGAACACCAATTTCTGGAGTTCCCACATTTTTATACAGATGCCAATAAATCAAAAAGGGCAGGTTATAAGTCAGAAAATCTGAGTAAAGTGGTGGAGAATCTTTATGATTCAGTTCAAAAATCAGAACTAAATGCAATTCTCTTGGTGTTATCAGGTTTTCAAGAATCTCTTAATATAGTCATGGACTCTCAATATGCAGAAAGAGTTGTTCTGCATATAGAAACTGCTGATCTAATCCAGGATAATTCAGATTTAACTTCACTATTTCTTCAATTACAACAAATAATCAGAAATAAACATGAATCCATTGTATATAACAGACATCAGATGTCATATAGGTCTACCAGGCTCTCTTGTACAAGGTATTAATGAAATTGATCAATTATTGATAGGAAGTGTGTTAAAGGCCTCAGAATTTCATAAAAAAACACCATGTTAACAGCAAAGGTTTAAAAAGAGAGTTTTCTATCACTTGGCAATAAGCCAAAGAAATTGTGAGAAAATGCCCCACTTGGTCTTTATGTAACCAATCTCCACTACCTGCAAGAAGTAACCCTAAAGGTAACCAAAGAAA
>CM053763.1:19477146-19492833 GCA_028658305.1 Pachyuromys duprasi
GCCTATTCTTAGGGGATGTCAGATTGAATGTTGATCTCTGTTCTGGCAACAGATTAACCCTTTCCTCCCCAGTGAGTTAAAAATTCAGAGTGTTCTTTTGTTACCAGAGCCGCTGCCATTCTTCCATTCAGCAGACTCAATTCATTTTTGTTTTTGCATTAAGATGCTGACTGTAGAGGTGCAATGCCTGGGCAGGCCTGAGTCTGGTAGGCATTGAGTAGCTTGTGATTTAAGCAGTTAATTCCTGCACTGGACATCCAGGGCTAAGAATCTCTACTAATTGTAATAGACTGTTGGATTAGTCACAAGTTTTTAAACAATATTTTATTAATTCTCTGAGAATTTTATAAAATTTGTTTTGAACATATCCCCTCTGTAATTCCAGACCCACCCTCACACCCTCACCTTCTTGTACCCTTCCCACTTTGTATTCTTGTTTTGTTTGTTTGTCTCATAAATAACTCACAGAGTCTACTTTGTGCTGCCTATATGGTGTGGGGACGTCCTCTTACATATGGTCAACCACTAGAATGCATTCTTGCAAAGAGAACTGACTCACCCTGCCTAGAAGCTCTAAAGTGCCCACAGACCTTCTGACTTTCTGTTAGGGATGGGAGTTCTTTAAGTTTTGCAAGGATGTTGCAGATAAGATAGACCTTCATTTTTCAATAGCTCAAATATGGAAAACAAGACTTTCCAAGTAAAATAACAATGTGTACAGCTATATATCTCCCCCAGAGTAAGAAAGGAAAAGATGTGTATGCATGCTGTAGATTTCTTTCTTGGTCAACATTAGACAAAGCAAATCATCCCTTGAAAGGCTTTGGACCTCTCCTTACTTCAAGTGTAAAGTGCCAGGTGCTAAAAACCTCTTTTCTTTTTTATAACCTTGGCTTGTTCAACATCTGCTTCCGTTTCAGGAGACTTTTGTTCACCTGATACTTAGATAAGCCTAAGCAAGTAGAATAGAGATGTCTAACAGTGTCTCAGATCAAACAAGTGGGATTGCTTTATTGTTATGACTTGTTCAGTTTGTACTGCGGTATTCAATGATTGCAGAGCGATCATTTACTTACACCCAATGGTTGTTTTAAATTCCAAGGAGAGAAACACAGATGGTGGACTGTTATGTTTGAGATACATAAGGTTTGGTTTTTTTCCAATTTAGTTAGCAACATTTAAAATCTGTAATATTTTCCATAAAAAGAATCTGGGAGCTTGCTAGATTTCTCAGTGGTTAAGAAGACTTGCCGCTCCTTGAAGGGGACTGAGGTTTGATTCCCAGCACCACATGGCAGCCCACAACCATCTGTAACTCCAGTTTCATGAGGATCTGACACCCTTTTCTGGCTTCTGCTGGCACAAAATACACAAAGATACATATATATATGTACATATATATATACATATATAGGTATATATATGAAGGCAAACACTTATACACATAAGATAATAATTAAACCCTTAAAAAGAACCTATCTATCTATCTATCTATCTATCTATCTATCTATCTATCTATCTATCTATCTATCTATCTATCAATCGCCATACTGTTTAAGGCCAGAGAATTTTATCAAATCAAATTCTGTGTGAAGCCCATGCGCATGCTCACGCGTGCACACACACATACAAACACACACTCGAGGATGAGACTTAGCTTTGGCTGTTTTCATTCCTTGGTGATTTAGGCTCTCTGCATTAGGGCCCTTGGATGCAGACTTGTTAGAGCCTGGAAGACACTGATATCCCACAGGGTCATAGCATTATGGAAGGACTTGTAAGAACATAGACTGGTATGAGAGATGAAAAGTGCCAGAGACCAGGTGGACTAGGAAGAAACACAGACAAGGCTTAAGGCCAGAGGCTTTGGAGTCAGAGTGGTGGCAACTGAGCAGCCATTTAAAGATTTCATAGGGATGGGCCTCCAGGCCTCAGTGCCTTCATGTAAATGTTCAGGATAACAGATAGCACCTGCTTTAGGATACTCCAGATGAGCAAGAATCCATCTCTAACTCCTAAGCTATGGACTCAATTTTTTATTTTTTGAAAGTAATTTTTATAAATGTATTCAGTTATGGTTTCTTCTCCACCTCTTTCTAGTTCCTTTCCACCCACACAAATTCACAACCTTTCTTTCATTCTCTCTTAGAAAACAAAGAAGAATCTAAACTAATAAAATAAAAACAGACAAACTAGAATAGGACAAAGAAATAAACAGAATAGAAAGGAGGCAGAGAAAAATCACAAGAGACACATACAGACACAGAGGCACACATACAGAGAACCCATAAAAGAGACAAGACTGGAAACCACAATATATAAGCAAAAAGTAAGGTAAACAATTGAAAAGCAACAACAAAAACCAAACAAAGCCCCCAAATTTTATTGAGTTCGTTTTCTGTTCTGTGTTGGTCATCTACTCCTGAGCATGGGGCCTATTCTTAAGTTGTTTGGATACCCTGTAGAGAGCATAGGAGAAAACTCTTGGTTTTTGGGGGAAGCAGTTATCAAGTGGAGATAACTTCTGGGTTAGGGATGGAAGCAGGTGTCTAATTCTTCTCGTAGCACTGGAACCCCCTCTGGGTTAGACCCATGCAGACCCTGTACATGTTGCTGCTTCATAACGTGTGTCATCCTGTTGTGTCCAGAAGGCTTTGTTTCCTTGTTGTCTTCCAGCCCCACTGGCTCTTCTTCCACATAGTTCAAGTTCCAAGGTCTTTGATTTTCTGAATATTGTGAAGTTATGGGTTTGGGTTTCTGCATTTGTTCCCATCCATTGCAGAAGGAAGCTCCTGTTTCTGGCTGAGCAACACACCGATATATGTGTACAGTGGCATGCAGTTGGGAACCATTTTATGGATATATTCCTTTAGCAGAACAGTAGTATTTGGTTTTCTCGTAAGTCCATGGCCTATCTAGTTGGAGGTTCTTGGTCACCTGAGCAGTGACTGGAATGTTTCATCTCATTGAGAGGGCTGTCCAATTGGTTATTCTCATGACTTTTTGTGCCATTATTGCTCCAGTACATCTTACAGGCAGGGCACCATTGTAAATTCCAGGGTTTGTAGCTGGGTTGGGCTTACCTCTGCTTGGTGTTTCTCCTCTGGCACTATGAAGAGTGCCTGCTGGTACCATGAACAATAGTCAGTAGGGGTAAAGGCTCTAGGTAGGTGCCACCTTAACTTCTCTGTTTTCAATAAAGTTGTGTGGATATTAAGTCTATCACTAAGACTTTATCATCAGTTTGTGGAGAACAGCCAATAGCCTTGACAATAGCTTGGGTTATTTGGGGCTTTCAATGGGGCATCTTTAACTAGCAACTCAATTATATGTAGCCCATTCCTAGCATTAGAGGTTTTAAAAATTTTTAAACATTTTTATTTTATTTTATATTAATCACAGGTTATGTGCTTTGTATCCCAGGCATAGCCCCCTCCCGCATTCCCTCCCTATCCTGCCCATCCCTCCCTCATCTACTCCCTGCCCCTTTCCAAGTCCACTGATAGGGGAGAACTTCCTCCCCTTCCATCTAACTCTAGCTTATCAGGTCTCTTCAGGACTGGCTGCAATGTCCTCTTCTGTGGCCTAGCAAGGTTGCTCCTCCTTGGGGGGTGGGGAGGTCAAAGAGCCAGCCATTGAGTTCATGTCCAAAATAGTCCCTGTTCCCCTTACTAGGATAACCACTTGGATACTGAGCTACCATTTGCTACATTCAAGCAGGGGTTCTAGGTTATATCCATACATGGTCCTTGGTTGGAGAAACAGTCTCATAAAAGACCCCTGTGCCCTGATATATTTAGTCCTTGTAGAGCTCTTGTCCTCTCTAGGTCATATTAACTCCCCCTTCTTTCATATGATTCCCTGCACTCTGCCAAAGGGTTGGTTATGTGTCTTAATATTTGCTTTGATACACTGCTAGGTAGAGTCTTTCAGAGGCCCTCTGTGGTAGGCTTTTGTCCTGCTACTTGTTTTCTCCTACATCCATTGTCCATCCCATTTGTCTTTCTAAGTCAGGATTGATCATCTTATCCCAGGTCCTCTTTCTTGTTTATCTTCTTTAGGTGTATAGATTTCAGTATGTTTATCCTATCTCATAGGTCTATATAAGTGAGTGTATACCATGTGTGTCTTTCTTCTTTTGGGATACCCTGAGATTTCACCATACACCCATCAGAATGGCTAAGATCAAAAACTCAAGTGACAACACATGCTGGAGAGGTTGTGGAGAAAAAGGAACCCTCCTCCATTGCTGGTGGGAATGTAAACTTGTACAACCACTCTGGAAATCAATTTGGCGCTTTCTTAGACAATTAGGAATAGTGATTCCTCAAGACCCATATATTCAAAATATGCTCAAGTACACAACAAGGACATTTGCTCAACTATGTTCATAGCTGCTTTATTTGTAATAGCCAGAACCTGGAAACAACCCAGATGTCCCTAGGTTGAGGAATGGATACAGAAACTGTGGTACTTTTACACAATGGAACACTACTCAGCAATTAAAAGTGAGGAAATCATGAAATTTGCAGGCAAATGGTGGGCATTGGAGGTTTTATTTGTTGGTGAGAGAGGTCTAGTTGAAGTTTTGCATTTTATGTTATTTGAATATTCCATTTAGATTTCTTTCAAATATGTACATATTTTAAGACATTTCTACTGTATTGTAATTTTCCATATGACCCCTCAAATGGTCCTCAGGTTTAGCTGTATTTCCCTGTATTTCCTTCTTTATCTTCTTTCCCTTTTCTCTTCCTCCTTCGCATTTGATCCTCCTGGTCTAGTCCCCCTTCCGTATATCCATTATATGGAAGTTATACTTAATAACTATCAATTCTATTTTCCCTTTCTAGGGAGAGTTTTTCCTCATCCTGCTAGTCCCTATCCTATAATCATACAGATTGTAGCCTGCTTATCAAAGACTAAGAGCTATGTTTTTCTTTTTGAGTCTGAATTACCTCACTCAGGATGATTATTTTTCTAGCTCTGTCCTCTTACCTGTGGATTACATGATTTCATTCTTTCTAACAGTTGAGCAATATTTCATTGTGTAAGTAAATGTACCACATTTTCTTTATGCATTTATTCATTGACATCCAGGCCATTTTCAATTTCTAGCTGTTACGAATAGAGCAACAATGAAAATGGCTGATCATGTGTCTCTCTATAGGATTTAGAGTCCTTTGGGTATATGCCCGAGGGTGATATAGTTGGATCCTGAGGTAGATGTACTTCCAGCTTCTTGAGGAACCAATGCACTGATATCCATATTGGCTGTACACTGTGCTTACTTCTTGAATGACATTTCTGCAGATGAAAAAGAGAGGAGGGGCATATTGTATCATCTGGGTTGTTGGAATAGGCCTGCCCTTGGGGAACATCTGTCTACAGAGTTCATTTTGACTGATTCTGTGGAAGACATAGTCTGACTTTCATATTCTGTGCAAGTCAGCTGAGACTGAGTCCTGCAGCTCCTGCTGCAGTCACTCTGGTCTCTTTATAGATTGCACATTTGATTTTAAAAGTATATTTAACATATTCCTGTTTAATTCCTGCCATGGCAACTTGTAGCTTGCTTTTGCCACTTTGTGGGTTCTTCTTTTTCACACTTTTTATTCCCATGCACTAGATAAGAGAGAAAGAGGGATGGGAGTGGAGAAGAGAACCTTGAATAAATTTCCTTCTTCTTGTTTCTTCTTTGAGCATGACTACTAACAAGCTGCAACCACCTGGCCCCTGAATGAACACCAGCCACCAACACCCTGTCCATTGGGGCCTTAGCATTTATATGCCCTCTGAAAATTTCCCAGAATTTCAAACATCACACAATTGCAGAAACTATATGCAGCTGGCAAAACCATGCCTCTGCTAGAGCAATAGGCAAATCATAGTCAACTTCTGTGAATAATCCAAAGCATCCTCATATCCCCATGCCTGGGATTAAAATCAAAACATATTCTTATAATATTTCTATGTTTTTTAAAGGAGCCAAAATTTCTAGAATTGCCACTACAGCAACTATTGCATGGAGCTTTTCCAGGGGACTAGTGGTGGCAGAGCAGGAAGAAGCCATCATTCCAAAGTTATCAGGGGTATTCTTTTCACACCAGAAACTGCTCACAGACTTTACTGTGATGGAGCAGATCACACCATTAGCATAGTCACTCTGGCATACCCTGAATGTTTGCCACCTCTGAACCCCTGAGACACATGGTGGATAGAGCACACAGGGCTATGCTGAGATTGCCATGATGAACCCACTGGCCCATGTGATGCTTTGTATAGTATGTGTCTCTAGGCTCCTTTCCTCCCCTCCCACAATGTAAGTAAATGTGTGGCAGGCTATGCAACTGAAACAAGGAGTGCTGTTGGACATCAGGGATGCTGGTGTGCACCCAATACAGATGCTTTTAGGAATTGGTTGTGTGTGTGTATGTGTGTGTGTGTGTGTGTTTGTGTGTGTGTGTGAGAAAGAGGGGGGGAAGAGGGAGGGAGGAAAGGAGGGAGGGAGAGAGAAAGAGAGAGAGAATGAAAGAGAGAGATAATGGATTTAGTCTGTCAGTCTGAGAGGTTACCCAGTGCATTTGCCTAAACACATTTCCCTGAAAACAATTGAAATGGTTGGGTGATACCTCTAGCTTTATACCTCTTCCTTAGTGGGGCTGACAGAATTCAGGCAGGAAAGAATAACATCATGGCTTTGCTGTGTGTTGCTTCTGTCTCAGAGAATGATAAGCCTGACTTGAGGTAGGTGACTGAGGAGGCCTTGGAGCCATGGTGAGCTCCTGTGAAAACTCCATCTTCCAAGGTGCAGGGTCCTGGTTCTGAGGTACTGGGTCCTGGTTCCAAGATACTGGATCTTGGTTCCAAGATACTAGGTCCTGTTCTGAGGTACCCAGTATTGGCCCCTTCAGGGCACTAGCACTTTCTAAGAGGACAGCTAAAGAGTGGGAGAACCCCAGGCTTCAGTAAAGCTCTACAGGTAAGGGAGGGGCTTCTCATCTCTTCAGCCAACTACTGGGATCCACAATTTGAAGACTAGATAGTTCTGTTCTCAGTAGTCCTGGGGAGCCTTCAGGGGCCATCATATCCCTCTGTAAGGTACAGAGAAACTAGACAATGCTAGGCTGTAAGTGCATAGTCAAAATCTGATAATTCTATATAGTGGACTTCTGTCAATCCCTTCTGATGTAATTTATCATGATATTGTCCACCAAAATACTAGACAGATAAATACCTTGCTAAGTATCTCTGTAGAGAGAACCTGTGAGCAGAGAGTGACATCTCAAGGCTGAAGGACTGGCTGTTGGGTACTCTTCTGTCCAGCAAGATGCTGGGAGGAAGTCACAACATAACTTCTCAAGCCAAGGAGACATTTGGATATCTAATTACCAAGACAGCAGCCAGAGGACAGTGACAACTGTGATCACAACTTTCCAGCAACACGGAAAGAAATTAAATCCCTGTCTGTATTCACTGTGCTGTGGTGGGTTAAATGGCCAGCTATCCCACATGCAGCAACTGTAGGTTAGTCCCTCCATGATGTGGATGAAAATTAGCGCATCAAATTCTATTTCAAATTGCGTTGTCTAATCAGTAAGTACAACTGAGTTGTTAACTAGCGTGAACTAATTATGTGCCTTCCATTTGCCTGGAAGCACATTTAGGAGCAAGTGAAATTGAGGGGACAGCATCCATCAAGTTTTCTTTGAAACCTTCTAAAACCACTGCCAGATCTTTGCAAACCCTTCTAGAAAGATGTTAAAATTCTTTCTTCTGACCCCTGCACCCCATCAAAAAATGTGGTAGTTAACTCTGTAGAGAATTTGCATCAATGGTGAATCCAGTCAAAAAGCAATAATATCCCTGGAATAGTCACAGGTTCCCATTCCTGTTCAGAACTGACTGTTGCCTCTGGGATTCCCTCTCCTCCGTGATATTCTCTGCTTTTAAATTGGTCTCACTTTTCCCCTCTAAAACAAACAAAGGAAGCAAACTGTCACACCCTGTCTCTCCCGAGCTTAGAGTTCCGCAGTGCACTGTGCGCTGTGAGGTGGCCGTTTCTCCATTCACGTAAGGTCTGTGCTTTTCTCGTCTAGGTCGAGTGCAGATGCTGCCGCAGGCTGTGTGTCTCTTGCACGCGCTTCTGGAGAACGGACACACAGTATATGTCCACTGCAATGCTGGGGTGGGCCGCTCCACGGCCGCGGTGTGCGGCTGGCTCCACTACGTGATTGGCTGGAGTCTGCGGAAGGTGCAATACTTCATCATGGCCAAGAGGCCTGCAGTCTACATTGATGAAGACGCTTTGGCCCAAGCACAAGAAGACTTTTTTCAAAAGTTTGGGAAGGTTCACTCTTCCATATGCAGTTTGTAGGTGACCTGCCTGCCTCCTCTTTGAGTTGCCATAAGGAACCTGGGAGTGTGTTAGTGGAATACCTAAAGACTAAGACCCTATCCGAGCTGAGACTGTGGCCCTCATGTCACCTGGGGATACCTTCTGTTGCGGCTTGGTTGGGCTTATCTTTGAAATATTTTACAAAGGAACCTGCATGCAACGTGAAAAAAAAAATCAAAGTCAGCGGGGTTGTGCAATGTACGCTTGTATTTGCTGCTGCCACCGGCTGGGGCCTCTGCTTACAAGCTCTGGATAGATTGTTATGGATTTGTGACTTTTTGGCATGCAGAAGACAAGAGGGTGGATAAGCGGATTTTATCGTTACTGTGAGAGACACACACTGCATGTGTACACACACAAACACAAACTTTTTTACTGAACTGAAATTATAGCTATTTGCCAGTGGAAGGGATAGATATATAAATGTGCATATGACACAAAAAGATCTCAACATGGTCACAAAACAATGGGTTTATGTAATTTCCTTTGTCCCATTTTATAGCTGTTAACCTCTCCAAGACTCCACCCTCCTAATTTTCCTGTCCTCCCAATATGGCTGCAGAAGTAGAGTTAGCCATCTGCTTTTTCTTGTCTCTGTATTGCTATTTATTTTCTTGAGACAGTTTGTAGTGCTCAGTTAATTATAATACACGAAGGTTTGTCTTGAACTCCTGGTATTCCTCCTGTGCCAGTCTCCTGAGAACTGGGATTAAAGGAGCATGCTACCATACTTAGCAACACCGTTTTTCAGTTGAGGTTTACTGAGCGTAGCTGGCTTTCCCAGCCCTAATGGTGAGTAGGGGCGAGATGAAGTTGGTAATTCAATTTGTTTGGCTCAGTGCTGCTTTCAGTGCAATTACTTTTCAGCACCAGCACGAATGCAGCTTTTGTCTTTCTGGGAGTAAAGTCGCTACCCAGCAGTTGTTTCTACAGTGAGAAGTGGGACAGTGTTCTGATCAGTTGCCAAAGAATTTAGGAATACAGTTCTATTTTGTTCAACCTGCGTTAAGCTGTGGTGTGTCATCTCAAGGCCATGGTTATCTGAGCCATACTTCTCCAGAAGAAGAAGCCTGAGGAGGCCATGTCTACAGATAGAAGCTGACCCTGGCTCAATATAACTCAATATAATGCATGATTGTTGTTCCTCCCAAATATGTGCTTTATTCCATTAGACCTTATCAGAAGTACAAACATCAGCAAAACTTTGCCCCCCAAGATACAATCTAGAAACAAACCTATGTTCCATCCTTTGGGAGACCAGTCCCCAGCTAAGAATGGCATGTTAAGAGAACAGAAGGGGATTTCTCCCTAGTTGGATGCCACTCTGTGGCAGCTGCTTCCCTCTCTCTAATGCTATCACAGCTCCTTCCAGGGAAGGTCATTGTCTCTGTTCAGACCAGGAAGTTGAGGCCCAGAGAGTTAAAGCAGGTCCATTTTCCCTGTCCTGAATGGAGCCCATGGAATGAGATGCAAATCTAGGTTTGTCTCTTAAATCTCATATTGTCAAGAGTTAAACTATGATGCTTAAATATGTTCTTTTCCTTATATTTTATTTATTTTTCACTTTTAAAACATTTATACTTTTATAAATTACAGTTTATTTACTTTATATCCCTGCTGTAGCCCCCTTCCTCATCCCCTCTCAATCCCACCCTCCCTCCTTCACTATCTCCCATGCCCCTTGCCAAGTCCACTGATAAGGGAGGTCCTCCTCCCTTTCCTCTGACCCTAGCCTATCAGGGTTCATCAGGAGTGGCTGCATTGTCTTCCTCTGTGTCCTGGTAAGGCTGCTCCCCCATCAGGGGAAGGTGATCAAAGAGCCAGCCACTGAGTTCCTGTCAGAGACAGTTCCTGTTCCCATTACTAAGGAACCTACTTGGAGACCGAGCTGCCATGGGCTACATCTGTGCAGGAGTTCTAGGGGTACTAGGTTATCTCCCTGCATGGTTCTTGGTTAGAGTATAAGTCTCAGAAAAGACTCCTGGGCCCAGAATTTTTTGATCTGTTGCTCTCCTTGTGGAGCTCCTATCCCCTCCAGGTATTGCTATCTCCCCATTCCTTCATAAGATTCCCTGCACACTGCCCAAAGTTTAGCTATGAGTCTCAGCATCTCCTTTGATTCCTTGCTGGGTAAAGTCTTTCAATGGCTGTCTGTGGTGGGCTCCTGTCCTATTGCCTGTTTGCTCCATCTTCTGATACCCATCCCCTTTGCCTTTCTGCATGAGAATTGATCATCTTACCCAGGGTCCTCCTCCTTGCTTAGCTTCTTTAGGTGTATAGATTTTAGTATGTTTATCCTATATTATATGTCTAATATCCACTTATATATGAGCATATACCATGTGTGTCTTTCTGCTTCTGGGAAAACTCAGTCAGGATGATCTTTTCTAGTTCCCACCATTTGCCTGCAGTTTTTACGATTTCCTTGTTTTATAACCATGTGTTAATAGATAGTAGAGATGGTTATTTGGAAGGCATAGGGGACATGAAGGTCAGCATAGGGAGAGATATCTCAGTGTGGCATTTGCTTTGGCAAAGCGACCTACAAGAAACAGTTCTCCTGTAATCTGACAAAGTAAAGTCTATAAATCAGCACCAAGTGACATCCATCCTCTGCTATGAAATATAGCTAGATGTAGCTATTGTGTCTAAGAACCAATTTATAGTCATGTATATGTAAATTTAATTTTAAATATTTTGAACTAATAAAATGGTGTCTATGCTGTGCTCTGTGTGTGTGAATTTTCTTAATGTCCTAAGAAATATGGCTATATATGTTCCACTGTACAATGGTCTTTTCCAGGTGGCATCTTCTCTGTGGCTCTGATAAATAAAATTGTTTATCACTCTTGAAGAAAATTTTAGAATGACCCCAGTTTGCCCTCAGTGAGTAGGTTGTCCAGTGTGTCTCAAAATCACCTGGAACCTTTGCTAAATAAAAGCATTTAAAGAGACCTTTTGCACAGTTGTTTTAATGCTGTCAATTTACTATGTAATCTGGAAGAACACAGATTATTATTATTATTATTATTATTATTATTATTGTAAGAAGAGCATTCAGCTCAGCAAAATTGCTTTTTCTTTGTTGTTCTGTCTCATTAACCTATGAGAAAGCGGACAGAAGTTAAAGGTAGAAGCACCACAAAGAAGTAAAATGTAACTCAAGAAAGTTTGGGAGAAGACCACAGAAGAACTTGTCTTAAGCAACTCTCATTGGACACTTTTTTTGGGGTATGAATGGGGGTGATGGGATGGAACCCATGACCTCACACATGCTAAGGTACCCTGTATGCTGAACTATACCTCTAGCTCAATGAAACTCTTCACTCACAATATTCACACAGGAAATCACAAGAAGAACTTATGCTGAGTTAAGGAACACTAAGGTACCATTACTTTCTTTCAGACTCCAAAAATACCCTTCTTTTATTTTGTGGGCCAAAACTGGTTAAAAGAAAAAAAATATCAAAACATAAAAATACATCTGGAAAGCTTTTTATTCACAAGAATACAGGTGACTATTATTACATTCTGACTGTTGTGTTCATTTAGTTTTTTTATTGACAAATAACCTTTTTTGCCTTTTTGTGTTGCTTTTATGTTCTGGCAACCATGCTTCCATTTTTTCTTCTGCAATAAGGGAATCCTAATGACATCTGTCAACTGGCCTTTCTGACTCCCACCTGGAGTCATTATTGCAATTATAACCATGAGTTGTTCTGCACCGTTTTCCTCCTATATTATTAGCTTGATTTTTAAGAAAAAAATATTAGAAAGGCAAAGAAAATCTTAATGGGATCCCATCTGTCCTTTCATTCTCCTTTTTCCATTCTTCTTTTTTTTGTTTGTTTTTTGTTTTTCTGTTGTCTGTTGGCTTTTAAGGGGAGTTATTGGATTATATCCCTGGCAGTGAATTCATTATTCTCCCTCATGCCTGCTTTGTCTATAATGAACTATGTTTATCCTTTCTTCTGCCTTGAACTTCTACTCATTCTACATTTGCCTAGTTTTTAATGTTTTAAATTTAATTTTCTTCTGTCATATAACTTAATCACTTACAAAATCCAGCAATTAATCTCTTTGTGGATATGAAGAGATATAAATAAACAAGAAATTCATCATGTTTAAGCTTTTTCTTAATACAGAGGGTGATGTAAAATGATGTAATATACACTGATGATATATATGTTGAGAAAAGGGAGAATGTCATGTAATGTCATGCATGTTGTTGGGCAAAGTTTGTCTTTGGGGAATGAATACACCCCCCAAAATAGAATTTCCATTATTCTCCAGCATGAGTATAAATATCAGGCTGTGGTTTAAGGTGTAGGTAACAGTTACCCTCATGTATGTTGATTTAATTGATGTATTGCCACAGTTAGCAGGCAGGAGCTAGAATTCAGGTCTCCATCACAAGCTTCATGAAGAAAGAAATTTTGTTCAGGCTCAGGAGTCCAATTTTCTTCTGACTAATCTAGAAGTTTGCCTAATCATATGGTGTCCATAATTTCTCTTAAGATCAACATAACAGATCACCGGTGTGACCCCTGACCACCACTCCTTTTCTGTCTATTCTACTGACCAAACCAAACCAAACGAAACCATACCAAACCAAACCAAACGAAACCATACCAAACCAAACCAAACCAAACCACACCACACCACACCACACCAAACCAAACCAAATATACAGAAAAAAAACCAAAAAACTATCAACAAAAACAAATCCAAACATAAACAGGCTTCAGGAGGCCATAACTGAAACCTGTAACCATGAATAAGCACATGTTATCTGTGGGCTTCAGAGGTCTGAGGAATGGAATTCTCTTTTCCTGACAACAGCCAGTATTGTTATTATTACTTATTGATGTTATTGACTAATTTAAATCATTTTCTCCATATTATATTGCTTTCTCTTATGTTATGATTTATTTTTTAAAAATATTTCTACTCTGTGCAAATAGGATTTTTTAGCATTAATATATTAAATCTGTGAACAGCTGGTGTGAGATCATTATATGTTTAAAATCATTCACTGAAGGTACTTTGTATATAGTTGCTGAGAAGTATTAATTAGAATTGTGTAGGGGAATTTTTTATTGTTTGGGTGCTTAAATAGTTGGGGATCTATGGAAAGAATAACAACACATACAAAACAAACAAGACTCTGGAGGGTGGTTTTAAGTTGTCATGGGCCAAAGTCTTTGTTTAATTGGATGTGTTTAATAATATTCTTTGCCTAGAAATTACTTTTACCAAAAATTTTGTGGTCAACATGAAATATATTTTAAGGATCAGTGGTCTTTTCTCTTTTCAGGTCAAAGAGAACATTTCCATCTAGGATATAATTTTCTTTTCTAATTTTTAAATTTTATTTATTTTATTTATTACAATTTATTCACTTTGTATAGGATGTAATTTTCAATCATTACTTCCACTGATAGAAATGTCCAACATGTACTACACCTCTATGTGAGTTGAGTTCACAGTGTCACATTACAGAAATGTTATCACAAAATCAGGGCTCTCTACCTTCTTAATGCTGTAATCCTTTAACACAGTTTCTCACATTGTTTTGGTGATCCCCAACCATAAAATTATTTTTATTGCTATTTCATAACTCTAATTTTGTTACTGTTATGAATCATAATGTAAATCTTTTGGGGATAGAGGTTTGGTAAATGGGTGGCAACCCACAGGTTGGAACTACTGACATAAATCTTTTTCAAAAATAAAAATGGAATCTGTTTAGCAGCATTTCAAATGAACATGCTCTAAGGGTATCTCAGTGAGCTAGCTATTGCTGTTGTTTGCAAGAGGGCTAAGAACAGGCTCATTTATCACACATTCTGAGGTGCAAAAAGGAGTCCTTGGGTACTGATCAGAGGAAGGGTAGCATGAACTGGCATCTGATTGCTGTGTAACTGAGCGTGCAGCTTTCCCCACCAGTTTGAAGAAAATATTGAACATATGTGCCAAGATTTCTGACCTCTTGGCTAGTGTAAGTGGAGTCAGCTAGACTTATTTTTGTGATATAAGCCCATTATGCTGTGCAAGGTTTTCACACACTTAGTAGCCAGGATACCCCCATCAACAGGCACTGAAATAGAAAGGAGTTTAGGTGATTGGATCTGGCCTAGATATGTGGGAGAAGATGAGGAAAGGAGAATGTACAGGAGAAACAGCGTAATGATACGTGCAGTGCAGGGGTTCATGTTGTATGTACAGGGAGTTCTAGAGTAAGTTATCCAGAACCAAATAGGATGAGTCACAGATAGCTTCCCCAGTGAGAACTCGTGAAGAAAGTGGACATTCCCAGAGGACAAGATTTCTTCATTGTTAGGATAATCATTGTCCAAAGTTTTCAGGTGTTCAAGGGTTGAATATAAATCACTGTCTTCCTGGTTTTTAAGAATTTAATTTAATTTAGATATTTATTTATTACAGTTTATTCACTTTCTATCCCCACTGCGGCCTCCCTCCCTTGTGTACTGTTGTTTTAACGTAACATTTCCACTCACAAATTGTTCGTGAAGATAATGCATTGAGACAACTCTGATGAAAATCCAATCTGGTGTCAGCAAGTTGACATATGATCATTCATAGGCTAGTTCTCCTCCACTGAGTGGCATGCATCCTTGGACCTTGTCACCTTATGTCAAGTCTTGTGCATTTATTCATTTTTTTATTAATTTATTTTTATATCAATCACAGGTTAGGTACTTTGCATTCCAGGCGTAGCCCCCTCCCTCATTCCCTCCCACCCTCCCACTCCCTCCCTCATCTCCCTCCTCCCCGCCCCCTCCAAGTCCACCAACAGGGGAGGACCTCCTCCCCTTCCATCCAAACCCAGCTCATCCTGTCTCCTCAGGGCTGGCTACAATGCCCTCCCCTGGGTTCTAGCCCGTCTGTCACTCCCCGGCTTGTATGGGGAAGGGTCAAAGAGTCAGCCATCAAGATCATGACTGAAACAGTCCCTGTTTCCCTCACTAGGGTCTTCAGTCCGACAATGAGCTATCATGGGCCCCATCTGACCGGGTGTTCCAGGCCATATCCACACATGGTCCTTGATTGTAGAAACCGTCTCATACAAGACCCCTATACCCTGATCAGTTTGGTCTTTGTGGAGCTCTTGTTCTCCCCAAGTCTCACCAACCTTCCCCAGATCTATCATTACTTCTCGCCCTCTGCCAAAGTCTTGATCGCGAGTCTTAATATCTGCTCTGATACCTCACTACATTGACCCCCCCCCCAGAGGTCCTCCTTTGCATTCTCCTGTCCTGTTGCTT
>CM053763.1:19493333-19512615 GCA_028658305.1 Pachyuromys duprasi
GGTCACTCAGGAATACTTTCATATCGTCTGTGAATAGTGAAACTTTGACCTCTTCCTTTCCAATTTGTATCCTCTTGATCTCCTTTAGTTGTCTTATTACTCTAGGCAGGATTTCAAGTACTATGTTGAAGAGATATGGAGAGAGTGCGCAGCCTGTCTTGTCTCTGATTTCAGTGGGATTGATTTGAGTTTCTCTCCATTGAGTTTGATGTTGGCTATAGGCTTGCTGTATATTGCCTTTACTATGTTTAGGTATGTGCCTTTTATCCCTGATCGCTCTATTGACATTAAGCATGAATGGGTGTTAGATTTTGTCAAATGCTTTTTCAGCATCTAAGGAGATGATCTTGTGGTTTTTCTCCTTCAGTTTGTTTATGTGGTGGATTGCATTGATGGATTTCCATATGAATTCTTGCATGCCTGGGATGAAGCCAACTTGGTCATGGTGGATGATATCTTTCATGTGTCTTGGATTTGGTTTGCAAGTATTTTATTGGGTGTTTTTGCATCAATATTCATAAGAGAGATAGGTCTGAAGTTCTCTTTTTTGTTGGGTCTTTGTATGGTTTCGGTATCAAGGTGACTGTGGCTTAATAGAATGAGTTTGGTATGTTCCTTCTGTTTCTATTTTGTGGAATAGTTTGAAGAGAATTGGAGTTAGCAGTTCTGGAGTTACCAGACCTTTGAAGGTCTGGTAGAATTCTGCATTGAATCCATCTGGCCAGGACTTTTTTTGGTAGGGAGACTGTTGATGACTGCTTCAATTTCCTTGGGTGATATATATCTATTCAATCTTTCTAGCTGACCTTGACTTAATTTTGGTAGATGGAATCTCTCAAGAAAATTGTCCATTTCTTTTAGGTTTTCAAATTTTGTGTCATATAGGCTTTTGTAGTACGACCTAATGATTGTTTGGATTTCCTCAGTGTCTCTAGTTATGTCCCCCTTTTCATTTCTGATTTTGCTGATTTGGATAGTTTCTCTTTGCGTTTTTTTAGTTTGGCTAAGGGTTTGTCTATCTTGTTGATTTTCTCAAAGAACCAGCTCCTTGTTTCTTTGATTCTTTGAATAGTTTTATTTGTTTCTAATTGATTGATTTCAGCCCTGTGTTTGATTATTTCCAGCCTTCTGCTTCTCTTCAGTGTATTTGCTTCTTTTTTTGCTAGGGCTCTCAGTTGGGCCATTAAGTTGTATGTATGAGATGTCACAAATTTCTTGTTCTTTTTTTTTTTTTAAGATTTACTTATTATTTATATAGTATCCTGCTTGCATGTGTGCCTTCATGCCAGAAGAGGGCAACGTTATAGATGGTCGTGCGTTACTATGTGGTTGCTGGGAATTGAACTCAAGACCTTTGGAAGAGCATCCAGTGCTCTAACCTCTGAGCCATTTCTCTAGCACCACTAATTTCTTATCGAAACTTAGTTCTGTGAATTTTCCTCTAAGCACTGCTTTCATGGTGTGCTATAAAGTAGGGTATGTTGTATGTTCATTTTAATTGAATTCTAGGAAGTCTTTAATTTATTTCTTTATTTCTTCCTTAACCCAGCTGTCATTGACCAGAAAATTGTTCAGTTTCCATGTGCGTGTAGGCTTTTTGCTAATTCCATTTCTGTTGAAGTCCAGCTTTAGTCTATGGTGGTCAGATAGAATACAGGGGATTATTTCAATTTCCTTGTATTTGTTGAGTCTTGCTTTGTGACCAGCTATATGGTCTGTTTTGGAGCAGGTTTCATGAGGTACTGAAAAGAAAGTATACTCTTTTGAGTTTGGGTGAAAAGTTCTGTAGACATCTATTAGGTCCATTTGATTTAGGACCTCTGTAAGTGCCTTTATTTCCCTATTTGGCTTCTGTCTAGATGATCTGTCCCTTGGTGAGAGTGGGGTGTTGAAGTCTCCCACTATTAAAGTGTTGGGATCGATGTGTGATTTAAGTTTTAATAATGTTTCATTTATGAATGCGCTCTTGTATTTGGGGCATAGATGTTCAGAATTGTGATGTCCTCTTGGTGGATTTTTCCTTTGATGAGAATGTTGTGTCCCTCCTCATCTTTTTTTGATTAATTTTTGTTGAAAGTCTATTTTTATTAGATATTAGGATAGTTACCCCAGCTTGTTTTCTGGGTCCATTTGCTTGAAAAACATTTTCCAGCCCTTTACTCTGAGGTAGTGTTTATCTTTGTTGCAGAGGTGTGTTTCTTGGATGCAGCAGAATGTTGGATCCTCTTTTCGCACCCATTCTGTTGGTCTGTGTCTTTTTATTGGAGAGTTGCGTCCATTGATGTTGATAGATAAGTGTCCAATGAACGTTAGTTCCACTTATTGTGGAACGTTAGTTCCTCTTATTGTTATTCCTCTTATTATTTGCCTGTGTTTCTTTGAGAATTTTGTTCATTTCCTCTTTCTTGGCCTCCACTTGATTGGCCAAATCTTTGATATATTTGTTCATTTCCTCTTTAACTGTCTGAATTTGTATGGCTATTGCTTTGAGATCTTTGTTTCCTCTTTATGTGCCTCAAATAATTGGGTACATATAGCTTTAAAGTCATTTTCCTGTGCTTCCAATAAATTGGAGTATCCATCAATTTGGGTGGTTGCTTGTGAAGCCACGATGTCCTGATTTATGTTGGATGTGTTCTTTTGCCTACCCCTGGCCGTTGGCATATTTGTAACCTTCCCTCTTTGTTCTTGGATTCTGCATTGGAGACTGGTACTGTCTCTCTTTTGAATCTGGAGTATTCTTCAGGAAGCTGAGAGAGGTCCTGTGGACTCAGCGAGTGCATTGGTGCTTCAGCTGTACCTGTGGGAGGAAAGTCTGTGTGCACAGAAGGGCAAATGCGGTGTGTGTGTGTGTGTGTGTGTGTGTGTGTGTGTAAATGTGCGTGGAAGTGTGCCTCAAGGGACAGAGTGATACCGAATGGTGAACCCTTGAGTGTGTGGGAGGGGCTCTGCCTTGCAGGGTTTTAGGGAGTTACTTGTGCATGTGCTGTAGATGTAGCAGGTGCTGGTGATAGTTATAACGCAATTTCCAGTGTTATCTGCCTTAACTCCACTGTTGGACCTGCGGAGCAGGGGTTTCGATGTCTCAAGAGTCCCTCTGTTTCCCACAATGGGTGTGTGGGTGGGAGGGATCCGATGCCAGGCTGCTAGTTTAGAAGGATCCTGGATCTGGGGCTCTGTAGACACTCAAGAGCATACTTACTCTCAAGCAGGTCACACTGGCACGGATAGGTGTATCCAAGCTCTCTGCTCTCTGGTTTGGCCCTGCTTAGTCATAAGCAGGAGGACTGACATGCTCTGCCAGCTCAGTGCTGCTGCATCCACCAGGTTAGGAAGTCTGGCTGCAGCTGGAGACTAGGATGCCAGTCTAGATGCCTTCTGGGAAGTCCTGGGTGCCCTCCACTGTGCTCTCCAGACCTGGGAGGCCCTGCGCCTGGTGTGCCTAGCTTGTTTGGCAGGTATGCTGGACTTTGGTGACTATATAGCTTATTATCTGTCACTGAGGTTTTGGGCAGGCCATACAGTCAGTGGTTGGGAGACCCTGTGGAGTCAGTATGGCTGCTTGCTGACCTGGTACATGGGGAGTGTGGCACCCCAGATCTGGGATTCCAAGGCAGGTACAGCTGGCAGCTGTGGCTGAGGGGCTAGAAGCCCCACCTCAGCCGCTGCAGTCCCAAGGCAGTGAGCTCTGAACTGAGAATCTCTGTGAACCGGCAGTGCTGAGGAGGATGGAAGCCACATGCAAGGTTCCCTCTCATTTAGCAAGCCTCACTGTCATTTCCCTGGCTTCAGTAGTCCTTCCACTCACCAACTCAGGTACTTCAGCTCCTCTGTATCTCAGAAACTGTATGCTCGTAGCCATCTTGTCTCTGCCCCCCAGAAAAATTCTTAACTTCATATGGAGAAACAAAAACATCAGAAATTCCAAAATGATCCTGTACAACAACAGATCATCTGGAGGTATCTCCATCCCCGACCTCAAGCTGTACTACAGAGCAATAGTAATAAAACCCGCATGGTATTGGCATAGAAGCAGAAAGGTGGATCAATGGAACCGAATAGAAGACCCAGAAATGAATCCACACACCTATGAATACTTGATTTTTGACAAAGAAGCCAAAAACCATACAATGGAAAAAAGGCAGAATCTTCAACAAATGGTGCTGGTCCAACTGGATGCCTACATGCAGAAAAATGAAAATAGATCCAACTTATCACCCTGCACAAAACTAAAGTCCAAGTGGATCAAAGACCTCAACATAAAACCAGATACACTAATTCATTTAGAAGAAAAAGTGAGGAAGAGCCTGGAATTCATTGGCACAAGAGACACCTTCCTGAACAGAACACTAACAGCACAGGCTTTAAAGGCAACAATCAATAAATGGGACCTCATGAAACTGAAAAGCTTCTGTAAAGCAAAGGACACTGTTGTCAGAACAAAATGACAGCCTACAGACTGAGAAAGGATCTTCACCAACCCTATATCTGACAGATGGCTGATGTCCAGAATATATAAAGATTTAAAGTTAAAAAGCTATAAATCAAGCAATCCAATTAAAAAAATGGGGAACAGAGCTAACCAGAGACTTCTCTGTAGAAGAATATAGAATGGCAGAGAAACACCTAAAGAGGTGGTCAATATCCTTAGCCATCAGAGAGATGCAAATCAGAACGACCCTGAGATTTCACCTGACACCCATCAGAGTGGCTAAGATCAAGAACTCAAGTGACAACACATGCTGGAGAGGTTGTGGAGAAAGAGGAACCATCCTCCATTGCTGGTGGGAATGTAAACTTGTACAACCACTTTGGAAATCATTCTGTGGCTTTCGCAGACAATTAGGAATAGTGCTTCCCTAAGATCCAGCTATACCACTCCTAGGCATATATCCAAAAAAGAAAAATGCTCAAGTACACAACAAGGGCATTTGCTCAACCATGTTAGTAGCAGCTTTATTTGTAATAGCCAGAACCTGGAAACAACCCTGATGTCTATCAATGGAGGAATGGATATAGAATTTGTGGTACCTTTACACAATGGAATACTACTCAGCAATTAAGAAAAGGAAATCACGAAATTTGCAGGCAAATGGTGGCACCTGGAAATGATCATCATGAGTGAGGTATCCCAAAAGCAGAAAGACACACATGGTATATACTTACTTATATAGACCTATAAGATAGGATAAACATACTAAAATCTGTACATCTAAAGAAGATAAACAAGAAAGAGGACCTGGGGTAAGATGATCAGTCCTCACTTAGAAAGCAAATGGGATGGACATTGGAAGTAGGAGAAAACAAGTAACAGGACAAGAGCCTAACACAGAGGGCCTCTGAAAGACTCTACCTAGCAGTGTATCCAAGCAGATGCTGAGACTCATAACCAAACCTTTGGCAGAGTGCAGGTAGTCATATGAAAGAAGGGGGAGATATTATGACCTGGAGAGGACAGGAGCTCTACAAGGACCAAATATTTCAGGGCATAGGTGTCTTTATGAGACTGTTTCTCCAACCAAGGACCATATATGAATATAACCTAGAACCCGTGCTGGGATGTAACCCATGGTAGCTCAGTATCCAATTGGGTTCCCTAGTTAGGGGAACAGGGACATGAACTCAATGGCTGGCTCTTTGACCTCCCCTCCTACCCAGAGGGCAGAGCAGCCTTGCTAGGCCACAGAGGAGGACATTCCAGCCAGCTCTGAAGATATCTGATAACCTAGGGTCAGATGAAAGGGGAGGAGGACCTCCCCTATCAGTGGACTTAGAGAGGGGCAGGGAGGAGATTAGGGATGTTGGGTGGAATTGAGAGAGTAAAAGGGAGGGGGTTATGGCTGGGATACAAAGTAAATAATCTGTGATTAATATAATAAAATAAAAATTATTAAAAAAGGAAGTTAGGCTTATCAGTTAATAGCGTTTGTTGGTATAATATTCTTGTGGAATGTACTCTTCTTCATTCAAGTGCTGATTTCTCTATCCCACTATGTGGTTTTAATCTGGACATTGCATTATGATGTTTATTCTAAGCATCACCTGTCTCAAGTTTGTGTAAACATGCCACAATTTGTTCTCTGTAATTGTCAGTTAAACAACCAGCCAGTGTTGTGCAATGGAGAAAATAGTGTGGGAAATCCTGGTCCGGAGGGAGGAGAAGGAAACAAGTAAGGGTAAAGGGAAGCAGAGATTGGCAGGACAGGTCTTGGATCCATGAGGAGGGATGAACTGGACCTAAGATATGACTAAAAGCAAGTATAATAGGTAAAATCTAAATAGTAGAAAAATAAGTGGGCTTGGAGGTTTAGGATGGAGTAACTATTGCCCAGCATTGTGCTCTAGGTTACTTAAATAAATCCCAGTCTCTGTGTGGTGATTTGGGTATACAGCTGGTTTAGGAATAACCTCTGCTTAACTAAAAGATATATCAATAATAAAGATTAAATAACCCACAACAGTGTTCCATTCAATAGTTCAATCTTCTTAAGTTTTGGGCATTTCCCCTTAGATTTGACTTGTACGCTATCCTAACAAATCGTAGTTGTAAATTAGAGAACTATTTTATTTACTTAAATAAGCCACAGAAAGCACCACATACCAGTCCTACAAGACTTGTGTTTTACCCCTCTGGATGTTGTGAAGTCTATAGCATTGATTTTTTTTGAGGGCTGTGAAAGAATACTTGTCAAGGCCCTCTTCCTGGCTCACAGGTAGTCATCTTCCGTGTCATCACATTCTCTTAAAGTCTGTGTGTAGATGGTCCTTGTGTGAGAACACTGGTCATATTGCATTAGTGTTCCCATGGGTGACCTCGGTTTAACTTAATTGTTTCAGTGGAGAATATACCTCCAGTAAGGCCACAATTTCAGAAATCAAATCAAGAATTCAGCCTATGAATTTTGGGGAAAACTATAGTTATAGTTTCATTATGTCACTGTGACAAAATACTCTGACCAAAAGTAACTTGAGGAGGCCAGGGATTGTTTGGCTTACATGTCCAGGTCACAATCACCAAGAAAAGTCATGGCAGGAATTTTTTTTCCTCAAAAGTGTGTAGCTTTTATTCTCTTTCATTTTTAAATTATTTTTATTAATTACAGTTTTTTCACTTTGTATCCCCTCTGTACATCCCTCTCTCTTCCCCTCCCAATCCCACCCTCCCTCTTCCCCACCCATGTCCCTCTCCCAGTCCACTGATAAGGGAGGTCCTCCTCCCCTTTGCTCTGATCCCAGTCTATCAGAGCTCACCAGGAGTGGCTGCATTGTCTTCTTCTGTGGCCTGGTAAGCCTGCTTCCCCTCTATGGGGAGGTGATCAAAGGGCAGGACAATCAGTTCATGTCAGAGACAGGGACAGTCCCTGTCCCTATTACTATGAAGGCCACTTGGACACTGAACTGCCATAGGCAACCTCTGTGCAGGGGTTCCAGGCCATCTCCATGAGTGGTCCTTGGCTGGAGTATCAGTTTCAGAAAAAAAACCCAGTGCTCAGACTTTTTGGATCTGTTGCTGTCCTGTGGAGCTCCTGTCCTCTCCAGGTCTTAGTATCTCCCATTTCTTTCCTAAGATTCCCTGCACTCTGCCCAAAGTTTGGCTATGAGTCTCAGCATCTGCCTCAATACCCTGCAGGGTAGAGCTTTTCAGAGGCCTTCTGTGGTAGGCTCCTGTGCTGTTCCCTGTTTTTTCCCTCCTCTGATGTCCATCCTATTTGCCTTTCTGCTTGGGGATTGAGCATCTTAGCCAAAGTCCTCCTTCCTGATTAGCTTCCTTAGGTGTACAGGTTTTAGTATGTTTATCCTATATTATATGTCTGATATCCACTTATGAGTGAGTATACACCCTGTGTGTGTTTTTGCTTCTGGGATAGCTCACTTAGGATGATCTTTTCCAGTTCCCACCACTTACCAGCAAATGTCATGATTTCCTTGTTTTTTATTGCGGAGTAAATTACATTGTGTAGATGTACCACAATTTGTGTATCCATTCCTCAACTGAGGGGCATCTGGGCTCTAAGAGCAACAATCAAAAAATGGAACCTCATGAAACTGAAAAGCTTCTGTAAAGCAAAGGACACTGTCATCAAAACAAAATGACTGCCTACAGATTGGGAAAGGACCTTCACCAACCCTATATCTGACATAGGGCTAATATCCAGTATATATAAAGAACTCAAGAAGTTAAACAGCAAGAAATTAAGTAATCCAATCAAAAAATGGGGTACAGAGCTAAATAGAGAATTCTTAATAAAGGAATGTTGAATGGCAGAGAAACACTTAAAGAAATGCTCAACGTCCTTAGTCATCAGGGAAGTGCAAATCAAAACGATCCTGAGATTTCACCTTACACCCACCAGATTGGCTAAGATGAATAACTCAAGTGACAACACATGCTGGAAAGGATGTGGAGAAGGGGGAGCTCTCCTCCATTGCTAGTGGGAATGTAAACTTATACAACCACTTTGGAAATCAATCTGTCGCTTTCTCAGACAATTAGGAATAGAGTTTCCTCAAGATCCAGCTATACCACTCATAGGCATATATCCAAAAGATGCTCAAGTATAAAAGGACATTTGCTCAACCATGTTCGTAGCAGGTTTATTTGTAATAGCCAGAAGCTGGAAACAGCCCATGGCAACCCAAACAGCAGTGGGTCTCATTCTTCCTAATGCTGTGACCCTTTAATACAATTCTTGTTGTGGTGGTGACATCCAACCATAAAAATATTTTTGTTGCTGCTTCATAATTGTAATTTTGCTACTGTTATGAATTATAATGTAAATATCTGATATGTGACCCCTGTGAAAGGGTCATTTGACACCCCCCCAAAAGTATCATGACCCGTAGGTTGAGAATCCCTGCCATAGAGGAATCAGGTTAGCTGGCCACTCTCTGACTTGTTCACAGGCTCTTGCTCACCTAATTTTCCTATATAGCCTAGCGCCACGTGCCTAGGAATAGCACTTCCCACAGTGGTCTTGTACCTCTATATCAATCCCTTACAGACATGGCCACAGGCCAGTCTGATGTTTGCAATCTCTCAATTGATACTTAGATGATTTTTTTTTTCTGTACCACGTTGACAGCTGAAGACAATTAGGACAAGTATCTATCAATAATAGTCGATTTAATTATATGCTACTTAGTAACATAAAAATGAAAGAACATTAGGTGAAAATTATTTCCTTCATACAGTATTTATTAGTTGCTATTCTGTTGCTGTGATAAAACAGCATGACCAAGGCAACATATAGAAAAAAAGCATATTTTGGCTTACAGGTCCATAGAGTTAGGGTCTGTAATATCAGGGACAGCATGACAGCAGACAACAGGCAAACTGGTGTACGGGAGGTACTGTACTCTCAAAGCTCACGCCCAGTAACATATTTCCTCCAGCTAGGCAATGCCTCCTAAACTTCCCTGAACAGAATCACCAGCCAAGTGCTCATATGTCTGAAACTATGGAGGGCATTTCTTGTTTGAACCACCACAACCAATATAAGCCATGTAACATAGCTAAACAAAACAAGACAGCAGCTGTGCTTCCCCAAGTCAGCATGTACAGCATTTGTACTGTTGTCTGTGGCAAACTGTAGAGAGCTATGTTTTGGCTAAGAAACTAATTAGTGCCAATCTCCAGACTGGAAGTTGTCTTCAAGAAGTCATTCAGAGTTAACTGGCATGTGTTACAAGCACTGTTTGAGGGCAGAAGTTTGAATTGCTAGAAGACAAACTTCTGCAATGGAAAATGAATGTGCTCATGAACCCAGGAACATACTAGAGGCTCACTTTAGTATTTCTCTTTTTCTATATTAATACGATCAAAATTGTAGGATTGATTAAATTTTCTTCTTTAATTTGCTCATTATTTAATAGCCAGGTCATATTTCAATTTCATATTGGTTAGCCATAAAGTATTAAATAAGCTAAACATAGCACTACCATCCAATTTAGGAAATTTGCTGCACACACACACACACACACACACACACACAAATAAACACACTGACTTTTGTTTTCAACTGGGGTTTGGGTTTTGAACAGTCTCAGCAAGATCTATTTTCTGTTCTTGGAATATATGTCATTGGCATGCTAATCGAAAAGAACTCCAGCTCCATGGTTAGGACTTTATAGTGATAAAGTGATAGCTAAACAGAAGCCGTGTTCATGTAACATTCCACCATTTCTGTGGTTTGCCAATGCTAATTTTCCGCTTTAGGAGAAGCTATTCTGCTGTTTCTAATGGCCATTAGTGGACTGCACCTCCACTGCAGTGTCCATATAATGGACTTGCTGCTTCCATGCCAATGCCTCCTGTCAATACCCAGAGGTGCAGAGTGCTTGGATGCTTATTCTGCCTGATGTTGTCATTATTGTCAGTGAGGTCTGCTTTGACTGACAGCTAATGCAGAGCACGCAGCTCTGATTATTATGCCTCAGTAGCTCTTGTACCATAGGCGCCAGCCTGTCAGGTGAAGCCAACAGCAGTGTTATGATGTGACCGCCTGGAATCACAAAGCCACATTCAACTCAAATGAACTAAGCTGATTTTGATTTGCAATGAGAAAGCAGGGTTCCAGAGTGCTAGCGTCCCATTTCTGATGGTCTTCAATTAAACTGTAATATTATTAGGATGGATTTTATTTAAATTAAAGTTGGTTGAATGACAAAAAAAGTACCAATCCAAGTTGGTAATTTTTTTCTACCATGTTCTATTCTTTGAAAAACTTATTTATTCTTATATATCTCATATATATGATGCATCTTGATTTTTTCTACCCCTTGCTCCTCTTTAGCTTCTCCTACAACCTCTTAACACAACTTCTTTCCAACTTCATGTCCTGATTGTACAGTTTGTTTGCTTATTTATTTATCTCACTGAATTCTGTTAAAATCGGCCCATCTGCACACATGCATGAGGTCATCCACTGGGCACTAGGAAACCTAGTAGTGACCACAGTCCAAAAGAAAAGTAACTGTCTCTCTCCCATCAGTCACCATCTGCCAATAAACCATTAGAGGTGGGAGTCTAGGGAGCCCTCCCCTGCTTCATGCTGGAAATGTAACTGGCTTGATCTCATGTAGGTTAGTGCAAGCACCTGCTGCAGCCACGAGTTCATGTGCTATAATCCTGTCATGAGCAGGAGACAGGGTTTCACAGTGCTTTCCCCTCCCCTACAACAGTCCATTCATTTGTCAGGTTTTTATTTTTAATTGTGTGTGTTTGTGTGTCTGTGTCTGTGATGCACATGATTGCAATGCTCACAGAGGCCAGAAGAGGGCATCAAATCCCCTAGAGTTACAGGCTATTGTGAACAAGCCATCCTATGTACAGATGCCAAACTTGGGTCCTCTGGAAGAGCAGTGCAGTCTCTTAGCCACTGAGCCATCTCTCCTGTCTCAATACGAAGTTCTGACCTCATAAAAACAGTCTTCAGATTTATTTATTTTCTTTTATATGTATGATGTATTTAGATGATGTGCATATATACATATATATGTGATATACACATATATCATGTGTGTGGTGCCCATTGAAGCCAGAGGAGGGTATCAGATCCCCTGGGACTGGAGTATAGATGGATGTGAACCATTATGTGGGCACTGGGAATTGAAGTCCTTTTCAAGAGTAATAATTGCTCTAAACCATGGAGCCATCTCTCCAATATTCTATTTTTAATGCATATAACTTTATTATGTATTTATCATGTCTTACAAGCAGGCTTATTTCAGACATTTCTGAGAACACCAGTGTGCATTAAAATATGAACATACCTATTCTTTTAAGCTTCTGCGTCTCATTCTGTATATAAGTCTTTTGTAGAAGTATGTGGACTTAAATGTAGTAGTGTATGTGGAGTTGAGCGTCCTTTTTTATCTGCAAATATTTACCCCTGTTAAGAGGAATTAATATATATATTGATTGCTGAGATGTGCCAAGCTATTGAGTCTGAAATGGAGTTCCACAGATAAAGGAGTGATTTCTGAGAACACAGAAAAAAAGGCAGACAGTCCCTTGGAATTCTGGTGAATAGACACTTGCATAAACGTACTTTCTGAAAGTGCAGCCTGGCTTGGGAACTTCATTCTGTGTTGACTGAGTTTAATATTCATTTAGTACAGTGGTTTCCATCTGTCCTTTGTAAATAATCTATAATGCTGCAGCCAAAAAGCTCTATCATAACTTAAAATCTATGTTAAATTATTCATAAATATTTCTCTGGGGGGTCTTATAATATAATTTATAATATAACTGTAAGCCATACACTTGTTCCTTAATTATAGGCTTAAACCTAGAGGAGAGTGTTATTATGTAAATTTCATATTTCAAAAATTATTTTTACCATAAAAACATTCCTAGTAAAAGCTATTTAAATTGCCGCTGACACCAAAAGAAGATTAGACATAAGTTAAGATGAATAAAAATGAAATTTTAATGTTGTTAAATTATCCTTTTGAGTTTGAAGTAAAAGCTGAATTAGTTTAGAAAGTACACTGTGCACCTCAGCACCTCCAGGGTGTCAAATAAGCATGAGTATTGCCTGCTGTGAGAATGAGTGGAAATAGAATGGCCTTAAGGGGCACTTTCTCTGTCTCTTAAGCAGAACTTACTGATTTGTGTGTTTCCAGCAACCTCCAGCCTTTATCTCCATGCTCCACATAATCCTTAGTTTGATTCTATTCATAACTCATTCTCTACCTTTTAGTGCAGCGCTTGCTGCAAAGTTTATCTTCAGTTGTCTGTATCCAGGGTTCACTGCATCTTGTTTAAAAGAAATAGGCATCATTTAATACTCCTTTCTTAACTGTAGAACTTGGTTCATTATATTACTGGAGGAAGAGTCATGTAGGTTATTAGAATGTTGGAAATATCTAATATAGAATCTGTGCTTATTTGTGATGTAGGCATATGCCTGTGTAGTTTAAAGACTTATTTTAATTAGAAATACAATGTCAGGTACATACATTACATATATATATATATATATATATATATGTCAGCATTGGGCTTAATTTTTGCTTTGACTTTCTCCATTGTTTAAAAATTATCTCAGGAGCAGAGCCAAATGGGATGACAGACTAGCATCCTGATGCCCGTTTTAGGGACACTGAGTTTATATGCTGACTCTGGTAGGGATTCTGTTCTTCTTCTTCTTCTTTTTTTTGCTGCCCCACCCTCCCAATGCTCAACACAATTTGCATTTTGCATATCTTTGTGAACTATTTTTCAGCTTTCATGCAAATCCATTGTGGAAAATCAGTCATCCACTTTATTGTCCAGTGTACTGACTAGGTAAATATTAAATGACCCTCACTCAAAAAGAATAGAATTTAAGATAACTCGAAACATTTGAAGTTCGATTTTCTGTCATCAATACGTATTTTGACATTTTGCCAGCCCACTTAAATTATTTTTCAGCAAAACATACATTATATTCAATTAGGTTATGCTACTGAACTATGTAAATGAGGTTTCTGTTTCCCTTTCTCACAGCATGGGATAATGAGTGTGCTCAGTTCAGGTTCAGAATGTTCATATGGAAGTCTCACATTACCATTCCATAGGCATTGTGCAGAAACCTGGAGGAGGCATCTCTGAAGAGAAATAGAAGGATGGATATATGTTTAGAGGGAGCCAGATGCTGTACCCATTCCTCAGCAAAAGGCAGAGACAAGTTCTCTACACTGTGTGCACATTAAGTATCCAGGGACATCACCCTATCCATCACAGGTCTAGACATCCTGCAAGTGCCATGCTTGTGGTCTTTCTCTTAGTCTACTGTGCCAGTAGATTATCTCAGATAATTTTTGTGATCAAGAAATCCCACACCTGGGGATCCAAGATGGTGGCACCAGGAGGACTGTCATCCGAGGAGCAGGACAGCAATGTCAGTAAAATGACCAAGAGACTGAACTCTGGGCCCTAAAACAACAGCGATCGTGTGTCCCAGATGAGAGGAAACCCCACGATGAGGGTCCACTCTCAGGTCACCCAGCCAGAACCCGGAAGAGATCACGGGTCACATAGGCAAACAGTCACCAGATCAGAGTCACACGCCTGTGTGTCCTGATCACCTTCCCAGGCTGAACAGTGGGCACAAAAAACACCAGAGACTGGGAGTCGCAGTTGTGAGAAAAACCCACAGGGAAGGAAGGAAATGGGACTGACCTCAGGTCATCCAGTCTATCCCTGGAAAAAGTCCCGCAGGCCGGCGGATGCACAAGGCCAGCCCTGAGCAGAGCTCCAGCGGAGAGCACAGACACCTGCTTTGTACCCAACTCTCTGTCACAGACATAACTGTGTGCCTCAGGGCATCAGACTGGGTTTCCATGTAGGGAGAAAACCCCACAGGGAAACAAGCTAACGGGGACTGACTTCAGGTCACCCAGTCATTCCCTGGAAAAGGTCCCACAAACCGGTGGGTGCAGGCTGCCAGCCCTGAGCAGGGCTCCAGCCATGAATACAGAGACTTGCTGCACACCTGACTCTCCATCACAGACAGAACTGTGCGCCCCAGGACACCAGAGATTGGGAGTCCCTGTCAGGAGAAAACCCCACAGGGAGGGAGAGAGCTTAGAGCACTCAGCCAACCCCCCACCCCAACACCACCGCCACACATGAGAAAGTTCTCAGGAAAAGGTCTCAGGTTCCTGCCCAGTCACCAGCTTGGAGCCAACACCCACTGGTGCCTGTACGCTGTATGCGCCACCCCAAACACCACAGTCTGGGCCTTCCCCCACGGTGGGGGAACGGTCTGGCCCTACCTCAGGACACCTAGCTTCAGAAAAGTTTCCGGCTATCTACAGGCTCCTGACTTAGCTTCCAGCTGCACGCATGAGAGCGGAGCTCACCTGCCACTGGCTACCGCTTGGGTACTGGGGCACAGAACACCAACCTCAGACCTACAGAAGCCTGGGATCCCCGAGATCAACCCCCAGATACTGCTCCAAGAGGCAGCCAGTTATCCCTAATTAAGTTGGTCAAACCATGGGGCACCCAGGTTACAGCAGCAGCTCACTAAATTTAAAGCAAGAAACCCAGAAGCAGGGCAGCTGTCTCCAGGACTTCTCTGGGTGAGAGAAGAGCCCTCTTGACTAACAAGGACCACAATTACCACTCAGGTCTGTATGCCTGAGGGGAGCTGTGGCAATTCCTGAAAAACACCAGCCATTCAGTGACCATACCCAAAGAGCTGAGGAGGCTTCCTTCAGGAAAAACCATCTTCCTGCCAAGAGGATTCTCTCCACCACAGAATTCCAGGAACCACCAGAAACTAACACCCAACACCTAAGATAGCCAAATGGGTAGAGGTCAGCGTAAAAGCTCATCCAACATCTCAAAATCCAGTTACCCAGGGGCAAGCAGCCCTGGACACGACAGCATAATTGAAATTCAAGAAGATGACCTAACATCTATTCTTATGAAGAGGATAATATAGGAAACAAATAAAATGCATAAAGAACTAGAAGAAGATAAAATCAAACATATTATGGCCATCTGTAAAGAAATAGAGGAAGATAAAGTCAAACAGATTATGGGCATCCATAAAGAAATACAGGAAGTTGCAGCCAAACAGTTTGTGGCCTTTAGAGAGACTTAAATCAGTGAAAGAAATAAAAGAAACAGAGGACAGTTCAAACAAACAGCTGAAGGAATTAAAGAGAAAACAGGAAAATACAGTGAGACAGGTAAAGGAAATCAACAAAACAGCTCAAAATCTGAAGATAGAATTGGAAAAATTAAAGAAAACACAAATGGCGGAAATTGTGGAGAGAAAGAACTTAGGGAAGAAAAAAGGAACTACAGAGGTAAGCATAACCAATAGACTACAGGAGATGAAAGAAAGAATCTCGGGTGTGGAAGATACAATGGAAGAAATCAATGTATCCGTCAACGAAAATGTGAAATCTAAAAAATTCTTGACACATACCATCCAAGAAATCCAAGACAACATGAAAAGACAAAACATAAGAATAATAAGAATAGAGGAAAAAGAAGATTCCCTCCTCCAAGGCCCAGAAAATATCTTCAACAAAATCATTGAAGAAAATTTCCCCATCTTAAAGGAGAGGCCTATAGTAATACAAGAGGCCTACAGAACACCCAATGAATTAGACCAGAAAAGAAAATCCTCCCACCACATAATAATCAAAACAGTAAGTATACAGAACAAAGAAAAAATACTAAAAGCTGCAAGGGCAAAAGGCCAAGTAACATATAATGGCAAACCCTTCAGAATCATGCCTGACTTCTCAACAGAGACTATGAAAGCCAGAAGAGCCTGGACAGATATCATGCAGACCCTAAGAGACCACAGATGTCAGCCCAGGCTAATATATCCAGCAAAATTCTCAATCCTCATAGATGTAGAAAACAAGATATTCAACGACAAAAACAAATTTCAACAACACTTACACACAAATCTAGCGTTACAGAAGACCCTAGAAGGAAAAATACAACCCAAAAAAACTAACTACTTTCAAGAAAATACAGGAAATAATTAACTTCACTACAGTAAAACAAAAAGTAACCAAGCACACAAACCAACTACCACAGCCAACATCAAAATCAAAGGATCTAACAGCCACTGGTCATTAATCTCTCTCAACATTAATGGACTCGATTCTCCAATAAAAAGACACAGACTAAGAGAATGGATGCACAAACAAGACCCAAAAATCTGTTGCATACAAGAAACACACCTAAGTCACAAAGATAGACATTACCTGAGGGTAAAGGGCTGGAAGACGGTTTTCCAAGGAAATTGACTCAAGAAGAAGCAGGAGTAGCCATTCTAATGTCTGATAAAATAGACTTTCAACCAACATTAATAAATGGAGATGGGGAAGGATACTTCATACTCATCAACGGAATATTCCACCAGGAAGACATCACAATCCTGAACATCTATGCCCCAAATACAAGGGAACCCACATTTGTAACAGAAACATTAATAAAACTTAAACCACACATAGATGCCCACACATTAATAGTGGGAGACTTCAACACCTCACTCTCAACAAAGGACAGGTCAACAAAACAGAAATTAAACAAAGTATCAATTATCTCTAACAGAGGTCATGAATCAAATGGACCTAACAAACATCTACAGAAGCTTTCACCCAAAAACAAACAAAAATTACCTTCTTCTCAGCACCTCATGGAACCTTCTCCAAAGCAGACCATATAATTGGTCACAAAGCAAGCCTCAACAGATACAAGAAGATTGAAATAATTCCTTGTATCCTATCTGATCACCATGGAATAAAGCTGGACCTCAGCAAAAACAGAAATAGCAAAAAGTCTACACACACATGGAAACTGAACAACTTGCTATCAAATGACAGCTGGGTCAGGGAAGAAATAAAGAAATTAACATCTTCCTAGAATTCAATGAAAATGAAGAAAGAACATACCCAAACTCATGGGACACAATGAAAGAAGTGCTAAGGGGAAAGTTCATAGCACTAAGTGCCTTCAAGAAGAAATTTGAGATAGCTCATTCAAGCAACTTAATGGCTCACCTAAAAACCCTGGGAATAAGAAAACAGACACACCAAAAAAGAGTATATAGCTG
This sequence comes from Pachyuromys duprasi, assembly GCA_028658305.1. Lineage (NCBI taxonomy): Eukaryota > Metazoa > Chordata > Mammalia > Rodentia > Muridae > Pachyuromys > Pachyuromys duprasi. The sequence continues at coordinate 19,510,910 of CM053763.1, forward strand.
GAAATAATCAAACTCAAGGCTGATACCAATCAATTAGAAATGAATAAAACCAAGAGCTGGTTCTTAGAGAAAATCAACAAGATAAACAAACCCTTATCCAAACTAACTAAAAGGCAGAGACACACTATCCAAATTAAGTAAATCATAAATGAAAAGGGGGTATAACAACAGACCCTGAGTAAATCCAAAGAATCCACTAGGATTTACTTCAAAAGTCTATATGCCACAAAACTTGAAAATCTAAATGAAATGGATAATTTCTTGATCAATTCCACTTACCAAAGCTGAATCAAGACCAGGTAAATCAATTAAATAGTCCTATAACCCCTAAGGAAATAGAGGTGGTCATCAAAAGTCTCCCATTCAAAAAAACCCAGGACCAGACAGTTTCAGCACAAAATTCTACCAGACATTCAAAGGAGATCTAACTTCAGTTCTCTTCAAACTGTTCCACAAAATAGAAACACAAGGAACACTACCAAACTCATTCTATGAAGCCACAGTCACCTTGGTACCGAAAGCTCACAAAGACCCAACAAAGAAAAAACTTTTCAGGCCAATCTCCATTATGAACATTGATGCAAAAATACTCAATAAAATACTTGCACACTGAATACAAAAACACATCAAAGATATCATCCACTATGACCAAGTAGGCTTCATCCCAGGTATGCAGGGATCATTCAATATACAGAATTTCATCAATGTGATCCACCATATAAACAAACTGAAAGAAAAAAAGCCCCACATGATAATCTCTTTAGATGCCGAAAAGCATTTGACAAAATCCAACATCCATTCATGTTAAAATGTTGCAGAGATCTTTATATATACTGGATATTAGCCCTCTGTCAGAATAGGATTGCTAATGATTCTTTCCCAATCTATAGGCTGTCGATTCATTCGGATGACAGTGTCCTTTGCTTTACAGAAGCTTTTCAGCTTCATGAGGTCCCACTTCTTGATTGTTGATCTTAGAGCCTGTGCTGTTGGTGTTCTATTCAGGAAGTAGTCTCCTGTGCCAATGAGTTCTAGGGTCTTCCCCACTTTTTCTTCTAACCGGTTTAGTGTGTCTGGTTTTATGTTGAGGTCTTTTGGACTTTAGCTTTGTAAGAACTCAACTAGTTAAAAAGCAAGAAACCAAGTAATCCAATTAAAAAATGGGATATGGAACTAAAAAGAGAGCTGACTGTAGAGGATTATAGAATGGCAGAAAAACACTTAAAGAAATGTTCAATGTCCTTAGCCATCAGGGAGATGCAAATCAAAACGACTCTGAGATTTCACCTTACACCCACCAGAATGGCTAAGATCAAAAACTCTAGTGACAACGCATGCTGGAGAGTTTGTGGAGAAAGAGGAACCCTCCTCCATTGCTGGTGGGAATGCAAACTTGTACAACCACTCTGGAAATCAATTTGGCGCTTTCTAAGACAATTAGGAATAGTGATTCCTCAAGACCCAGCTATACCACTCTTAGGCATATATCCAAAAATTGCTCAAGTACACAACAAGGACATTTGCTCAACTATGTTCGTGGCTGCTCTATTTGTAATAGCCAGAACCTGGAAACAACCCAGATGTCCCTCAGTTGAGGAATGGATACAGAAATTGTGGTACTTTTACACAATGGAATACTACTCAGCAATTAAAAAGGAGGAAATCATGAAATTCGAAAGCAAATGGTGGGACCTGGAAACGATCAT
>CM053763.1:19513115-19536764 GCA_028658305.1 Pachyuromys duprasi
CCTCAGTTGAGGAATGGATACAGAAATTGTGGTACTTTTACAGAATGGAATACTACTCAGCAATTAAAAAGGAGGAAATCATGAAATTCGAAAGCAAATGGTGGGACCTGGAAACGATCATCCTGAGTGAGGTATCCCAAAAGCAGAAAGAAACATATGGTATATACTCACTTATATAGACCTATAGGATCGGAAGGTCATGCTGAAATCTATACACCTAGGGAAGATAAACAGGGAGGACCCAGGTTGGTATGATCAATGCTCGTTTAGATGGACAAATGGGATGGACATTGAATGGAGGGTAAAACAAGCAACAGGACAGGAGCATACCAAAGAGGGCCTCTGAAAGAATCAATATAGCAATGTATCAAAGCAGATATTAAGACTCACACCCAAGCCTTTGGCAGAGGGCTGGTAATAATAATGAAAATAGGGGGAGTTAGTAAGACTTGGGGAGAACAAGAGCTCCACAAAGACCAAATAGATCAGGGCACAGGGGTCTTTTATGAGATGGTTTATCCAACCAAGGACCATGTACGGATATAACCTAGAACTCCTGCTCAGATGTGGCCCATGGTAGCTCAGTATCGAACTGGAGACCTTAGTAAGGGGAACAGGGACTATTTCTGTCATGAACTCAATGGCTGGCTCTTTGACCCTCCCACACACACGCCAGGGAGTCACAGCCTAGCTAGATCCCAGAAGAGGACATTGCAGCCAGCCCTGAAGAGATGATCTGGGGTCAGATGGAAGGGGAAGAGGTCCTCCCCCATCAGTGGACTTGTAGAGGGCAGGGAGGAAATGAGGGAGGGATGGGGAGAGTGGGAGGGAATGAGGGAGGGGACTATGCCTGGTATACAAAGTACTTAACCTGTGATTAATATAAAAATAAATAAATTACATTTTAAAAAAAGAAAAAAGAAACAAAAAGGAAGATTAATGGAACTGAATAGAAGACTGAGAAAAAAAGCCACACACTTACACACACCTGATTTTTGACAAAGATGCCAAAACCATACAATAGAAAAAAGATAGCATCTTCAACAAATGGTGTTGGTCTACCTGGATTGCTACATGTAGAAAAATGCAAATAGATCCATACTTATCACCCTGCACAAAACTGAAGTCCAGATGTATCAAAGACCTCAATATAAAACCAGATACACTAAACCTGTTAGAAGAAAAAGTGGGGAAGAACCAGGAACTCATTGGCACAGGAAACAATTTCCTGAACAGAACACAACATTACAGGCTCTAAGAGAAAAAAAATCAATAAATGAGACCTCATGGAACTGAAGCTTCTGTAAAGCAAAGGACACTGTTGTCAGAACTAGACGACAGCCTAAAGACTGGGAAAGGATCTTCACCAACCCTATATCTAACAGAGGGCTGATATCCAGAATATATAAAGAACTAAAGAAGTTTAGAAGCAATAAATCAAGCAATCCAATTAAAAAATGGGGTACGGGGCTAAACAGGGAACTCTTTGTAGAGGAATATAGAATGGCAGAGAAACACCTAAAGAGATGCTCAATGTCCTTAGCCATCAGAGAGATGCAAATCAAAACGACCCTGAGATTTCACCTGACACCCATCAAAATGGCTAAGATCAAAAATTCAAGTGACAACACATGCTGGAGAGGTTGTGGAGAAAGGGGAACCCTCCTCCATTGCTGGTGGGGATGTAAACTTGTACAACCACTTTGGAAATCATTCTGTAGCTTTCGCAGACAATTAGGAATAGTGCTTCCTGAAGACCCACCTATACCACTCGTAGGCATATACCAAGAGATGCTCAAGTACACAACAAGGACATTTGCTCAACCATGTTAGTAGCAGCTTTATTTGTAATAGCCAGAACCTGGGAACAACCCAGAAGTCCATCAATGGAGGAATGGATACAGAAATTGTGGTATATTTTCACAATGGAATACTACTCAGCAATTAAGAAAAGGAAATCATGAAATTTGCAGGCAAATGGTGGGATCTAGAAAAGATCATTCTGAGTGAGGTATCTCAGAAGGAGAAAGACACATATGGTATATACTCACTTATTTAGACTTATATGATATGACAAACATAATGAAATCTGTATACCTAAAGAGGATTAGCAAGAAAGAGGACCCAGGGTAAGACGATCAATCCTCACTTAGAAAGACAAATAGGATGGGCATTGGATGTAGGAGAAAACAAGTAACAGGACAGGAGCTTAACACAGAGGGCCTCTGAAAGACTCTACCTAGCAGTGTATCAAAACAGATACAGAGACTCATAACCAAACCTTCAGAAGAGTGGGAATCATATGAAAGAAGGGGGAATTAATATGACCTGGAGAATATAGGAGCTCCACAAGGACCAAATATATCTGGCACAGAGGTCTTATATGAGACTGTTTCTCCAACCAAGGACTATGTATGGATATAACCTAGTACCTCTGCTCAGATTTAGCCCATGGTAGGTAGTTCAGTATCCAATTGGCACTCTAGTAAGAGAAACAAGGACTACTTCTGACATGAACTCAATGGCGGGCTCTTTGACTTCCCCAACCCCTAAGAGAGGAGCAGCCCTGCTAGGCCAGAGAGGAGGACTTTGCAGCCAGTCCTGAAGATACCTGATAAACCAGGGTCAGATGAAAGGAGAGGAGGTCCTCCTCTATCAGTGGACTTGGAAAGGGGCAGGGAGGAGATGAGGGAGGGATTGGGAAGGAATGAGGGAGCAGGATACAGCTGGGATACAGAGTTAAGAAAATGTAACTCATAATAAAAATTAATAAATAAAAAGAAATTTTAAAAAGGGAATTTTTCTTTCAAGGTCTGTAAAGAATTGTATTGGTATTTTGATGGGTATTTTGATGGTTGCTTTTGGCAGGATGGTCATTTTCACTCTTTAATCCTACCAATCCATGAGCATAGGAGATCTTTCCATCTTCTGATTTCTTTCTTCAGAGACTTGAAGTTTTTTTCAAACAGGTCTTTCACCTGCTTGTTTAGAGTCACCCCAAGGTACTTTAAGTGATTGACGGCCATTGTGAAGGGTGTTGTTTCCCTGATTTCTTTCTCGGCCCTTTTGTCTTGGGTATACCGGAGGGCTACTGTTTTTTTTTTTTTTTTTTTTTTTAGTTAATTTTGTATTCAGCCACTTTGCTGAAGGTGTTTATCAGCTGAAGGTGTTCTCTGGTTGAATTTTTGTGGTCACTCAGGTATACTATCACATCATCTGCGAATAGTGAAACTTTGACCTCTTCCTTTCTAATATGTATCCCCTTGATCTCCTTTAGTTGTCTTATTGCTCTAGCTAGGACTATGTTGAAGAGATGGAGAGAGAGGGTAGCCTTAACTTCTCTCTGATTTCAGTGGGATTGATTTGAGTTTCTCTCCATTGAATTTGATGTTGGCTATAGGCTTGCTGTATATTGCCTTTACTATATTTAGGTATGTGCCTTGTATCCCTGATCTCTCCAACATGAATGGGTGTTGGATTTTGTCAAATGATAAGCCTAACTTTCAATTGAGACTAAGGAACTGTGTACTTTGTATTTCAAATTTCTCTTCACTCAGGTAAGTCTTCTGAAAGCCAGACTGTAGACCATACAGGAAGGTCTCATTTCAAAGAGTGACATGAGAACTGACATTGGAAAAGGGAACATGATAAGCAAAAAATGATAAACTTAAAAAACTGAAAAATCTAGAGTACATGATAGCAGTCCAGACAGGCTGACAGCAAAATATAGTGGTGTGTTGATGTTCTAGATGTCTATATAGTAATATAAGGCAATGCAGCATCAATGGAGGACTTTTAAGTAGAAGAGTGACTTGGACTTAGATTTGACTGGCTATTGGTAGAAAATCTATAAAAGCAGAAAGTAGACTGATAGTAGAGAAAAGGAACAATATTGGGAGGGGATGGCTTGGAAAAGTTAGTGTACACAGAGAGAACATGATGTATTCAAGACAAATGTCAGCCAAAGCAACCTTGGAACCTTCACAGTAACTGTATGTGATGAGTAAAAGGGAAGGTTAATAATGACAAAGTCACTGTAGCCCTTTAATTCACCTTCTACTAATACGGTGCTCCATTTCTATTAAATTCACCCTAGCAAGACCTTCAGGATATGCTTTTCTTTGAAATTGCTCATTCTACTGAGCACTTTATTTCTATATAGCCAAGTAAATGAAAACAGTCTTCAAAATTTTGTTAACTAAAATCTCTTCTGTGTCCTACAGTTTAGAACACGATCACCTCTATTTTATATGAGAGCTTTTATTTTCAAGATCTGGAGGGAATTTATTCTGCATCCACTGCTGGGTTCAAGTGTGTGAGGAACACATCTACGCTAGAGAACTCTGGATCTCAAACCTTTAAAAGATATGCAGTATGTAAATCATCTGCCCTCAGACAAGAGAAACTAACAGAGGCGTCCCATAAGAAACCTCAGTACACTGAAGTAACTACTCAATCCTTTCATACGACATCACAATTATTTGAGCTAACCCTCTAAAATCTAACCTGTGTGGATTTTTCTATCCCATGCCACCATATGAGCATTTCTATCCAATTATAGAGAACAATTTTTCTGACGTACCATACCCCTCCTTTGAACCCTTTGAACTGTCTCTTCTGCTACTCTTTTTCTGGAATTATATTTTCAGTGCTCATATGTCTGATTACACTGACTCAATGACATGCCCCTATCTGTTCCCTGAGCAACTCCTACATTCCTTTCTTAAAAGTAGCTACAAATAATTACACATCTTTAGTTCAGACTCCTCCCTACAACTTTCAATTACTCTTTCATGTTGTGAACTCCTCAAGAATAAGAAATACCAGTTATCACCATGTCACCAGAGATTGGCATTGCAACCATTTTATTCATCTTAAAAGCAAAGGCAATAAAGAAATAAAGAAATGAATGATGATTCATTCAACTAACACCAATACCACAGCACTTCTACAACTTTGTAAAGCTATAGTGAAAATATTTTCAACCACATTATCCCAAGAATGTATGTGTTAAATTACTGGTTGAACTTTGCTCAAAATAACAATTTTCTCTGCAGACAAATGTGAAAGCTGGTTTTTACCCAGAGTATGAAACAATATAACTCAATGTTTCCCTTTTTGCCCCACTGCCAAAAACTTAAATTTCAAATTTAATAGTAGTAATTACTTTGTCTGGAGTTCCTAGTAATTTGTTTTCTGCTTGTTCTCCTAGATGGGCTATTTCTGTCCTAAATTATTCTACCATATACTATTACATTTCTAAGGTCTTCTATTACTAGTAATTATATATTTGTCGATAGGTAAAGAATGGTGGAAAACCCTAATCCTTTGAAAAATTCATCCCTTCTCCTTTCAGTCCCTCCCAGTATGACAGCCACAGAAAGTTAGAAAACAGACTCCACGTCTGAGCCACAAAGACTCATAGCCACTCGTCATAATCCCCAAGCCTTGTACAGTTTAGCATTACATCTATGCACATCAATCCAAAAGTCGCACTCAAGCAGAACTGATTAAATATTACAATCCTCAGTATACTTCATCTGTAATAATAAATCCCCAGCCCTACTTGGGGTACGGCCGTATATTCATTACTATAACCCATGCACAGAAAATTCAAGTTTTATTTCATGTCATATAGTATTTTAAATTCAGGATGTTAATGCATGTGGACATTTCAACTTGCAAGACTAAATGTGAATCTGGAGTAGTGTTCACAGCCTGGGCTACATACTAGATGCTCCTGAGAGTTCTGTTGTCATGACTCTACCAGGTCCTCAATGCAATTAGAGTCTCTGAGCTGGTGAGGTCATATTCAGCATCCCTCATTCTAATCACCCCTGAGTGATTCTTAAACACGCTGGGACTTCCAAGTCACAGTTGTAGAGCCTGGTGGAGGCCAGGGGTAGAGGGAAAAATATGTCGCCTTATTTTTCTTACAAGGGACTGCCTCTCAAAATGTCGAGAGTAAAAATAACTCCACCTTTGGAAATTCCAACTGGGTGTTTATCAAACTGAACTGAAATAAGCTACTAAAATCAAATTTAAAATGAGAAACTGGCAGTAATAATGCATGCTTGAAGGAATTTTATCTTTGTGACAGCTAACTTAAGCATTATTTCCAATTCCAGGCCTTCCCAGTGGCAACTTCATTGACTTCAAAACTTGCGTATCTCAGTTATCAATGAGGGTGACCTTTGCACAGCCACCTGCATCTCTCTGGGCCTCGTATTTCTAAGATATCCATGAAATAATACCTTCCCAGATCTTCTGGTATGACACAGAAGTATCAAGGTGATTTGCAGAGGTAGGAGGAAAGTAGCCAACTTAGAGTCTGCTTCATTAATTCTGTCTCCTCAGCCCCGTTATTTAACCTAACATTGTCTTGGTTTCACCTTTATAGACTGAGACTCATAGAATTAAATACTTAATAGTGTTGTGATGTCTAAGTGAAATAATACAGATAAAATACACTAGTTCTAGACACCTACCAAGCACTACTAAATCATTATTTCTAAACTTATTGTTGAAAGTATCCCTGAAACAAGTCAACACCTTTAATATGTTAATATTTGATGAGCCTCTTCAAAATTGTATGTGACCAACTGGACACCATTTAATTATAGGGTGAAAACACTCATTGTTTTGAGGAAATCTGGACCACATGCCTTTCTGCCATCTTTAAACTCAAGTACAAAGTGATGCATCTGTGTGTATCTTTTATTGGAACATAGCTACACTCAATTGTTTACATGTACATTGTCTACAATAAATTTTCTACAACCATAGCATATTTGAATAGTTGGGACAGAAACTGCATGGTCCTCAAGTATATCCTACTTACCCACTTAACAGGAAAATTGTTGATTTCCATTTTTAAGGTATAATATATTAGACAGCTCACAGCTCTATCCCATAGTAACTAAATCAACAAGGCCAGTTTTATTTCATGAGTTGTTTCTACTCCTCTTAGTTAGCTGTAGGAAAAAGACACTCTGTTAAGATATTGTGGCATAAAGGAGATTAGCTATGGAGGTAGCTGGATATGTATGATACCTGCTGGCCAGACAAAAGTGAGGAGCACAGATGTACCTCCAATGGGAAAGAAAAAAGGGGAGTAAAGCAGGAGGAGGGTCAACGTTCTCAACTAAGAATAAGGATCTTATTGTATGCCAACCCTGTCAAAAGCTCAACAACAGAAAGGATGTAAGTGCATGCAGATGGGAAGGAGTACTGTGAAAGGCTGTCTTCTGGGCATGGCATGGCCGCTGGGCTGGTGAGCTCACTCAGGCTACAGCTTTAGTTAACTTCATGGAACCTGCACAAGATCAAGCCAACAAGATCCCAACAGACAGCACTAACTCTAGTCAGTGATTTACAAAAGGGGAAAGATTGAGGGACAGACAGAGACAAAGAGAGACAGACACAGAGACACAGAGACATGAAGGTGAAAGGAAGTATTAGGGGAAGTTTAAGTGGAACCAAGGTATGTGGTAGACATGTATGAGACTGTCAGAGAATAAATGCTTTTCTTTAAAATGTTCTAATTGTTGGGCACCTTTTTTGCAATGGTTTATATAGACTTCCTCAAAAATATTTTATTCACTTAAGTACATGGTCAGAAGACATGTTCTTGCTATGCTATTTGATTCTTACAGCACAGAGGTTATTGCCCTGATGAATAAACCAAGATATGCACTGTTAAGTACATTTTGCTACCTAAGCAGTGGTTGAACTCACAAACAACTTCATTCTACGAGACTCGGGTTTTCCATCATGGCGTCTGTTGAAACTGCTCAGCTCTAGACTTTGTTGCTAAACTCTTTAAGTAGAGAGAAATGTTTCATAAAGTTCTGATGACCAGGATTTCTCACACTGTGTTAACAACGCTTCATCACAGGGCAATGCTTTATGCTCTCTCTTCATACTAATATTCTATTACTCTCATGAAGTTCAGATCTGGTTGCTGGGTGGAGAGCAGAGAGCCAAGCTGAAGGAAGGAAATCTGACAGCATCTTGTGTAGACAGCAACTCTAACAAAATTTATCTTACCAAGAAAGAGAAAGCAGGGGCTGCAGTCCATGTGAATAGAAACACAGGAAGCTACTGTAGAATAAAAACTGCACTGACTAAAAACAGCAGGTGCAAATATGTCTCTTGTACTCCACTGCCAGTCAGCTTTTCTTAGCCAAATGTAAATGAGAAGAAATATAATTTAGTGTTTAGAAAATATGTCTAATTTACTGCCGGAGCTATACAGTTTGTCTTGAAGGAAGGAACTCCGCATCAGCTTTTTAAAATGACGGTGATTAAGTGGCCTACAATGCACTTGCACTGCTCCTGTCCTTTCATTATTTGTAGCACCCTGATGAAAAGTAATTATGCTTTGGCAAGTTTTCCTCTTCGATGTAATTTGGACCACTTATCTGGGATCCTCAGAAGGGAGCTGCCTTGATGGCTCAAAGAGAACACCTGCTTCAATCCATGTAAGGGAAGCTTCAAGTGAGAGCCTGTTCTCTGCTAGCATTGTGCAACCTGAAATGTGGAGCAACGTGTTCGTGAACTGCCTTGCTAGCAAGGATTTTCATTTCAAAGAAATCAGGAATCACATGGTATACTGATTTATATTTACATAAGAGGAAAGAAAAAGAATGGTCAGGAATATAAGATACCAAAAGAGAAAAAGCAACACAACCTCAATAACAAGGTACTTGGGAACTCAACTACTTGGAAACTCAACAAAATATCATCCTTTAAGATTCTGATTTTTTTAAATAAATTAAGGAGATCAGCAGGAAATGAATATTTTATTCTCTGCAATGAAGAATGTGTGTGTTTTCTATTCATTCTCTTTTCAATGAGATGAAAAATGGGTAATCGCCATGTGTTTGTGGCTCACAAAAAAAGGTGGTCCCAACACTTTATTACAACTTTATTCCATATCTAACTAGGACTTGTAAAGCATAGAACGTACTTTTCACATTATGACCTACACCAAGGCAGTGCTATTACCTGGCTTGTCCACCAGGTTTTAATGAATACCAAAGAGCACTTTTCACAAACAGAACTACTTGGCCTCTCTGAGTTCTTGAGATGCACAGAAGTGACCCCAGTACCAAGGATCTAAAGCCTGATTTTAGCAAATCTGCTCAAAATACACTAGTATGTGTAAAAGTTTGTCCCCTTTGCTTATACTTTACCACATCTTTTGTTTGCCTTTAGTGGGACCCCAATATTCTGATGGAAACTACTGAAGGAAGGCACTACAACATATTCTACCAATTTTAAAGTATTTACAAAAAAATAAGTATATGTGCTGTAAAAGTCCTTTATTGAAATGCAACATAAACAAAAAGTACCCATAAGCATATCTCTCAAGTATTTTCTTTACAGAATGGATTCATCCATATAGCAACCTTCAGGTCACCAAAAAATATTTTCCAGCCCCAGGAAAGTTCGGCTCACACCCATTTCTAACATCAGGGGGATCATCACTACCCTGACTTTCACAAGCAGACTGGCTGTGCTTTCTTGCTGAGGAACTTCCATACACCACATCACCTGCCAGCACAGACAGAGGCATAGAGACCTGGAATAAATAGTACTACACCAAGCAAGTCGTAAAGAGCGAGCTCAAGACTCAATGTTGTGAATTTCCACAGAGCTGCCTTGGCCTCTAAAAAGCCTTCCTAAGAACTCAGTAAAATCATCTGACAAGATGACCTCTTTTGCATGTTAAGGTAACATCTGACTGCTTTAAACCTAGGAATTAAAGGATGCTATCCTTCAGAATTTATCCGCAGTTGAATTTCTGTGCTATGCCCCCCAACCTCTAGCAGCTCCTCATAACAGAGAAAAGATTAAACACAGGAAAGGGAAGCAAGACAGTAGATAGATTATAATCATGCATGCAGCTATTTTTCTCTGTTCAGGCCACAGAACTCTAGTGCTATCACTCTATGTTTACCAAAGGAAAAGAATACACGCAATGAATCATAAGCTCCAAAAGTAGAGTTTAATGAATATCCTTGATCATGGACTGTATTAACCACAGAACTCACTATATTTGTGAGGTTGTGGTGTATTTTTTTTATCAATTTACATTGATGCACAGACTATGAAATCCAAATGTCATTTGAAAGCACAGGCAAACAGAAAGAAAATATAGGATCAATTTATCAGGGTCCAAACAATTTTTTTCCTTTTTTATTATTATCATTTATTACAATTTATTCAATTTGTATCCTGGCTGTGGCCTCTCCCATGTTTCCTCCCAATCTCACCCTCCCTCCCTCTTCTCCCCCCTATGTTCCTCACCTAGTCCAATAATAGGGGAGTTCTTCCTCCCCTTCTTTTTGACCCTAGCCTATCAGGTCTCATCAGGACTGGTTGTACTATCTTCCTCTATGGACTGGCAAGGCTGCACCACCCAGGAGAAGGTGATCAGAGTCTGCCACTGAGTTCATGCCAAAGAAAGTCCCTGCTCCCCCTACTAGGGAACCCACTTGGAGACTGAGTCTATGAGCTATATCTGAGCCTCTCCATGAACTGTCCTTGATTGGGGTTTCATTCTCTTCAGGGCCCCCAGGACTCAGTTTTTATGGCTCTGTTGCTCTCCTTTGGGAACTCCTGTCCCCTCCAGGTCTTTCTGTCTCCCCCTTCTTTCATTCCCTGCACTTATATCCAAAAGATGCTCAAGTATACATCAAGGACGTTAGCTCCAAGGTGTTCGTAGCATTTTTATTCGTAATAGCCAGAATCTGGAACTTTGGAAACTTTGGAAACAGTGTCAGTCATGTAATAGATGATGTGTACCTTTGAAGCTGGAATAACTGCATTTTGAATTAAGGTATGGCCAAACACCTACGGAGTTAAAAAGTGTTGTGTGGTATGAGTTAGAGTAACCCCCAAAGGCTCATAGATTTGTCTGCTTGGTCACTAGAAAATGGCACTATTTAAAAGATTTGAAGGTGTGGTCTCCTTGGAGTAGGTTTGACCTTGTAGAAAGGCTGTCCCTGAGGGTGGGCTTTGGGATTTCAAAAGCCCAAGGAATCCCATTGTCTCTTTCTTCTTACTGCCTAAGTATCTGGATATAGAACCCCTAGCCACTTCTCCAGAACCATACTTGACTGTGTGCTGGCATCCTCCCTGACATTCTAATAACAGACTAAACTTCTGAAAGTGTAAGCAAGCCCCACAATGCTTTTTAAAAAAATAAATTAGCATATTCAATAAACACTAAGAAATCAAGTCTAGATCACAAAGCCAGGTGATACAATGCATTGTAAACTTTGCCCTCTGCTCTTCGTTTGGATCTTCATATAACAAGGATATACAATTCCCACAGGTATGTCCTGTTCACACAATACAATATTTCATTAAAGAAGCTGTGCTTCTCATGCATCAAAATCCTCTTCTGTTTAAGTCCCTCACCTAAACAATTAATGTAATAACTAGAAAAGAGGCATTTACTTTCTCTATAAATTTTTATTCTTATGATGCATGCCATATGGGCTTCTCTAAATTAATTTACTTTTGTTCTTGTAACTCACTTGTATATTAGAAGCAAAAACATCCAAGCGATTCATAAATTTTCGTATGTCACAACATAAGATAGATTTGTCTTAGAATTTATTGAAATTTAATGTATATTTATAATATATCTGGATTTAGTCTTCCTCATTATTCCTTATCAATTTGAGAATAGAAGAATATATAGAAGTGCTTTAAGAGAGGGTAATGTTTGGTGCTAAAGGGAAATGGGAAGGAGATGTAACAATTTTTCAATTAAAATATATTGAAACTAAAAAAATAAAAAAGATTCCCTGCACTATACTGACTATGAGTCAGCACATAGTCAGCACATAACTATGAGTCTCAGCCTCTGCTTCAAAGCCTTGGTCAGTAGAGTCTTTCAGAGGCCTTCTGTGGTAGGCACCGGTCCTGTTCCCTCTCTTCTCCTGCTTCCAAAGTCTATCATATTTGTCCTTCTGAATGTGGACTGAGCACCTTCCCTACAGTCTTCCTTGTTGTTTAGCTTGTTTAGGAGTATAGATTTTAATATGTTCATCTTATATTCTGTGGCTAAAAACAAGGAAATCATGAAATTTGCAAACAAACAGCAGGAACTAGAAAAGATCATCCTGAGTAAGGTATCCCAGAAGCAGAAAGACACACATGGTATATACTTACGCATAAGTGGATATTAGCCAAATAATAATTTAACATTCTATATTGCTGACAATTTTCTTGAATTTAGGTGATACAAAAGTTGTCTGGAGGTCTGAAGAGATGGCTCAGCAGCCTTTCAAAGGACTGCAGTTTGGGTCTCAGCAGTTCTATCAGGAGGCATACAATTACCTGTGACGTCAGTAGGAGTCTCACCCTCTTCTGATGTCTGTGGGCACCATCTCTCTCTCTCTCTCCACACACAAACCAAAATGATGATAATATTAAAATATTTTTAAATGTTTTGATCTGCCACACTGAGGGTTCCAGAGGAATCCCCAGCTGCCTATGGCACTTGACAAAGGCAATTTTCTGTTTACGACATCTAACCTACACCCACACTCACTTGTTATTTCTGACTCACAGGAAAGTAGAGAGAATCTATTCACCAACATCATTTCCTGGGAAAGTAAAATAAAACAAAATAGTTGGCTTGTACAGAGGATTTGATGACTTGCTACTAAGTTGACACTAATTATTGCTTGAGTCTTAAATTCTAACAAACTCTTTTAAACAATTTTTAAAATCTTGACATTCCCACTAATATTGCTAAGCTTCAAGGGTACTTGTGTATAAAACTTCACTTTGTAAGACTGGACAATTATACAGTGATAGCATCTTTGCATAAGTCATTTTCCTGTTACAGACGTCTTGAGGGTGATTTTTATTGTGTATCATTATGAACTGTTACCTAGTTCCCATGCCTGATTTATTTTCTTTAATGTGGTTTGGAGAGAAAAGCATGTGTGCATGCATGGAGGCAGAAGCATGTTCATGAGCCCAAAACTTGCCACACTGGACAACAATGAAGGAAAACTTCAGTTTTGAAAATATCTGGAAGGATGTATCCAAACAGCAATGATTGACAGCAGAATTGCCTTTCCCTATGGTTGACTGCCATGACATTCTATCACAGTTAAGTGCTTAAACATCTATTACTGCCGGGTATGGTAGTAGCAGTTTGTTTTTTCTTTTTCTCTTTCTCTCTTTTCTCTCAGTTTCTTTTTCTTTTCTCTCTTTTCCTTTCTGTCTTTCCCCCTCATGCATTTCTTTCTTGCTTGCTTTTGATTCATTTTGTTTTGTTTGTTTGTTTGTTTGTTTGTTTGAGACAGGTGTTCTGTGTGTAGTTTTGGCTGTTCTAGAACTCACAAGACTGGCCTTGAACTCATAGAGACCCACCTGCCTCTGTCTCCCCGAGTGCTGGGATTACAGGTGTGCACTACTGCACCTAGCTTCATTTTTAAGTATATCAAGTTTATCCAGGTATAGCTTCTATGAACAATAAATACCAACCCAAAGCAGTTTTGGAGACTGTGAGGCATGAGCCTTCACCCAGGCATTGAATTCAGTTGCAAAGATTTAAAGGCAAGTAAGATACAGCCCCTAACTTCAAAAGGCCTCCTCAGCAGTGACATCAGTCCTCTAAAATAGTGTTTGAGAGGCAGGGGTCACAATCTGTGTTTAAATTTACAAAACAAAATAACTGCACAACAACGTCATGATTGAATAGCCAAAAGGCTCAAATTTATGGGAAATCTAGTTCTTTTATGAGGATGTCGCTTCCCCTGAATGACATGAAAGAGAATCTCTTGAAGGAGTTAAACAAGGCAAAACAAAAACATCTTTTGGTTGGTGGTTTTATTAAAATCTTGCTTGAAATGGGATGGGCATTGAATGGAGGATAAAACAAGCAACAGGACAGGAGCATACCAAAGAGGACCTCTGAAAGAATCAATATAGCAATGTATCAAAGCAGATGTTAAGACTCACAACCAAGCCTTCGGCAGAGGGCAGGAAACAATAATAAAAATAGGGGAAGTTAGTAAGACTTGGGGAGAACAAGAGCTCCACAAAGACCAAATAGATCAGGGCACAGGGGTGTTATACGAGACAGTTTCTCCAACCAAGGACCATGTATGAATATGGCCTAGAACCCCCGCTCAGATGTGGCCCATGGTAGCTTGGTGTCCAACTGAAGACCCTAATAAGGGGAACAGGGACTGTTTCTGTCATGAACTTGATCACTGGCTCTTTGACCCTCCCCCATACACGCCAAGGAGTAACAGCCTGGCTAGATCCCAGGGGAGGACATTGCAGCCAGCCCTGAGGAGACAAGATGATCTGGGGTCGGATGGAAGGCGGGGAGGTCCTCCCCAGTCGGTGGACTTGGAGGTGGCAGGGAGGAGATGAGGGAGGGATGGGGAGAGTTGGAGGGAATGAGAGAGGGGGCTACACCGGGGATGCAAAGTACCTAACCTGTGATTGATATAAAAATAAATAAATTACATTTAAAAATAATAAAAAATTATTGTATAATATATGACACATAAATATATATTATTAAACATAAATAAAAATTTTCAGTAACAAAAAAAATATTGCTTGAAAAACCAAAGGGAAAACCCCTGCTATTTACTAATTCAAAAATATTGCCTAGTTAATTTATGGAATCAACATTATATCATGAAGCAGAAACAAGGTTGGTTCTTAGAGCTGAAAGTTGCTATCACTGAAAATCTTTATGTGTTTAGCCACATAAAGCCTTAATCTAAGGCCCATCTTTACTGCTATGTTTGAAAGGAAACTGTAAGTGCAGTAACATGTTACAGGAGAAAAAAGTCAAGCTCAAAGTTTGGTTTTCAAAAGCCTGTGGATAATGATTAAAAATGAAGCCACAGACACTTCAATAAATTCTACCTGGAAAAATCTCAAAGCTTATCAAGATTTCTGTAGTGAATATGCATGTTTGGTAAATATAAGCCTTCATTCCTGCCTATTCATTTTCATTTCTGAAATGAAATTAGTGTTTACTTTTAATCACACTTTATGAGTCAGTAAGATATATAGACAAACCTCTTTACATTCAGACAGGCCTGGAGTTGAATCCTCCCACCGGTTATATAATGATGGTTAATGAATTTAGTTTATTAATGATGAGCTTCCTTGTCATTAAAATGAGGGCACTAAGTATTGAAAGAATGAAGGGAATTCATGCAAGTAATTGTCAGGCTCACTACCTAACACTTAGTAAACATTCAACAAATTTTATTTTCTGTCTTATTTATAATGTGTGTGTCTTCTACTACTTTCAAGTATTTTTCTTTTACCAGGTAAGAAAATGTATACACAACAGAACCCTAGTTAAAAATCATCTTGTGGACTGGGGATATAGCTTTGGGATAGAGCATTTTCCATTGTGCATAAGACCTTAAAAATCAACATCTTACATTCTTATTTAAAATAATGTTGGGAGTTAGTTCAGCTGTTAAAGACTAAGACTACCCAGAGATTTAGTCCCACCTCCTAAATATACTTGATCTCATATGTTTAGAATAACAAATTTTAACATTGCAACTTCCAGGAAAAATTGGCAGTGTGGACCTAGGCTTGCAAAGCTTCCTTCACAAACCAAATATGCACCAAAAATATACGATCCCGGTTGCAACTGATAACCTTATGCTACTAACTTTAATAAATGACCAAACTATAAAAGCTCATTAAGTAAAGCCACTATGAAATTAGTGTGGCAGTTCCTCAAAAAGCTGGAAATAAATCTACCTCAACATCCAGCTATAACACTCTTAATCATGTACCCAAAGAACTTTACAAGCTACGACAGAGACACCTGCTCATCAGTTCATTGCTTCCCTATGCAGAGTAGCCAGAAATTGGAAAGAGCCTAGATGGACATCAACTAATGAATAGATAGAAAAGTTAAGTTCAAGGATAATAAATATGTGGTAGGTGTATTTACACAACGAAATACTATTCAGCTGTTAAAAATGAAATTATAAAAATGTTATTGCTGCCTTCCTTTAGCCGAGCAGTACTATTTGGTTTCTCCCTAGATCCTTGGCCTATTTATTATCAGGCCCTTAGCCGCGCGGTAAGCGCCAGGCATGCGTTCTTCAATAGGTGTGGGACAACCTGGATAACCACAGAGGTTAAGTGTTAAGGAGAAGGGAAAGGATTCCCTAAGGAGGGGGAAATAGAATATATAGTTGTGGAGATAAGAAAAGTAGAAACTGGTGTGGGAGAATTAAATAGGAGAAGGGTGGATGAGAGGAGCAAGAGAGTGAATACCAGGAGGGATAACCAACACGAATCACCATTTGAGGGAGGATATGAAAACCTACTACTGCAAAAGCTTCTCAAAATACTGACATACATGAAAGAAATATAAATGAAATCACCGAACAACAGGAGACAGAATGCCCCAACTAGATATCTTTTGTCCCCAAGTGGCACTGGCCAAATGAGTCCCGTGGAAGCTCCAAACAATCCAGGCTACTGCCAGTGCTATCCACAAACTGATGGTAAGGCCCTGTTGCTGAAGACAACACTTTCATACTCACCAAAGAAGAAGAAGTTGAGCCAATTCCTTAACAGGACCTTCACCCTTACTGACTAGTGACTATCAAAGAAGAAAGGTAGATGCCACCCAGACACAAGGCATGTGATCTACAATGGTAGATTGTAGGTCCTTCCTGCAAGATATACCAGTGCAATAGTGGCACAATACTTGTGAGAGTAACCAATAGCTAACTGAATTTAGGGCTCAGTCCATGAGAAGAATCCATGCTTCACACTTCTCAGATGGCCAAGAACCTGATACTAAATAGGCCAAAGGCCTAGGGGAAAAAAACACATCCTACTGCTCCACCAAGGGAATGCAGCAATAAAATCACTCCTAACACTCTTCTATACTCATAGATAATTGTCTCAGCCATCATCAGAAAACCTTCCTATTGCAGTAGATGGGAACTAATACAGAGACTCACAGGTGGGCAAAATGCAAAGACAGAAAGATTTTGGAACTCAGTTCTAATTAAGTTGTCTTCATCAATCCTCCTACCCCCCAGGTCTCAGAGAACTATGTGAAAGAAGAGCCAGAAAGACTTTAAAAGCCAGATGACTCCAAGGAAGCAGTATTTTCTAGACACATCAGGGCTGATGCACATATGAGCTCACAGAGACTGTGGCAGCACACATAAGATCAGAACGGGTTCAAGCCACATGGGATCCTGGCACTGAGAGGAGGAAGTGGACACAGGCTCCCACTCTAGTGAAGAAGCTGTCTGGAACTGCTGCCCACTTGCAAAGGAAACAGTTTTCTCCAGTGGAGTCTCACTGGTTTTATTAACCACACTTGGTTAGGCTCTGACCTAACCAAGGCCCAAAGGGACTTGCAGAGATGGAAGCACCAACCAAGGACCATGCATAGACTGGACACGGGCCCCCTACACAGACGTAGCAGCAGATGGGCAGCTCAGACTTCATGTGGGTTCCTTAGTAAAGAAAGAGGTTGCTGTCTCTGACATGGACTCTGTTGCCTGCTTCCTGATCCCTCCCCCTTTCGTGACTGCCTTGCCAGGCCTCAGGGGAAGAGGGTGGGAGGTCCTGATGAGACTTGATATGCTGGGGTGGGTGGGTAGGGACTCTCCCCTTACCTGAGGAATAGGGCAGGGGACATGGGGAAAGGGAAGGAGAGTGGGATTGGGAGGAGAAGAGGAAGGTGACTAAGACTATAAAGTGAATAAGTAAATGATTTTTTAAAAAAGAATAGACTCTGTTTTCAGAATAATTGTTAAAAAAATGGAAGAGAAGAAGGATAGGGGGTGGAGGAGGAGAAAAAAACCCATTTGAACCAAACAAACAAAAAGAGTCAGAACATGATTTCTTCTACTGCCTCAAAAAGTGGCTACACTAAGTCCTTTAAGTCTGGACAAATTGGCATCCAAACTAACTGATTAGGCAGACTCAGAATATGGATGAGTTAGAGGGAAGGTGACAACAATTAACACAGTCCATCAAGATGAGAACTGCCTGCAAAAGTTAAATGAATAGTTAAGATTCAAGCAGAAATTATACTATAGGAAGTTGTGCTTGCCCGAGCCCACCACCATGCAGCCTACACACAGGCCCAGGCAGGTGGATAATGCCATCATGAACCCAGGGACACATGGCATGGGAGGGTTATAGCACTTCTGAGACCCTGAGATGACCCCAAACACCCAGGTGCCACTAAGATGAGCAAGTAAGTGATAGAGAGATAGACGGGAAAGAAAAGCAAAAGGATGAGTGCTCAGATGAAGAGAGGCTGAACTGGAAACTCAAGGGGAGTGAGGAACAGCCTGATGTGAGAAGCTGATGATGCCACTTAAGGCCGTGGTGAGGTCCTGGACCATGTTGTCACTGAAGACCATGTCTGGGTCCATGGCCCTGTAGCAGCAGAGGGTCTGTTACTACCAAAGACATCCCTGGTGGGTCCTGTCACCTGGGGTCACGTTGATGTCAGAGGGCTGTGCAGAACTGGCCCTACCCCTCACCGAAGCATCTTGGTAGAGCTGGCCCCTGCAAGCCTGAGGGCAGGAGATCTGGCCCCACCCATCGCCAGCTGCAATACTTGGGAGAGCAGGCCCTCCACCTTGTCCAGGAAGCACAGTAAAGCTGGCCCAGGTTGTGGGAGTTACAGGTAAGCTGGTCGAGGGTGTAAACATAGGAGAGCTGGCCCTACCACTTTTCTGCCATGCGGTAGCATGGGCAAGAGAGATGCTCTGCCCCTCCTCACACCTCACCACCTGCAGCAGGAGGGAGCACTGGGCTCAAGGTCATGAGAGTGGGAAAGCTGTCCCTGCTCCTCACCTGCACAACACTAGGGAGGTCGGGCCCTGCACCTCACCTGGGCAGCACAGTAGAGCCGGCCATGGTGGCATGGGCACAGCTGGGCCAGCTTGAGGGCATGGAGCAGGAGAGCTGGCTCTGCCTATTGCCAGCTGAAGCATTGGAAGCATTGGATGAGCTAGCCTGGGCAGTGCTGGAGGGCTCCCCCTGGTGGTGAAGGGGCAGGAGAGTTGGCACACTGATAAACTCAGATACCACTCAGGCCCAGATCCAGGGATTTGAGTTGGCCCACCCTAACATAGAAAACTGCCAGATCGTGTGTAGAGGCAGGTCCTACAGATCCAGGACTACAGGGCAACAACAGGAAAAAGGGAGAGGTCAAGGCTGAAAAGAGCAAGAAAAAGAAGGAAGATGAAGATAATGAGGAGGAAGAAGAGGAAGATGAAGATAACAAATAAGTTGGTTCTAGCACAGTTTTGTTTTGTTTTGTTTTGTTTGTCTATAAATCATTTAACCCCCCTGTAAACAACTCACTCTTTTTAAAGAGAAAAAACAATTAAGGCTGTGTATGATTGGTTTTAAACTGTTCTCTCTCTCTCTCTCTCTCTCTCTCTCCCTCTCTCTCTCTCTTGGATAGTTAACACACTGTGTCTTTAGATAGCCCAGTCCTGGTGGTATTTCCAATGGCCACTGACCTTGCCTGGTACAGTCTGGGGGTTGTAATTTGGTATGGAACTTAAAGCAGGTTCTTGTGCACAGCACAAATTAGTTATGGATGGGGACGGTAGGTTTTTGTTTTGTTTTCTTTTTTCTTTTTTTTTTTGGTTTTGTTTTCATCTTCAGTTGTCTCTGATACTGGTTATATGAAGATAATTGTTGTTCTGTTCATTGAATACCAGTCTGTAATTGCAAAAAAGAAAAAGATGGAGCTGTTTTCTTGACATTTTGAATGCTTCTAAGTGAATATAATATTTTATTAGAAAAAAAAACATCAGGGGTGGCACTGCACAAATTTGTCCCAGGTCTGGGAAGGTGGAGGCAGGCAGATCTCAGGGACTGAGAGCAAATCTAGCCACTGAGTTTTGGGGATTGCCTGTACCCCACCTACCCTGCACTGGCATTACAGTGTGGCACTTCACCCAGCTTTTCACATGGTGCTACAGATCCAAACTGAAATCTTTGTGTTTGCACATCAAGTACTTTACTGACACATGACATGGTTGCAGCGCAACCAATAATGGTTTAAAAATAAAAGGGAGTGAAGATAAACAATATCATTATCATGAAAGACTCACTACAGCAAGCAATTAATTTAAATAATGAAGTTTAGACAATTGACTAAAATGTCAAAACAATGTGTCATCAAAACAAAATTACATGCAGTTTAAAAATAAAAATAGATGATTATAAGGAACAGAAAAAACACCAACTAATAAGAACCAAAAAAAACACTAAGAAACAAAAAATGGGATCACTGCCAAGGGGAGGAGCTGTTTCTGTAATAGTATCTACGGTCTCTGAAGCAGAAGCATGCTGACATTTAAAAGATAACCTTTAGTAGAATAAGAAAGATTACACAGACCCATTCTATATGCCTTCCAATTTGTCAGAAAGATAATAATTTATAAAACAGAGGAAAACTTAGATAAAAAACTAAAAGTTTAATGGTGTACTTAAACTGATCATTTTATAAATATCAGTAAGCTGGATATACCCTCCCAAAATTATTAATAAACATAAAATTACTAGATATTATAAAGAAAAGCCTTTAAAGATAAAATGCATACTAAAAGGAAGTAATTTGAAAATGTCCAAAATAAATGGTTAGGAAAATATTACCTTTTAATTATTTGTTTGCTATTAAATTACTGTTTTTAAAAATACATGAAGTTGAGAGAGGAAGCAGGAGGAAGGAGACAGAGGTCAGCAGGAGAGGACTTGGAATCACTTGGAGAGATGAACTGGACCTAAGATATGTGACAAATTCAGCTAGTAAGTAGTTTATGACAGTAATTGCAACCAAGATAGTTGGGCATTTGGGGAATTCAAGATGGCAGCGACCAGCGCATACCATTTCTGAGAGGCAGAGGATTGGAAACTCCGAAATTGGTGAGTAGAGGGGAAACTGTAGCCGGAAAAATCAACATTGTGGCTTCCTGAAGGAGGAGGGACATCACAGGAGCAGAGAACTTTTTGATTCCGGTCAGACACGGACTTCTCTGGGAATGGAGAGGGCACTTTCCTTCTTCAGCCTCCCTCCTCGGAGAAGAAGCCGAGGCCCAGCGCCAGTGACACAGGTCTTGCTGCCTGAGAACCGAGACAGCAGAGGCGGGGACACTAGCACCTCAGCCTCAGGAGCCTGCCTCACCTGCTTGCTGAGCCCGAGAACCCCAGTACAATCCTGCCTGCGTCCCATGCCTGGGAGCAGCTGGCCTTACCAACTCCACAGAGCCTGACTGTGTGAGCCACTCGGTCCCTCAGTGGTGGATAGTGGGCTGTGCAGCCACCAAAGTCCAGCAGACCTGCAAAACTACCCAAGTGGACCAAGCACCTAGCCACGAGAGTGGCTCCACAGGACTTCCCAGTAGGCACCTGGACACCCCCATTATGCAGCCGCAGCTGGACTCCTGGGTACAGCGGCTGCAACATCACTGAGCTGTCTGAGCACACATTTGGCTCAGCAGGTCTAAACCTGCCAGTAGAGAAGAGGAGGAACCCTTTGCTTTACGATTTGACCTGCTAAAGAGTGAGTTCGCCCCCTAGTACCTGCAGAGCCCCAGATCCAGGGTGCTTCTAAGCTAGCAGCTAGACATGAGAAATCTCCCACCCACATATCCACTGTGGGAAACAGAGGGTTTCTTGGGACAAGGAAGCCCCGGCTCTGTGGAGCTACCAGTGGAGTTTAGGCAAATAACTCCTGGAGCTCAGTTAGAGATGAATACAAGTAGCCAGTAGGCCACTGACATACTCAGGGAGTTTGTGCACACAATCATCACCAGCGCTTGTGATAACTACAGCACCCGTGATCCCTTTGGTGACAGCAAGGCAACCCTCCCTCACACTGAAGGCCTCTATATTCTCTAGCGCCCTGTCCCTCAAGGGAAACTTCCATTCACACACATGTGTACACACTTGCTCGCATTTGTCCTCCTGTACCCTCGGACTTTCCTCCCACAAGTACAGCTGAAGCACCAATGCACACACTAAAACCATTAGACCTCTCTCATCTCCCTGAAGAATTCTCCAGACACCAGAGAAAGACAGTACCAATCTGAACTGCAGAATCCAAGAACAAACAGTGAAGGTTACAGATAAGCAAATGGCCAGAGGTCAGTGAAAGAACACACCCAACAAAAATCAGGAAATCATGGCTTCACCAGTAACCCCCCAAATCAATGGATACTCCAATTGATCAGAAACACAGGAAAATGACCTTAAAGATAAGTTTATCCAGTTATTAGAGTCACATAAAGAAGAAACAAACAACTCTCTCAGAGAAATAGCCATGCAAACACAGACAGTTAAAGAGGAAAAGAACAAATCTCTCAAAGAGTTGGCCTCCCAGGTGGAGGCAAAGAAAGAGGAATTGAACAAAGCATCAAAGAAACACACGCAAATATAGCCAAACAAGGAGAGGTAAAATTAGTAGCATATAGAGAAGAAACGAACAAAAAAATAGAGGCCATCATACAGAGACAGGAAGCCACATTCAAACAGATGAAGGAAATGGTGCAAGACATAAAAATAGAATTAGAATAAATAAAGAAAACAAAAACAGAGAAAACACTGGAGCTGGAGAACTTAGAGAAAACGTCAAGAACCACAAAAGTAAGCATGACCAACAGAATACAAGAGATGGAAGAGAGAATCTCTGGTGCTGAAAATACACTTGCAGAAATTGATATTTCTAACAAAGAAAAAGTAAAATCAGAAAAGTCCCAAACACAAAGCATCCAAAAAATCAAAGATGCCATGAAAAGGAGAAATCTAAGAATAATAGGAATTGATTAAAAAGAAGATTCCAGTCTCCAAGGTCCAGAAGATACCTTAAAAAAAATCATAGAAGTAAATTTCTCCAACTTAAGAAAGAGATGTCCATAAACATACAAGAGGCCTACAGAACACCAAATAGACTAGACCAGAAAAGAAAATCCTCACATCATATCAGTATCAAAACACTAAATACACAGAACAAAGAAAAGATATTAAAAGGAGCAAAGGAAAAAGACCAAGTAACATATAAAGGTAGACCTATCATAATCACACCAGACTTCTCGTCAGAAACTATGAACGCTGCTGAAATCTATACACCTAGGGAAGATAGACAAGAAGGAGGACCCAGGTTGGTAGGATCAATGCTTGTTTAGATGAACAAATGGGATGGACATTGAATGGAGGATAAAACAAGCAACAGGACAGGAGCATACCAAAGAGGGCCTCTGAAAGAATCAATATAGCAATATAGCAAAGCAGATATTAAGACTCACAACCAAGCCTTCAGCAGAGGGCGGGAAATAATAATAAAAATAGGGGAAGTTAATAAGACTTGTGGAGAACAAGAGCTCCACAAAGACCAAACTGAGCAGGGCACAGGAGTCTTATACGAGACAGTTTCTCCAACCAAGGACCATGTATGGCTATGTCCTAGAACCCAAGCTCAGAAGTGGCCCATGGTAGCTCGGTGTCCAACTGAAGACCCTAGTAAGGGGAACAGGGAATGTTTCAGTCATGAACTCCAAGACTGGCTCTTTGACTCTCCCCCATACACGACAGGGAGTAATAGCCTGGCTAGATCCCAGG